>VDFB02379711.1:88311334-88421311 GCA_007258455.2 Sequoia sempervirens | reverse complement strand
ACCCTCTCCCACCCTCTCCCACCATCTCCCACCATCTCCCACCCTCTCCAACTCTCTCCAACGCTCCCACCCTCTCCCACACTTTCTAACCCTATCCCACCCTCTCTCACCTTCCCTACACTCTAACTTTCTCCAACCCTCTCCCACACTCTCTAACCCTTTCTCCCACCCTAGCCCACCCTATCCCATGCTCTTCGACTCTCTCCCACTCTCTCCCACACTCTCCCACTCTCTCCCACCTTTGAGTAATCCCTCTTCCACCTCTTCTCCCACTCTCTCTCTCCACCTCTTCTCCCCACCCTCAACCACCCCCTTCTTGCCACCCTCTCCCACCCTCTCCAACTCTCTCCCACACCTCCCACCCTCTCCTAACCCCTCTTCCTTCTAATTTCTCCTCCCACCCTCTCCCACTCTCAAATAACTAATATCTCCCACCCTCTTTCCACTCTCCCAACACCCCTATCCCACTCTCCCCCACCCCTATCCCACTCTCTCAAGCCCTCTCTCCAACTCTCTCCCACCCTCTCCAACCCACTCCAACCCTATCTCCTACTCACCCACTCTCTCCAACCCTATCTCCCACACTCTCCCTCCCTATCTCCCACTCTGCCACTCTCTCCCATGCTCTACCACCCTAAACCCTCTCCCACTCCCACCCTCTCTCCCATAAGCATACATACATGACACACTAGTATACATATACATACAAACATACAAACATATCAACAAACATTCAATAAAGAGGCATTTAACTAAAGGAAGACATAACGTGAGCACGTTATTTGTTGCTAGTAATGCTCCTTGAAGAGGGAAAATGTCAAAAGAAAAATATAACGTGAGCACGTTATAACGCGCTCGCGTTATATTTTTCATTCTGAAGCCCCGAGCCTTAGCTTTGGTATTTTCCTTGGAATACCAACCCAAAGGCTTGGATGGCATTCCCAATGACCAGAGACGTGTTTTTTCCAAATTCAACAAATTTTCACATAATCGGGTTCGTGTTCACCATCAAGATTGCATCTAGTTCAATATTAAGAAAATCAAACACATGGGTAATGTTAGGTTCTTTATTAGCTTTCCAACAATGCAATTTTTTTCACTTTCTAACAATGTTAAGCCTTTCATCCATAATTTACTTTGTTTGTATGTCCGTTTTTCTTCAAAAAGAAGTGTTTGATATTTTTTTTGCTATAAATTAACCATTCATCAAAATTTGAAATAAATTACATTTTTAGAAACTAGACTCCATTCTACAATTTAAAAAAAATAAATTTAAAATAAAATCTATTAGTTTCAAAAAAAATTAGGGGGAGCATGACCAAAATTCTCCTTTTTAGGAAGTGCCCACTTAGAAAATTAATAAAAAATCAAATATTCATTAAAAAATTATCAGAGAAAATCATGTCCCTACTACATACTATTATCTAACTTCTGACCAGACTGATTTTAAAAATACTACAAAAAAGTTCACCGTGCTCAGGTCACACAAGAGTTGCTATGTTATGTTTTTCTGACAAAAACAACAGCAATTTGTGTTCATCCCTCTTTTGAACCCCTTAATCTCAACCATTTTCAAAATAAATTAGTAGTTTAGAAAGTAGACTCAGAGCACTGAGGTCCTTGTTTTTGTTCCATCTAAAATTTTTGAGTGTAGCTATCCTCAATTTCACGTCCAAGGTCAGTATTTCCTGATTTTAGAAAAAAAGTGGCCACTTAAGCCCCTTTTTTGGGAACCATCTTGGTGCACTTACCCCTATTTTATCCACTATGGTTATGTCAAACTCTTGCATCAACAATAACCATATTGCTAACCTACCTGAGCTCAGGGGTTTATTCATGAGGTATCTAATGGTTGCATGATCGGTGTGCACAAAGATCTGATAGCCTATTATGTAGTGCATGAATTTGTTAAGGGCATATGTTACTGTCAACATTTCCTTTGTTGTCACTATATAATTGAATTCAACTCCTTGCAGGTTCTTGTTGACAAAATAAATAACATTCTCAATTGCTCCTTTTTATCCCATGACTGCTCCTATAGCATAGTCTGATGCGTTTGTATGAATGTGAAAAGGAAGCTCCCAATTAGGACATTTGAGCACAACAGCATGAGTTAAAGTTGTTTTCAAATTAGAAAATGCCTTTTCATAGTCTTTTGTCCATTGGAATTCAGCATCTTTAGTTAGTAGAGTGTACAATGGTGTTGCCATTTTGCTGAAATCTTTGATAAATGACCATAGTAACTTGCATGTCCCAAGAAACTCCTAACATCTTTTTGTTTTGCAAGTATAGGCAGATTGGTGACCACCTCAATCTTGGTAGGATCTACTTGAATTCCTTGGTGAGAGATGTAGTGGCTAAGGACAACACCTTCCTACATCATCATGAAGCACTTTTCACTATTTAAAGATAGATTATTTTCTTCACATCTCTTTAATAATCTCCTGAGATTTTCCAATACTTCATTAAAATCAACACCATAGGTAGTAAAATCATCCATATAAATCTCCATGCAACCATTTGAGATATATGAAAATATGCTAATGACTATTCTCTGAAAAGATGCAGGTACATTGCATAAGCCAAATGGAAGTATTGAGTAGGTATAGGTCCCCCATGGATAGGTAAAGGTGGTCTTCTCTTGGTTCTCAAGTGCAATTTGGATCTGGTTATAGCCACTAAATCCATCTAGAAAAGAAAACTACTTCTTTCATGCAAGTGAATCTAGAACTTGGTCTATGAAAGGAAGAGGAAAATGGTCATTTTTGGTGGCAACATGTAATCAACAAAAACTCACCACTTCCCTCCCTTTTTGGGCACAATAACCAATGGAGACACCCACTGGCTATCTGAAATGGGGTAGATAAATCCTACTTCTAGTAATTTATGTATTTCCCCTTTTACAATTTTTGTTAATGTAGGGTTAATTCTTCTTTGTGATTGCCACACTAGTGTACAATCATCTCTGATGTATATCCTATGAGTGCAGAGCTTGCAGTCCAACCCCTTCATATCATGGTATTCCCATGCAAATGCATGCTTGTGGGTCTTCAGTAATTTTTTCAATGATTGGTGTTGTTTTGCACTTTGTTTGTTGTTAATATTTAGATATTTTCCTTCTGACACTTGAATTTTTTTGGTTAAATATATCATAGTTGTTTCATTGATGCATGGTACCTTGAGTTCACGTGGAAACAATGTATTAGACATACCTATTGTTTGAGGAAGTTTAGCTATAGGAAGAGCAGGTAGAAGGGTCTACACTAGACTAGTAGAACTAGATGCATGAGAGGATGATGTTTCGTCCACTTCACAATGGTTTTGAATTATGTTATACAATACTTCATCTTCTTCTTGAAGTTGCATGAAAGAAAATTTTCCTAACATCATAAGTTGTGCCACAGAATTAACTTCCTCGACCTCTTCACCAACATGTGGCCATATGGGGTTATCCATATCATGGGATGGCTAAGTAGAGGATAGATAACAAGCTTTTTGGCACTCTTCACATCAGAAATGGTCATGTATCTTGACCATAATCCAATATAGGCATTTGTTGTTTCCAACCATGGCCTCCCTAGGATGATGGGAAACCCTCCTAGTGTAGCTTTGGGAGAAAGAATCATGAAATCTACTGGGTACTCCCAAGAGTCTAGAGTTTCCATGAGATCCTCTACTATACCATCAAGTTTAACAATGGAACTATTAGCAAGCTGCAAGACAACAGGAGTAGGTATCATTTTTGCAACATTTAATTATTGTAGGATATCTTTATTCATCACATTTATTGCCGCTCCCAAATCAATCAGAGCATTTTTTATTTGAATCATGTTTATAACAACTCCTACCACAAGACTACCTGGGTCATTGTATTTTGCAACAATCACTTTCCCAACCATGATGTTAGCCAGTTGTACCACCACATGAACTTTAGTGGGGTATTTCTTTTTCCTACTTGTCTTCTTGAGGAATTCTTCCTTAATTGCTTTGCCATATATGGGAACATATTTTATGGCCTGAAATAGAGGTATCTTGATACATAGATGCTTCAACTGATCTAAAATTTCAAAGGTTGTTTCCTCCTTCTCTTCCCTTTGTTTAACAATTTCCAACCTCTGAGGAAATGGTGGTTCTTGTTTAGTCTACTGAACTAGGACCGGTTTAGGATTTTTAGGTACACTTGGCTGAATGGGGACATTTAGAGGCTTCTCTTCTTCCACATGAAGATTAGTGATGATAGGTGTGGAAGGCGCTGACAAAGTGGTTCCTGAATTCAAGTGGATGTCACTTACACTCACATCATATGCAAGAAATTGATTTGGATCTTCAAAATAGACTGTTTGTTGCTATGGTTTGTTATTTGGGGTAGGTGTGGGCTGAGCTGGTAGTTGAGTAGGTCTAGGTGTGGTTGAATTTGAACTAGCAGGAGGAGGCATTATAGTAGGTTTCTGGGGTTGAGTAGGTGGCTGCATGCAATTGGTTTTTTGGTTAGGCCATTGCTTTCCTCCCCTCCATTGAGATGTTTGTTGCTAGTTTCCTGGAGGTGGTTGCCAATTTCCTTGAAACTGCTACCAATTCCCCTAATGTTTTTTCCATTGGGGTGGAGAGTTTTGGTGATTGGCCCAACTATTTAGATATTTATTCCAAGGCTATGGTGGATATCCTCCATAGTTGGATGGATATGGGGATTGTGATTGGTTACCAGATGAATAAGAATTGAAATATGGCCCAACAAAAGATAATGGATCTAGTGGCATACCTTGTCTTGGATCCCATGGTCTCCTTTGTGCAATGTAGTAGACTCGATCATCTTCAACCTGGATTGGCTTGAAATTAGGTGGAATTTGCTTATTGTCAATATTAGCTACCATCTTGCATTTATAATCCTTCTTTTTTTCAATGTGGGCAATATTATGCCAACATTTTCTTTGCCTCCTTATGTCTCTTTTTAGCTTGAAGTGTATCTAGCTGAGTAGCCATATTTTTTATGATGTCTTGCTTGAAGTATGCCAACAAGTGAGTAATCTCCATCCTTGAAACTTCACTGGTAGATGACTTACCCATAGAGGATTGGTAAACTCTCCCTTTCTTTGAAGCTTCCCTAGAATAGTTCTAACATAGCTTTTTAATATCTTCCCAAGGAGCTTGGGTGATATCTCCTCCTCCCACCAGGTCTAAAGGCTCAATGCAACTCTCATTAATCCCCCTCAAGAAAATCATCTTTTGGGACTTTTCATTGAGTGTATGATGTGGAGATTTTTGTAGGAAAAGCAAAAACCTTGAAATGTAATCCTGCAGACTATCATCTTCCTTATGCTGCATCCTAAAGATGTCATGTCCTCTCATGTCACTGCGCCTACAATATTCCTTGTACTTCTTAAGGAAATTTTTCTTCATGTCATCCTATGTCTCCACAATATTTCTGCCTAGGATCATAAACCATCTTAATGCAACCTCTTTCAAGGTGGCAGGAAACAACTTGAGCCTATGAGCATCAATGGTATAGTCATAGCTTTTGCAAAGGATATCAAACTCAAACAAGAAATTATCAGGGTGTTTTGTGAAAAGTCCATAGAACTTAGGAAGGAGTGAAGTAGGAATATTTTTTAGGTTTTCAACTTCATTCTGATGAGCAATAGGAAATGGAAAAGCTAGTTGTTTAGGTACGTTTCTATTTCTATTCTCATTATTCTCATCACCCATGCCTGCTTGATGAAGTTCCAAAGAAAATGGATTTTAAATCAAATTTTGATCTTCAGAGGAAGTGTTTGAACCAATCAGATGGGAAATGGATCAATAAAAGGGTATGAGCAAGATCATCATGGAAAAAACAAGCCCTTAAGTGGCAAAAAATTTAGAAAAATCAGAGTTAAACAATTTGACGTAAAAATTTGAATAATTTATCTATATTATTTCAAAAATATGTAAGAGTAGAATCTATAGAAAATTGAATGTAGTTTCTAAACTACTATGTTTTTTTTTAATTTTTTTTAAATCTATTTGGTGAAAATTTGAAATTTCAATGCAGTAGTACTTAAATTTCAGGGAAAAAAAAGAAGTAGGTGTCTGTCTAACCACCCTAACCACAAAAAAATGATAATATTTTTTTTATATTATTTTAGATATAAGTAGATGACTCATGTCCTGATGTGATGCATTATTTTTTGTAATTTGTTTCTAAGTAAATAATTAATTATGAATTTTTTATTACAACTTTTAAAAAATATAAAAACTCATATGTCTGACCACCTTAACTTGGTCAAAAATTCATGAAATTCATTTCTTATTTTTTTAATCCTATAGTACTCGAAGCATAGAATATGATGCATGTTTCAGATTCAAAAAATGCCATACCGTTTGAAAACTATAGATGTTTTTCAATCAACCTATCAATCAGGACTTTAGTTGTAATTCAAATAGAAAATGAATAATAATTATTTATTAAATTCAAAGTAAGGTATAATTTATATTGGTGGAAATTTGAGAATCTCCTTTAAAAACCCTTTTCATTTCATCAATTTTGGGTAAGAAATAAGTCATCAGCCACATACCCTACAAATACCCATCATATCGCCACTTTTTGGCCCATCATAATCCTGCACATACCCAAAACAGTATGCTTATTCTTCTTCATTTCCTGGCAGATTTGGAAGCTCAACTAGCTGAAATGGATAAGGATAATTAGGAATGAATCTCCCATAAGCATCTCTTCTCCTTCCTCTATGCATGCGGTATCAACTTAGCATTAGCCAACTCACACACAAAATTGGTAAGAGAATAGGGGGTTCATTACTTTCCTAAATGAGGGGTATACTACAAATAAGCTTTCAAAAATACTACAACAAGAAATAAATTATCAATGATTCTAGAGAACTCTCTAGTTTGACACCATCCCCGACAACGATGCCAAAAATGTTGGCCTCCTACAATGATTTAACAACTAATCCCTTAATGTTGTGATTCATAGATTGGACATCTAATCTGAATAGCTATCTCAATCATCATGAAGGTGAATTTAACTTGTCAACCCAGGGATGTAAACTTGAAATGGGTCAACATAGTATGTGCACTAGGAATCCATTGTAGCCATCTTCATTCTACAACTAAGAAAGACATAATTTTAAAAGTAAATTGGTTGGAAAAAAGTAATATAAGTGTTGAACATCAACCAACAACTATACTAAGCTAGAATACATGACAAAGATGAAAATTTGAGCACATGGACATGAAACTACTCTATCTTCTTTGGTTGTAGGAATAGTCACATAATGGAATTCTAGTGGTTGTAGGAACAAATAGTTGTCAGATTTTTAACTAATTGATGAACATAAAGTAATAACTAAACTAAATGATGGAATGCTCACCAAGTGGGCCCCCTTGAATGAGTATCCCTTAAGAAAAATGTAAACTCAGATGCAAAAACTTATAACTTGATTTTATTCATTGGAAAGCATGAGTACAATCGAGTTGCATAACTATATTACTGAAAAACTAAGAATGCAAATACAACATTAGATTAATCAACCTCTTGAGAAGGAGCATTTGAGTCGTATTTATAGGAAGAAAAACTACTAACTAACTACCTAGCAAGGCAGTCAACTCCAATAGATTAGGAAGGCACCACTTTATGGAAAGCATAGAAAGTGGAAAGGAGGTTGTGCATGATGGAATCTGGTCAAGCTGGTTTGCCTTAACGTAGATCTAGCATAACTATAACTCATATATTCTCTCAAAAGACTATTAAGACCATTTACAAGGCAATTACAATTCTTTGATTTGAACTAGGAATCTCCCTCCATTGAGAGTCTTCTCTCCTTTGACCTTTGAACAATCACCTTGTTGACCTTTATGGTGAATGATCAGCTGGCAAAATTTTCCTCAATTTTGTAGGTTCAAATTATATCTGCATAACAATATTAGTATGCACAACAATTGCATATTTGTAACTATCTTAAAGTAACATTCATTAATCCACATGTAAAATTAACATAGATAGTTTATATAAAGTCAAAGTCATTTAAAGGTTACATAAATAAGCTTATGCCCAATGTTTATGGTTTCAAGGAAATAACATGAAAATGTCAACATCCAAGTATGAAGGTCTTGTTAGAAACCAAGATCTGATTGCAAACCAGAATAGACCTTCCATAGAAGAGGAAAACAAAAAAGCAGAAGTTTGCATAAAATGTGCAAATTGATATATTAGAAGTACAAAATAATACAAGAGATAATTTGCTTTTATAAAAGCAAAGATGCAACAACCTAATCTTATCTTGAGCAACAAGATAGCTCGATAAGATAAAGATAAGATCCTATAACTTAGGAATTAAATAAACCTAAGTAAACTTATGCAAAGTGTAATTAATAATTAATTACACCAACACCCCCCATAAGTGTAACTTAGGGAGAAGCATAATTATTATGCAAATATGAGTCCCGACAACAAGGCTTGATTAGGTACTCATGTACAAATGTAAAGAGAGAAAACCCAGTAGGAAAACCCCCCCCCCTTTAGTGAGATGAACTACTGCGAAGAAGCACAGGAAGAACTTTGATGAAGCAACATTGGAACCCCAAATCCGGCAAGCAAGGAAAGATAGTTTTGTTTGCAAAATACCAATCAGAATCACAAATGCAACAACAGACCCGATGCCAAGGAACACTGGAAACTCACATACTGGATCAACTCTGGAATCTGTAAGCAACAATAGATGAAGGATGAAAGGACCCATAATAATGACAAATCTGGAAGTTGTGTCTCTCAAAGTCAATGCTAAACTGAAACTAAAACTGCCCATAAGACGAGTACCATCAAGATTCTAGAACATTCACCATAAAAACATGGCCTTCAAATGGGAAAGATCTGAACCAATGAGGATCAAGAACCATAAAATCCCACTGTGAAGTGTGAACCAAAACAAACCAAAGATGTATCCAGCTAAGCAAAAAAGAAGCTAAAAGGAGACAACATGAAACCAGACAAACTCATGCGAGTTTTCACCAACATGAAAGATGGATGCAAGAACCCCCCTTAATGGAACTTTATATCAGTTCGTTATTACAATACCCAATGATTGCATAAGGAGATAATGCAAAACTATAGAAACATACGTGAAAATGCAAACCTAGCACATGAAAAAAAATGAATTCATGCATAAAATAAGTTACACATTTTTTAGAAATGACCTTAGATCTATATAGAGGCCGAAATTAGCTTTCTGACACTGCAAAAATCATAAAAAAATGGATAAGCGAGTCAAAAGATATGCTTCCCAGAGTGAAAACAGAAACACCTGACTTCCGAGGAAAAAAAAGATATCAAAAAGGAAAAACCAAAAAATAAGACCTACACCATTACGTAGAGCTTAGAAATAGCTTTTTGACGATATCTTGTTTGCAAAAAAATGACGCCGTATGTGAAAGTTATGATTGTTTCTGTGAAACTACTCCAAAAAGGTTCAATTTGGCCAATAAGGTTCCCTGCAGCCCTCAAGGGCTAAAAATATTCGGCCCCTGGTTGCATGCAGGACTAGGGGCTGGCGCATTGGGACAAAGACTAAAGCCCTCGATCGCTCATATGATCGGGGTTGGGGCTGAAGTGTCAGCGGAGTGCTAAACTGGGCCCTTGGTTGCCCAAGTGACCATGGCGGAGCTCGTGGGGGCTGACTGCACAGGGGGTGGTGTTGCATAAAGGTCCGTCAGTGGTAGTGGCCCGACGGTGGCCGGTGGGAGGCCACTGGGTGGCGGGCAGGTGGCGGCCTCCATTTATACTGGCCACACAAAATATTGGCTGGTTTTTTTTTAATTTTTTTTTTAAATACGAGCCTCGAAAATTGTGTCTGGGGGCCGTACGACCCTTGGGCAAAAAAATTTTGCCTCTCCGGACGACTATGTCCAAATCAAACAAATTTCATATGAAAATGGGGGTTTTTAGGTGCTGCGAATCCAACGACGAGGTCCTTTTGGGCCCAAAGTGCTCCAAAAATCAAGCGACCCCTGAATCTATCAGAAAAATCACCGAGCTTGAAACCCTCGCAGATTTGGCAAACAGTGATGAAAATGAATGAAATAAAAGTCATTTCTGACTTTTTCGAGCGCTCTAAATCCAACGGAAAACCTTGATCTGATCCAAGACGCTCCAGAAATATTCTCAAAGAAAGAAACCATCGAAGGACCTCGAACGAGCTCTGCAATGTGTTCCTCCAAAAAAACTAAGAAGGGGCTACAAATCGAGGCTCTGATACCATGTTAGAAACCAAGATCTGATTGCAAACCAGAATAGACCTTCCACAGAAGAGGAAAACAAAAAAATAGAAGTTTGTATGAAATGTGCAAATTGATATATTCGAAGTACAAAATAATACAAGAGATAATTTGCTTTATAAAAGCAAATATGCAACAACCTAATCTTATCTTGAGCAACAAGATAGCTCGATAAGATAAATATAAGATCCTATAACTGAGGAATTAAATAAACCTAAGTAAACTTATGCAAAGTGTAATTAATAATTAATTACACCAACAGGTCTATGACAACTACAACAAATGGATAATAAACTCTATCAAAATTGAACCATAAATTGGCCTCATCAGTTTGTCTAATTTCTCTTTTTGGATTTTATTTACAGCTAGAAGATCCAATTCATTTTGAAGATGCAATTGAATATGAAAAATGAATAAATAAAATGGATGAAGAAATTGATGCAATTGAAAACAATTAAACATGGGATTTAGTGAGCCTTCCAAAAGACAAGGATACCATATGAGTGAAGTGGGTTTACAAAACCAAACTAAATGTAAATGGTGATGTGAGAAAATATAAAGTAAGGCTACTAGCTAAGGGATATTCACAACATTCTAAGGTTGATTACAATGAGACATTTGCTCCAGTAGTACGTCTAGACACCATGTAACAATACTTACAATAGTAGATCAAAACAAGTAGCCAATTTGTCAAATGTATGTAAAATCATATTTTTTGAATGTTTATCTTGAACAAGAAGTTGATGTGGAGCAGCCATCTATTTATGAGATTTTGGATCAAGAAGACAAAGTCTACAAGTGCAAGAAAGCACTCGATGGACTCAAACAAGTCCCAAGAGCTTGTTATAGCAAAATTGACTCATACTTTTTGCAAAATAACTTCAATAGGTGCAATAGCGAGCCTACATTATACACCAAGATGAATGAGAAAGTGAGATCATATTTTTTTGTATGTTGATGACTTGATATTCACAGGTGATTTAGCAATTGATTTGTTCAAATGAGATATGAAAAAGGAATTTAAAATGACTGATTTAAGTTTGATGAAGTAGTTTCTTGGCATTAAGGTGAATCAAAGTGATAATAGTATATTCATATCCCAAACTAAGTATGCTAATGACATTTTGAGTACACTTAACATGGAAATTTGCAAATCAGCTCCAACACCAATTGTCACAAGACTTAAATTAAGGATGATAAAGAAGCCAACATTGATCTAACTTTGTATACAAGAGTTGTTGGTAGCTTCATGTATTTAATAGCCACAAGGCCAAATATTATGTATCTAGTTACTCTTATCTCAATGGTCATAGTGTCTCTAAAGGACTCTCATTGGCAACCAGGGAAAATAATTCTCAAATATGTGAGTGGAAAAAGGAACTATGGTATTCATTATTCAAGGTCAAATGATTTTAAACTCATAGGATATACAAATAGTGTTTGTGCAGGAAACATTGATGACAGGAAGATCACTTCTAGTTATATATATTTTTATTTTGGAACAAGTGTAGTATCATGGGATTAAAAAAAAAACCAATTATCACTCTTTCATTTAAAGCAAAGTATGTAGCAGCCACAGGTGCGTCATGTCAAGAAATTTGGATCAGATGAGTCTTAAAAGATCTTAGGCAAAAACAAGACAATAAAGATATATTATGACAACCACTCAGCAATAACATCATCAAAAAATCTATTTTTTCACTAGAGAAGGAAACATATTGACATAGAATATCATTTCATTAGACAACTAATAAAAAATGGAGAAATTTTTTGGATTTTTGCAGGTTTCAAGATCAATGTGCAAACATTTTTACCAAGACATTAGGAGAATAAAATTTTGTCTATCAAAGAGATCGATTGAACATCACATACGATAGTAGTTGTGATTAAGAAAGAGTGTTGGAATTTAATCCCAACTACTCACTGTACTCCACCCTTTCTCTACAACGCCAAAATTCTTTCCATCTCTTCCACCTGTCACCGTCCAATGCATCTGGACAGTTTTTGAATATGTTTGAAATTCAGATCTTTTCCCACGCTTTAGAATTAAATGTATTTTAATTGTCTTGTCTTTTGAGTTTTCATTGCCACGTCTTATACGATGTATGAAGAGAGAGGAGATGAATGTATTGTTGTAGCAACAGTTTGAAGCAACCAACAAACAGGGGAGTTTGATTTTTCAGTTTCTTTCTGAGTAAAGATAAAAGAGCAGCAGCTCTGAGTTTATTTTATAATTGCAGATATTATATATGAAATTTAAGTCATTTTCAGATCATATGCATGTTTATGTTTCTATTTTCTGCTCTCTGTTTTAGTTCTCTCCTCCTCTGCCCCTTCCTTCAATGATACCACGTGAAGTGAAGGAAGAGGTGGAGGAGAAAATGAAACTAAAATAGAATGCGTAAGAAACAAAGATGAAATAGAGGATAAACCAAAATTATATGCATAATTTGCATATATTTCAAAACATATAATGTTTGATAACAGAGTTGTTGCTCTTTCATGTGCTCAAGAAAGTAAAGACAAGAACCCCTGTTTGTTGATTATTCAAATTGTTGCTCCTTCAACCTATTGCTACAGCAGAGCAGGCACCTGCTCTCTCTTTTTCATACACACATATATCTATGTCAAAAAAATGACTACATCTTCAACGTATAAGCCCACCAAGAGAAGAAATAAGTGAAACAATTAACTACATTTAATTCTGCTATGTGTGAAGATCTTTCCAAGGAGATTATACAAATGGATTCTCATTTAAATCTGTTCTATACACAGTGAATGTGAAGATGGATGGAATGAAACTGAGTTGTAGAGGGAAAGTTTCAGACGCTTGAAGGGTTGTTGAAGACAAGGTGATTGCGGGAGAGAGTGAATGGTCTATGGAGGAGTAACTAATAGATTAGTTGTGATTATTTCCAACCAAAAAAGCATCACTCAGTAGTTTATCCAATACTCCAAGGGAGAAGAAAACATGCTAGTTAGTACTTAAAGGACGAACGATTTATCTTTCTTACAAGTCCTACCACATCAAATGCTCCGAATGCAGGCCATATACTATCATAACGACAAAATATCTTATTTGAAGCCATAAGGAATGTCTACAAATAATTCAGGACACATGTGATTTGGTGTGCCGACAAACCAGGGAGTAAAATCATGTATCCTCAGGAAATAGCACCGAATTTGCTACCATAACCAATTCCACCATGCCTCTACCTTCCCAATATCCCTTTACGATGCATACATAACACCCCTTCACCCAAGCCTCCTCATAAACCAGTGCAACTTTTAAATTTATCAAACAAATTGCATACCCATCCTTGATATTTTCATAATCCAATGCATCTGCCTTTATATTTTCTCTGGCATTTTAGCAAACAGATAGCATGACACCTTGATTATAGCTTCCGTCAAGTGGTTCCGTATCACATCAAATGGCTGGTTTGCTTGGCTAATGTTGGCTGCTCAATTGCTGAAATCCCAAACGCCAGACATTCCAACCAAAATTTCTACATTATTTTATGATATTTTTCCCTCCTTTGGATTTAGCCTTATCCAGACATGATGTCTTCTTGTACTGCCTTTCTTTCTGTGCAGCCTTTATTTAATATTTTGTATCCTTACATAGGCTTGGCCCTGCATCCAACTCTGTGGCATGTTCAACATTTCATACTAATTTTGTAATTCAAAGTTTGAATGCTTATTTGGAGGAGAATCACATAATCAGGTATCTTATACAGATTTTAGTCTTTTAAATTTCCTAATCACCAATCCACTCAATTGGTATCCTACATTTATCTAGGGAAGAGAATAAAAATATTCCAAATAAACTCAAAGGGATTTACCAGCAACTGTGAGTGACGTTCCATATTCTTTCGAGTGAGCCAAACAAATCCAATGTGTCGAACACTTGAAAGGCTTTGAAACCTGGAGATCCTTGAAGAATTTTGTCAAACAATTAGTGGACTTGAATGGCTTTTGAATTCAACGTCATTGCTTTAGATTTCCTCACGTTTTGTTTTCCAGAGAGACCTTATATTGCACACCTTTAATCTTTATATCAAACTTCTTGTGAGACAAACAAATAAATATTGAAACTCATAATTAAATATCAAATTAAAATTTAGAATATAAAATTGATTGAAAAATTTTAAATTGAATAGATTATTAAAAATTAAAGATCTGTATGTAGTTTTCAAAACTTTAATCGAATTGAAATGTCTAAGACAATCCAGATTTGAAATATTGAATTTAGATATAAATGTTGAAATTCATATGTACATTTAAAATATTAAATTTTAAATAATTTTGAATTTAACTTTTAATTTTTTTATGGAGATGGCTCAATTTTTTTTTATTTTAAATCATTAACTTTATTTCTTGAAATTTTGTACCAAATATAAAATGAATTACGTCTACATGCATAGATAATATGTGACACTAATTGGAAAACAAAATGTAGTATAGCAAATCATTGACTCTGACCAATTTGCAAAAATCACTGTGACCATAAATGAAATATTTTTGCACAGAGTGTGTAAATTATAATATGTTGAAGTGTGAAAAAGTGCAACTTAAGACTAGCAAATCCTTAATTTAAAATACCACTTATACTACTTAAAATATTGCAACAAATTCTTAGAGATGCAATCAAACACGGTAATAATACACAACAAAGCATAATAATTGTGATGAAAAATCATCAAAATTACATTGACAAAGATATAAGTGAAAGGAAGGATGTGATGCATATGCAACAAGAAAAAATGATGCAATAAAGAAAGTTTGACAAGATGCTTAAATGAACAATGGAAATGTGTGATGAAACAACAATTGCAACACCAAGTTTAAAAGTATCAAAGCTTGACAGAGTTCATGAAGTACATATCACAATAGACTATGAAATCAAAGATAAGAATAAGTAGTCACAAGTAACCAAGGATATGTTAGTAGTGTGATTGAACAATAATTAGAAAAGGATCCCAATTTTTCAAAGTATGGGTGTGTTGTAAATCCAAACAATAGGTAGTTAAGTGCATCTTCATAAGTTATAGTGTTAGTATTAAAGGATAAAAATATTGAATCTGATGGTCAAGAGAGATTTATATAGAAAGGTGATATTTATAGATACTTCAAACTTTCATTCATATTTATCAATCTAGAAAAGAGTTTGAAGAAATTAGTTGTTCAAGTAACACCCAAGACCACTAAATTTGAACTAGAAGTTTACAAAGGACCTAAAGATGAGAATCTTTTGGATAGTTTGGAATGAAATTAGAACCTACACAATATATTTTGAGGATGTCAACTCTATAAATAAGAAGCTATGTAGGTATACCCTACACAATTTTAGATGGATTTTTGTTTCAATTAGTAATAATTTGAGACCAAAATTATGAAGAGATGGTTGAACCTAGGAAGAGGGACATATGGGACTTAGTACCATTTACTTATGGATGTGAACATGATGATTTGAGTTGTAGATCATAGATCCATAAGGATGGATAGTATCCCAAGTGCCAATGGTATCAAATCGAGGAAGCGTACCACAAAACCTATGTTCAAGTTAGGCAGCTCAAGACCAATTACTAAGGTGGGAAGGATCTCCTTCACTTTTCATTCCACAAGACCAATGGGGGAATCCCTAAGGTGTTGAGTTATATGATATTAATGGGAATAAAAACATACCTTTTCATAAATCATACCTATTGCATAGTATAGCCCTATTTCTAGTTTTTAAAATGTACCTTTGTGTTGGATTGTAAATGCAAGGTAATGAAATTTTGTATAATAGAGAAGGATTATCATGTATAGTATGCAAAATATTGATGAAAAAACCCTATTACTATTATGTACTCATGCATGGATGATTGGACAAACAAATTCAACAAAACTAAAGGTTTCACTGAAGACTATATCCCTTAGAATACACAAATAAACTAGGTTCTACATATGCATTTAAAGGGATAACAAAATTTCTAGAATATTAAATAAGTCTACCTAGAAATTGATAGATATACCTAAACATTTATTTTATTATTGTGAAAAGAGAACATACAAAAACTTTGCAGTATTTTTATAGTCATTTCGCTAGACAACTCATTACATATACATCCAAAAATGAACACAGTGCTAATGAAAAGGCTCAATCAAGGTCAATTTCAAACTTTTTTTTTTAGAGATAACAATAAGTTCATTACAAATTTGGGATGAACCCAAATCATCAAAATATAAAAATATCTTTTCTTTTTGTTGGAGCTAAAGTCTTAGCTATATAAAAATGTACTCCTTCTAGTTACTCTCCAAGCTAAATTTTCCTTTCCCTTCCTTTCAAAAATGAAAATGAAGGTTCATATACTTCAATATAAGTCATGCCACACCAAGAAAATATGTAAGCTTGCACAAAAATATGGAAAATATGTAACCTTAGAAACTACAAGGGGTGTCCAAACCCTAGCCACCATCATAAACACTACAAATTTAAAATCACTTTTCTAAGATATAAAAAACATCTTGAACCATGTGAAAATAATTCCTTATCCATTTTTTATTCCTTTGAAAATTAATGACATGAGAATGCACATGTATGGATAAGAAAAGCATTGAAAAAATCTATCAAAATAAAAGTTTAGGATGGTGACTTAATTATCAAACTTAACATCTACAATAAATTAGGGTTTTCCAAAATTATGGTGCTAACATTGGCTCTTGTTGGGGATCTGTGTATCTTGTAGGCACAACAAGAATCTATATCTATAGAAACAAACAAAAAAGGAAATAATAGGGAATAATAGAAAAAAATACTTTACCATGATCAAGCATGGATCATAGCTACATAAGACCACTATAGTATATACAACAAAGGACATATAAACAAAAAAAGACAATGTATATTACAAAGGTTCGTAGCACTTTAGCATTAAGAGAAATAGTTCTTGATATGATAACCATATTTAACTAACACCTCTATGAGATTTTCATCAAGGATCCTAAGGTAAAACACTCCTCTAGCACATCCTTTATCAATTTGTTAAGGCCCAACCCATAAGTCATCAAATTTTCTATGTTTTCATGTGTCTTCTAACATGCAATTCCACAAGAGGGAAAGGACCCCAATCAAGAACTACCTCTTGAGGATCTTCTCATCAAATAATTATTTCTTTTTAACTACATTGAAAAGCCTCTCTCATGGGTTATCCTTCCTATTTCCTCAAGCTTGATCAACTCATGTATTCTTTAAAAAATGGAACTTTCTTCTTCCTCATCAATCAAATATAGTAATTTATAAATTGATAATTCAAGGATGATTAAAAAATTAGCCTCAATACCATGCATACTAACTCAAAGAGACTCTTGGGTATTTGTAGGATCATCATGGAAAAAATAGGCCCTTAAGTGGCAAAAAATTCAAAAAAAAAAGAGTTAGGCAACTTGACGTAAAAAATTGAACAAGTTATCTATATTATTTAAAAAATATGTAGGAATAGAATCTGTAGAAAATTGAATGTAGTTTCTAAACTACTAGGTTTTCTTTTTTTAAATCTATTTGGTGAAAATTTGAAATTTCAATGCAATAGTACTTAAATTTTAGGGAAAAAATAAGTAGGTGTCTGTCTGACCACCCTAACCACAATAAAATGATAATATTTTTTATAATATTTTAGAAATAAGTAGAACACTCATATGGATGTGATGCATATTTTTTGTAATTTTTTTCCAAGTAAATAATTAATTATGAATTTTTATTAAAATTTTTAAAAATATAAAACTTGTATGTCCGACCACCTTAACTTGGTCAAACTTCATGAAATTCAATTTTCTTTTTTTAATCCTATTGTATGTGAAGTATAGAATGTGATGCATGTTTTGGATTCCAAAAATGTGATATTGTTTGAAAGCAGCCTATAAATTTTTTTCAATCAACCTATCAATCAGGACTTTAGTTGTAATTCAAATAGAAAATGAATAATAACTATTTATTAAATTCAAAGTAAAGCATAATTTATATTGGTGGAAATCTGAGAATCTCCTTTAAAAACCCTTTTCATTTCATCAATTTTAGGTAAAAAAAAAGTCATCAGCCACATGCCCTACAAATATTCATCATATTGCCACTTTTTGGCCCATCATGATCCTACACATACCCTCTTTAAAACATGACTTTTGTAAGTTATTATGTCTTCCTAGATACAAAATTAGTTTATTATGCCATATTTTCATGTTTACATCCAAAAAATGATGATATTTATTGTTCATTTTTTTCTAGACTCATCTTGTCAATTTTCTTATACATGGTAAGGGGATAAATATCTTAATGAAATCACATATTACGATCATACATTAATGAAATCATAAGATCTAGAATGTGTTACATTATCAACAACTATTTTGGATGAGACACCAAAGTTGGTAATGATATTATTTAGTAGAAAATCACTCAATATTTTTGATGAAGTGTCTCTTGTAGGGATTGCTTCCATTCACTTTTTGAAATAAAAAATGGACACTAATATCCACTTGTATTTTTTGCTATATTTTCTACTATCTCCCATATAAAGTTTATTCCCCACTATTGGAATGTACATCTTCCACTTAAATAGTTTTAAGGGGAGTGCACTTGCAAATTTTAACTTATCAAAACACTTCCAACAAGCATCACAATATTTTACAAACTTGACACATATTGGAATAATTTTTGCCACCAATAACCCATTTTCATATTCTTATGATCATTGGTTTTTAATATGAAATATTTACTACACAATACTTAGTTGTATTCCTTAACACCTGCTACATATTGTTCTTCATCTAAAAAATATTAGGACACCATCAAGGTGTCTCCATATTAATTGACCTTTGAGAAAGACATATGTTTGAGTTTCAATATTTAATGTCATCATTTGTTTATCAATCAAGTCAAGTGTGTTTCCAAAATGTTATCATCAATGTCAAAAGGTGTCATTGATGTCATGGAGATCAATGGATCAGGTTCTTGAAGGGTTGGAGATATGTGATGGAGAGAAGAGAATGTTTTTCAAATGTTGCAAAGTTTCCCAAAAAATGCAAAGTTGTCATGAAATGTTGTCATTATATTACAGAGGTCTCTTCCAGAAGTCAAGGGTGAGAACAAGCTATATATTTGACATGGGTTTTTTGAGAAGATTCAATTGGTATGGTTTGCATGGTTAGAGAAGGTGTAATGAGCTTAGGAATTATTTATTTATGCTTTTTGGTCAAATTAGGGTTTGACAAATAAACCCTTGTTAAAATAATGGTGTTGATAAAAAATCCTATTTTTGTGTTGAATGGTGATTGACCGTCATAGGTTGCTTAAGTGAAAACTTAAGCCATAAAGTCATTGGAGTGACCAATCCTCTTTCCTAGTGCTATGGGTTAGTCTGAAAAAGTTTGCATTATGACATCTCTTCACATCGTTGTTTATGTTCACCGTGACCAATCCTTTACCACAATGTGCAATGTACCTATAAGGAGGATATAACAATGCACACTTATGGTGGAAGATCATAAAACTATTGCATAAGTCCTTTGCATCACAGTTCAACGTTTATTCATCTTGTCCCTTGTGTGATATGTGATGAATTTTAAGATCGAACGGTCCCTACTAGCCCATTGAATGTGTGGTGGGTCCTTGTCTAGCCCTATGAAATTGTAGGCTAATGAAAAGTGTCCAATGGGACTAGAAAAATGACAAGTTGTGCTAAGTAGAGTGTGAGGACATTGAGGACATGTGGGGAGATATCGCATCTTCACTTCACATCACTATTGTGAAGCCAAGGGAGTAATGTGATTGTGTGATATGCAAAGTTAGTGGAAGATTATTTGAGTAGGTGATAGATGACTTCATCCCACAATCCCACTAAATATTTAGTAGGTCTCTGATTTACCCTACAAAATTGTAGGCTTGTGACATGTGTTCACTTGGACAGATGGCGATTAGAGAATACATCACACACTCAATTCACATCACTATTGTAAAATGAACTAAAGGTAAGAAGTAATGATATGTGATATACTAGATATCAAATCCAATGAAAAGGGTTATAAAGAAAAGATTGGATGGTGATTGCGATGCTTCTTTACATCAGAGAAATAAAGGTTGATACCCTAGAAAAAGTTGTGATAAATCAAAAGGATGTGATGGGATCAAACGACACTAGGTTTAAAGGATATTAACCTCATAGTAGTGTTTTAAAGTTGGATTAGATGAATGATATCAATGGGTGGTGGTGCAAAGAGGCTAGATCAATGACTCACATTTGAAGATGAACCTCTCCAACAACTATGATAGTGTGAACAAGGGTTTCACCTGTAAGTTGGTGTTGGGAATGATTTTAATTGGCCTAACTACTCTAGCGACAAATTTAATCAGTAATCTAATTTGTAGAGTTGCAACACAGACTATAAAGGTGATTGAAATCAACATCAGATCAAGTATAAAAGGATATTGTATTAAATGCAATATCAATGTTTAGGTTTTAGCAAGGTTTCATACTTAGTAAGTTCAATGAATCAAAATTTGATGATTGATGTGTGTGTTTTGATGAAGAGGTGACTTGATTGAGATGATAATGAGTAAACCCTAGTAGAGGATTTGTACATGTATATACAAATCTTGAGGAAATTTCTCTAAGTCAGTGAAGGTATATAAAAGTGAAAATAAAAATTTGGAATACTATGGCTACATTTGATAGTGCATACAATAGAGAGTATCTATGAGCTTCTTGAGGTAGATAGAGAATGCGCAAAAAGAAAGAGAGAGTTGCAAATCATGTGCATGGTCTCTTGAGGTGGACATAAAATGCACAATAAAAGAAGGGAAGGTTAAAAATAGAGAAATGCAGGGCAGAGAACTAAGTTGTAGAGGCAACAATAGATAATTGTGCAGTTGTAAATAGGGTTACAACATTGAATTGTGTTTAGTAGAACAAATTGTATTTACTTACATTATGAATATGATTGGTGGGTGCCATCAGATCTAGGTAGGTGCTTCCTTGGAGTAGGTGCTCCTAAAGCCAAGGGATTGGTGTCTCCTTAGGGTTGGTTCACTTAAACATTGTAATCAGAAGATATTCATTGTGAGGCTAGATTAGGATAGTAAATCCTAGCAACTATTCTCACTACGGTTTTTCCCATCTTGGGTTTTCCACATACATATTGTGTTATCTACATTTTTGTGTGTGTGCTTACATCTCTTCTTGGTTAACTTAACTGCATAAAGCAATAAGGAGTAAAATTTATTAGATATACTGATTCACCCCCCCTCTCAATAGCTTGTTGTGTTCCAACAATTGGTATCAGAACTTTGGTTCCCTAGGAGAAGTTTAATCATCTCGAGTAGAGATTGGAAAAGTGAACACAATGGTTAATCAAGAAGGTTCATCTACAAATAAGGCAACTCGATTTGATGGATTAGATTATGCATTCTAGATCATTATGATGGAGACATATTTGGGGTTCTTAGGATTTTATGTGTGGATTTCTATCAAGAATGGATATACACCTCTGCTTACTACTCCTATTGATGCTATAGGAAAGAAATACTATGAGAAAAATACAAAGGAAAAGCATGCTATTCTCTATGGCTTGTATATTTCAATGTTTTTCAAATTTATGAATTGTAAAACTACACATGATGTCTAGGATAAGTTGAAAAGAATCTGTGAAGGAGATGATAAGATAAAACTTGAAAAACTAAAGATTCTCAGAGTCGGGTTTGAAAGTACTAGGATGAATGAAGAAGAAATGATTGCAAATTATCTTCTCAGATTTTATGAGATAGTGAGCTCAATCAAAGGATTTGGAGAACAAGTAAAATATTTAGTTATTGTACAAAAGGTATTAAGGTCCATGCCATCTAGATATGACCCCAAAATATCAGTAGTAGAGGAAGCAAATGAAATTGACAAACTTACTCTTGATGAATTGCATGACATATTCACTACCTATGATATGAGGATGGAAAATGCAAAACCATCTAAAAGAGAAGTTGCATTCAAGGCTTCCAACAAAGAAAATATTGAGGTATCCAAGAAAGAAAAAGAGAAAGCATCTACATCCAATAATGAAGAGAATGATGAGGAAGAAGTAAAATTCATCGGGATATTAAGGAGAGGCTCTAGAAAAATAAAGGTAAGTTACCCTTCAAGTGTTTTGACTATGGTAAAGTAGGTCATTTTGCTGCTAAATTCCCTTACAATAAGAAGTATAACTCTGAAAAGAAGTAGATGGTAAAATGAAGAAACACTACTTCCCTAAGATAAGGAATTTTTAAAAGAATAATAAGATTATGTTCATTCAAGAGGATAGGGATGTATGAGATGTCAGTGATAGTTCAGATGAAGAACAAGATTGTGCCTTTGTGATGGAAGAAATTGAATTCCTTTTCATGGACAAAAAATTTGAAGAACAAAAAGATGGAAAGGCTGACAATCTTGGTGAAGAAGGTGAAGAGGAAGGAGAACTCATTTGTGCCTTAGATGAGATTGAAAATCTAAAAAAAGGAGAATAAGAATATGAATAAGCATGCAAAAAAGGATATAGTTAATTTAACTAAAGAGCTTGAAGAAGCTAACCAGATGGTGGCAAGAATGAAGCTACAAGTAAACAAAGCCAAAATAATTGAAGATGTACTTAAGTCTAAACTACAGTCTGAGGTTAACAAATGTATGCAACTAGAGGTAGAAATAGTTTCCTTAAGGGTATGTGTAGGATCATCATGGAAAAAACAAGCCCTTAAGTGGCAAAAAATTTAGAAAAATCAGAGTTAGGCAACTTGACATAAAAAATTGAATAAGTTATCTATATTATTTCAAAAATATGTAAGAATAAAATCTGTAGCAAATTGAATGTAGTTTCTAAACTACTAGGTTTATTTTAAAAGATTAAAAAATCTATTTGGTGAAAATTTGAAATTTCAATGCAGTAGTACTTAAATTTCAGGGGAAAACTAAGTAGGTGTTTGTCTAACCACCCTAACCACAATAAAATGATAATATTTTTTTATAATATTTTAGATATAATTAGATGACTCATGTCTCAATGTGATGCATATTTTTTATAATTTTTTTCTAAGTAGATAATTAATTATGAATTTTTTTATTACAACTTTTAAAAAATATAAAAACTCGTATGTCTAACCACCTTAACTTGGTCAAAACTTCATGAAATTAGTATTTTTTGTTTAATCCTATAATATGCAAAGCATAGAATGTGACGCATGCTTCGGATTCAAAAATGTGATACTATTTGAAAACTATAGATTTTTTTCAATCAACCTATCAATCGGGACTTTAGTCATAATTCAAATAGAAAATGAATAATAATTATTTATTAAATTCAAAGTAAAGCATAATTTATATTGGTGGAAATTTGAGAATCTCCTTTAAAAACCCTTTTCGTTTCATTAATTTTGAGTAAAAAAAAGGTTGTCAACCACATACCCTACACATGCCCATCATATCACGACTTTTTGGCCCATCATGATCTTGCACATACCCTTAAGAAAATATTTAGAAAAGGATAGAGAACAAATAGAAAAAGGCCTAAAGTTGGATGAGAGATGGATAAAGGACATGGAAGAGGAGCTAAATCAAATTGAAAAGAACAAAAACATGGGAATTAGTTCCTAGACCCCCAAGAAAAAGTTTAATAAGTACTAAATAGGTGTTTAGAAACAAGCTAAATGAATATGGTGTTGTATTAATAAACAAAGCAAGACTGGTGTGCAAGGGGTATGAATAAGTTGAAGGCATAGAATCTGAATAAACATTTACACTAGTAATAAGATTAGAAGCCATAAGAATTTTTCTTACATTTTCAGTTTACAAAGGATTTAAAGTTTATCAAATGGATGTAAAATCTTCTTTTCTCAGTGGAAACCTAGAAGAAGAAGTCTACATAGAACAACCAATAGGTTTTAAGCTATCAGAAGATGATGATTATGTATGTAGATTGAAGAAAGCATTGTATGGTCTAAAAAAAGCACCTAGGGCATGGTATTCAAGATTAGACCAATACCTACAACAACAAGGATTCAAAAAGAGATGTGCAGATAGCAATGTGTACTTCAAATCTAAAGGTGAGCACATGATCATTGTTGTTGTATATATGGATGACATCATATTTGGTGGAAACAAGGACAAGATGTGTAAAGTATTTGTTACACAAATTCAAGATGAATTTGAGATGTCAATGCTAGGAGAGCTATCATTTTTCTTTGGTCGATTGTAGAAACTAATGTCAAGATATTTAAATCTTAAACAAAGTATGATAAGGAAATTCTTGAGAAGTTTGGAATGGAGAATAGAAGACCCGTTAGTACCCCCATGATAGCTAGATATAATTTGAGTCAGTCAAATAATCTCTAGATACAAATCAAACAATGTATAGATCAATGACTGGAAGTTGTATTTAACAACATCAAGGCTAGATATTATGCAAGAAATATGCATGGTAGTAAGGTTTTAGGCTTCTCCTAAAGAGTCTCATATCAAAATAGTGAAAAGACTATTCAGATACATCAAAAACACTATTGACTATGGATAGTGGTATCCCACGAGTAAAGATTTCACTCTAACTACATATACAAATGTTTATTGGGTTGGAAGTGTAGATGATAGAAGAAGCACTTGTGGTGGAGCATTCTTTTTGGAAACAAACTTGTTTCCTAGATGAGAAAAAATCAAGAATCAGTTACTCTTTCTACAACTGAAGTGGAATATGTAGCAGCAACAAAATGTTATACTCAAGTAGGTTATCAACATAAGATTATTAGGTTGATTACCATGTTAAGAAATATGCTAAAACTTTTGGAAAAAAATAGTATGCACTAGATAAAATAATCTATATTCAAGATAGATTTTTTTTTTTCTATTTTAGACAAATATTTAATATAAAATTTGATGTCGAATGGAAATAGGTATGTTTCAATACATGCAATTTTGAATATTTGTTTAAGATTATACATTTATCAAAATTGGAAAAAAATTTATCCATGCACTAAAGTTTCAAGTTATAATGATGGAAAATAATAAAATTTACTATATAAAGGTTGACCTCTCATGTAACATCATTTTTCAACATTTTATCAACAACTAAATTATAGTTTCAATTTATAAAAAACTATATTCAAACAATTTTTTTATTTTTTCAAAAAAATACAAACAAAAAATCTACTACAAAATACATATTTTATTAGTTTACACCATTTCAAAATTCAAAACATATATGCCATATTTTAGTCATTCAAGTTTAAAAGTTGGATTAGTGTTGGTTGTTTCATTTATAAAGTGTGACATAGCTTTATACTTTTACCTTGAAGTAGATACTTAAAGACATCAAGGTTGACTACACAAAACCTATCTCTATTCTTTGTGATAATTCAAGTTTAATAAGCATCTCAAAGAATTGAGTGATTCATTCTAGGAAAAAACACATATCAATCAAGTGTCACTTCATCAAAGAAAAGGTTATAGACAAGGAATTCAACATGGAGTATGTGGCCAACCAAAGAACAAGTTGCTAATATATGTACAAAGCCTCTTCCCAAAGAACAATTTGAATATCTAAGGAAGAAATTGGGAGTAATTGCTCCCATATCATATCACTAAATCTTAGTGATAAGACATGGATTCAAGGGGAGCTTTATAGCTATTCCATTCATCCCTAGAAATATATAGAGAGATCAAGTCGAGTTAAATGGTGTAGGGGCACCCTCAAGTTTCATGCGTTTAATAGGAAAAAGTGTCATTTTATTTTGCTTTTTTGGTTTTCTAATGTAATAAGGTCTTCTAAGACCATTTTAGATGTGTTTGAGTCCATATTAGGTCACTAGGTGTGTTGGAGTGTCAAGTTGTACAAGTTGTCAATTTTGCAAAATGTTGTTAATGTTGTAAAAGTTGCAAAAACATGGAATATGAAGTCATAAGTTGTAAATGAGGGAATTTGAATAGTTGTAAGTTGAAAAGTTAGTTGAAAACAATTGGAAAATGGTTGTAAATATTTTTAAAGGATTTATAAGGATGAAGACATGGTTGGAGGGTGTGGTGGTTGAATTTTTGGAAGTTGAAGCAATAAAATATATCTATTTTCTACATTTTTGAATGTTTCCTTGATGTTATTTGATGTAGTATGGATTTGTATGATCCCATACTAATTCCAAATCATTTTATTTTGGTAAATATGTGAATCTAATGTCTATTGGCATTGGTTTCATGTAATTTCATCAATTTTCCAACATGTTGTGTCTATTTTACTAAAATAGGTTTGAAACCCTAGTAGGCCTAATTTGAGGGAGAACAATCCAAATTTGAGTCTTGTGTTCCAAAACAAACCTACCCCAATTCTTATTATGTTGTATAAATCCTAAATAGGTATCTAGAACTATGTTTATATTTTTTGTACAAGTTTGTATCAAATTTATGACCAAAAAACATGAATTTACTACACTTCAAGAATAGTCAAGAGTAGAAAAGTCAAGTTTTGAACCTTTCATTCCAAAGTAACCATATCTAATTTCTTCATATGTTCAATAAAGCCATAAAGGGTATCCAAATCTAAGTTTTTCTTTTGGAAATAATTTTTTTCTGGGAAGTTGTTCCCATTTTAGTCAATCTGAAATACTACTAGGAGATTTAGGGCTAATGAATGAAAACCCATCATGTGAATGTTTAGAGATTGAAAGTTTATTTTTTTGAGGATTTTTGGAGTTTTCCACCCTTTATATACATCATTAAATTAGTCTTACAAATTTCTAATGACTTGATGGTTGTAGATTCAAGAACACATATTTGGTGCACTCAGTTTTCAAAAAAAGAATTTGATAATCTACTATTTTTGTTGGAAATATGTGCCTCAATCATCATAGGATGTAACCTCTACTGGAGCAAAGTCAGTATGACATCTATCATGTCTGGCCGACTAGCAACTTTGATACATTTTGTTTTGAACAGGTCCTTGTGACCTTGTAGAAGCCTTGTCGAACACTTATTCTTTGAAGCCTTCGCTATGACATAGTGTATTCGCTATGACCTCTTATCATGTGAAGTTCTTTGGCCGACAGGCCATTCAATCGTAAATCAAGGAGACTCATGACGACCACAAGCTTCGGGATAACCTATGTCGATTCGGTGAGAAGTCTCAGCGAATAGCCAATGTCTCACCGACAATGTAACACTTGAGTTCATCAGAGTAACATGTTTGTTTCATTATGATGTCTCGGTGAAGTGGAAATGTCTCACTGATAGGAATACATATGATGTCTTCGCCGTAACATAAAGATCCCGATGTGAGACCTTAATGAACAATGAAGGTCACGCCGACAGGGACACATCCAAACGTTCATCGGAGTAACTCAAAGCGATCAAGGAAAGGTCTTGGTGAGAGTGTTAAGTCTTGCCGACCGTTCGGTGTTCGGTGTAACACAAAGGATCTCGAGATCTCTCAGTGACTAATGGATGTCTTGTCGATAGCCGATGGCTATCAGGGTAACCCAAATAGTTTGAGAAGAAGTCCTGGCGAACTATGTAAGTCTCACCGATGGTGAGGGTTCTTTGGCATAGGTCTTGGCAAATGGTGGTCATCGGTGTAACAAATATGTGTTCGATAAGAAATCTCAGCAAAGATATTAAGTCTTGCCGATTATTCTTTGGAGCTCAATATAATTTGTGACTTTTGTATAACCTTTGGTGACTTGCTATGATCTCCTGGAAAAAGCGATAGGTCTGGGCGACTGCTTGGCGTTTCAACGTAACACTAAAAGCTCGATAGAACATCTTGGAAAAAATGGTTACTCTTGGCGATGTCGATATGAAGGTTATGTGGCATCGATTGGCGAGACACTATTAGTGTCTCACTGAGATGCCAACACAGTGCAAATTTTGTTGACTGATTGACTGTCCTATGTGGACTCTTGTGGACCAATAGGAGAAGCCCAATCTGAATAGTTGGAATATTGTTCATTGCAACGGTTCTATGAGGAAGCTCAAAGAACATGGAACAACAAGGATATACTTGGTGATTGCAGATTGTGATCGGTTGGTTGAATCGACAGTTTGTTGTATGATCAGTAAATGATTTCTATTCTATGATGACTGTAACTTGAAGGTTCCTATACAAGTTTTTTCATGGTGAATGTTGTTGTAGACAGACACCAGAAAGATAAGTCTATCATTTGTATGTAATCTCCATTACTATAATACAAAGTGATTTGTCTTGGTGTGGTGGGTTTTTCTCCTGTAAGGGTTTTCCCACGTATATCTGGTGTTCATGTGTGATTTTCAAATACTCTGTTTCTGTTATCTATTTCATAGTGCATCTTAATTGGATTGTAATTGTAAAACTTAAAAGTACATCTGCATTCTTTCCTGAGGTATTAACGTTAGGAGAATTATTTTTCGCATCTAATTTTCCTTACAATTTTTCCACATGTGCAGAACAGAGACCTTCATTTTCAATGAAAAACCTATGTTTAATAAAACTAAAAAAAAAAACATAATAAAACCAAAACATATTAAAATTATATTCATCGGATAGCTCGTTCTAAGGACTACCTGATTCTAGTTGGGTTTGTGAAGACTCCTCCATTTTCATCCTCAACCTGAGCTTTGAAGTATAAAAATTTAGGTTTTTTTTGTGTTTCATGGCAAAAATGAGGAATAAGGGGGGTTCGTTCAAACCAAGGTTCATTCGAACCCAGGTTTGAACAAACCCCATTCAATATGCATTTTATTTTGTTTTTTTGGGTAGGAAATGTGGGCCCAGTAATTAATGGGTTCTCTCAAACCCTAATTTAGTCAAACCCCTTTTGGGTTCGGTCGAATCTGTAGGTTCATTCAAACCCCTAAAACCAATTTATTTTCCATGGGGTCATTTTTTCTCATTTTTCCTTCATCAAATTGTAAACCACTATTGTGGCTTCACCCATAGTAGCCCCACCTGTAGGAAAGCCTATTCCTTTATCCTATTGTTGAAACTTCCTATGCACAAACAAAACAATAGGGTACGAAGCATTAATTGTTGGATTACATAGCGCTTTAACTTTGGGAGCCCAAGACATTAAGATATTCAGCTATTCACAATTATTCATTAAGAAAATAAGCAAAATGTATCAAGAAAAGAATGGAAAATTATCAAAATATAAGGATTTCAAAATGACTCTATTAGAAAGATTTGATTTATTTACCATTGATAACATCCTCTAAAAAGATAATTGACATGTGGATGAAATGGAAAGTGTAGCTTCCCTTGTATCTCCTCAAGATCCCTCAAAAGATTTCACATATTTTCCATACAATTATGAAACCATCAATAGAAAACATGGTCGAAGAAGTATTATCAACCACCACAAAAAGCTCTAGTGAATGGTATACACTGATAATTAATTATTTAAAAAAAGGTGTTGATGGTTTTTTCTACATAGCAACAACTTAGACAAGATACAAGTATCCTATCTCTCTTGAAAGGTAAATTTCTCTATCATCAAGCCTCAAGAGATAACCCCAAGGTCTCTAATGTTAGGTCTTGACAATGCATAAACAACTTAGTGATAATGTGAAAATGATGGTAATCATAAGGGGCCTTACAAATGAACAATGTTGGAAGCATACTTTCATCAGATGCAAAAATATGGTGATGCTTTTAGTCCTAACACTAACCCAGATTCAAAATAAACAACAAAAGAGATAATGGTTTTAGAGAGATTTCTAAGACTAAAACCTAAGATCAATCACAACAATGATGAATGCTGCAAATGGACAAATCCCCAATGAAACCAATCTCTGTTTGATCAAGGGAAAGCCTACAACTCCACATAAATGGTGCAATCTTCTAAGGAAACTAAATATTTTTAGACTTTGAGCATTCATTCACATACCCAATACCTGGTGCAATGTAAATAAGCATCCACAGTTGAACTTAGCACAAAATAAGGCCTAGACTAACTTTACACAACAAATTACAATCAGCAAATTGCTAAAAGTATGGACCAGAGATCGATCAACATCATTAACATTTTACCATTATTGCAAAAGAACTAAAATCTAACATCTAACATTGAGAATTGAGAACAAGAAACCATAAACTGTCAAAGTGTAACACAAAGCTTGTCAAATCAACAATCCAATTGCATTAACTTCTCTAGCATTACATAACAATTTCTAGTCTCCCCTCTCTCTTACAGCTACTGAATTCTCTAACTTAGCCAATTCTGGCTTTTACAACCTCTAATCAGCTATTCTAACCCCTAAATCTGACCCCTTTACAAATGGGAAGGCACTTGCCTTTTATAGAAAATTAGATTTTGAATCAATGGCCAGGAATTAGTTCATCCACTGGCTGCAATTGCACTTCTAGAAGCATCAAGTTGTTACATTTAATTTGGGAGCTCATGGTACATCATCATCCAATTGCATAAAAGCAGTTACATCATGGAACAATGAGAAAACAATATTATACCAGCTTGTCATTAATGAAAATTCTGATTAGATGATGAAATCAGTTTCACATGTCTTCTAGAAACTCCTTCCAGCTGTAGATAGTTTGGGCATAGATTCTTATGCAAGTTCCACTTTTAAAATTTGAATTGAACTCTTCCATATTTCCTTTTTGGCATGAATCCATATGCAAGTTTCCCTTTTAATATTTATTTAATCCTGAGAAACAAATATCATCATTATTAGCTCACATGTTTAAAATCCAATCCAAATTAAACTTGAATAAAATTTTGGCCTTTTTTAAAAAAACTTACATTTTTATATGGAAACTTTCCATTTTCATAAATTTTTCCATTTTTGGAAGCTTTTATTTTCAAAAAAATTTATCCATCTCAAGAATTTCATTTTCAAGAACATTTTAAAATTTCAAGGAAAAAATTTCCATTTTGGAAAAATGCATTTTGGAAAAAAAAATCCATTTAGGAAAAAAATTCCATTTTTGGAAGAAAAAAAAATTGATTTTTTTTCCATTTTTAGAAATTTCAGGTTTTTGAGGGGGTCAAGGAATTTTCGGGAAAATCCTTCAAGGATGGAATTTCCCAGATTCCCTGTAGAGTCGAAATCCCCTAAACCTCATAACTTTTTTTCTAGAAGGAATTTTCAAAAAGTTCAAAAAGCAACCCTACCTAATTTTTCGTCATCTATCCACGGGTACAAAAAGATTTACATATAACATTGAAAATTTACTTCAAAATCCCCATTTTTGAATTCCAAAATAGGAAAATTTCCCCTAGAGCCTAAAAATATTGTCCTCATCAAACACCGTCTAGACTTAATCCCAAAATAACCTCCCAAGAAGAGAAAAACCAAAATTCAACCAAGCCAAGAGGCAGAGATGCAAAAGAAAAAAGAGGGTCCCCGCCTTCGGTGGGGCGTGTGTGTGAAAATTGCACAACATAAGGTACCTTTCTTGAGCCAACAACTAAGAATATGCAAGACTGTCTTTGAAAACTCATGTCTAGGTATATAATCCTTGCTGTTGTGTTGTATCAAAGGTCCTTTGATTGTCTTTTGCTTATATGCCTTAAACAATTTAAAATCCCCATAACACTTGAGGAAGGTCATGCAAGTGCTTTTGGAGGCCATTTTTGAGGAATATCATTAGTTCAAAAGCTAATCCATATAGGGTACTATTAGAGACATATGGAACAAGATTGCTTTAAATACATTAAGAAATGTCACAAGTTTCAAGAACATAGAAATTTGATTCACGCTCCCACTTTTGAGCTTTGTGCCCAAGCTCCTATTTGGCCCTTGTTGGTATGGGGTCTGGATCTTATTGGAAAAACTTCACCTCCTTCCGCTAAACATATCTTCATAATTATCACAATAGATTATTTCATGGAAAGGGTAGAAGCCATCCCCCTTTGTTCAACAGTTGCTGATGTAATATGTCGTTTCATATTGGAACACATTATTGCTCACTTTAGAATTTTTTTAGCATTATTTTCAGACAATGGGACACCATTTAAGAATAATGATGTAAAGAATTTATTAGAAACATTTAACATCCAACATCATTTTTCAACACCCTACTACCTAAAATCTAATGGTCAAGCTAAATCAATTAATAAGAATCTTGAAAAAATCTTAAAAAAAACCGTATGCAAACATAATAAGGATTGGAACACGTGACTAACATATGCATTATGGCCATATCATACTAGTATTAGAGCATCAAATAGGAATACACCTTATAACCTTGTCTATGGCACCGAGGCAATAATTCCCTTGGATTTAGAGATTCCTTCATTAAGAATCGCTCTTCAAGGACTTATTGATGACAATACTTATAAAGAACAATGATTACATCAGCTTGAAATGTTTGACAAAAAATGCATTAACTCTCTTGACCATATCCTAGCTTACTCTAGAAAAATAAAATGTAGATACAATGATCATGTCATTCGTCATGCATTTAATAAAGGTGATTTGGTGATATTTGAGAATCAACATAGCATTAATGCTACTCTGACTGAAAAAGTAAACTTCAGCCCTTATTGGTTAGGACCTTACATAATTAATGAAAGTTATGGGTTTGAAGCATACACATTAACAAATATGGATGGTATACCTCTTAAAGAACCTATTAATGCTATGCATTTGCATCAGTACTATCTCTAATCCTCATGAATAGTATGAGTGATAAAGCAGTGGTGTTAGAGTTCATAGATTACATTCTATGTTCTCTCGCATTGCTTCGTTCTTGACAAACAATCATTTGTATGTCTTGAATACTAACATAATTATTTAAATTAATTTTAGGTGTCTACTTTAGGTTTCATATTATTCAAGTTAATATTGTGTGTTGTGTTAGATTAGACGCTTATATGCATTTAATGTTCTTTAATTAGATTATAGGTGCATTTAATTTTTTGTAACATACTTAATCATAATGTTGCATCTAAAAGAAAATAGGATGGTTTTAATTAGATCACATAAAATCATGTTAGATAATGGAGACATTTATTCAATAGTCTTACAAATATTATTTGATAAATCACATTGACATCTAACTTAAACATATAAAATAAACAAACAAACATGAAAGATCATATCTATCACAAAGTTTTAGTACATATCATCAAATATACAATACTAGTGTGGCATGTGGCTACTAGATCCCTCGAGACTTGGTGATTGCATCCATCTAGAGATAGTCCATGGGTGATCCCACAATACTAGTTTACAATTTTTGGCCAAACTAGACACTGAACTGATATTTTCTAACTTAGAAATCTTCACTTTTGGGCACCTTAATAGTTAAACCGTGAGGAATTTGAAGATGACACAAACTAGTGTTTTTTGAGATTTTGTCTATAGATTCTAAATATATTTTTTTCTATTTTTTTGGAATCATATTGCACTTCTTTTTCCATCTCCTTCGAAAACTTGTTTTTTCAATAAACACCAACTTTAAGGAGTGACGTTCATCGTATAACACAACATTTTTTCCATGAAAGATAAAATTCTAATTTTTTTTGAATTTAGATTTGTAACTACAATATCTAGTGCTTCTAATTGGTTTAATAGTTTTTTATTGAACAATTTTCCCTTAATCAAGTTTCGAAGTCAAACCAATTACAATTCAGACATAGGTGGACCATATAACACTACTTTTTTTGTATGTATCAAGATTTTTTTTTTTGGTTGGATCAAGGACTTCAATATCTAGTGCACTCATATTTTTCAAAAAAAAAAATGATAATCTTCTATTTTTCCACATGTGTAGAACAAAGAGCTTGATTTTCGACGAAAAACATACATTCACAAGAAATAAACAATAAATGTAATAATAAAATTAAATTTATTTAAAATTATAATTTTTAGGAAGCTTATAATAAGGACTACATACTTACAAAAAATAAATTTTGAATGTATTCATTTCATCCCCCAAAAGGTAAACCAAAAATTGTTTTTTATCAGCATTTTGATAGGTGTAAAGGAGACTCTGTTATAGGTATGGTTTAAAACTAGCGGGGTTTTATCCAAGGAGGTATTTTGATCAAACCATCTTCAATTGGAATTCTTTAAGTGGAAATTTTTAAGGATTAAATAATCATATTTTCTAAAAATATGTGATTTTAGCAAAAATTAGAATCTCCTAGAAATTGTAAACTAGCTTTGTGGGATCACCCCCATTGGGAGATGTGGTATGCGACCATGGACTAATAAGATAATCTAATCCATATTGTAGGCCCCCTACTCATCCAATAGCCATAACCTCCTATCTAATGGCCTCTAGGTGCTCTCACTCTATGCAGCTTATATCTGTTTGCAGCCTAGCAACCTTTACGCAAAGTCTCTCAACCTCGGCTAGATCTCAAGATGACCAAAGCTCCTCATAGGTAGCTTGTAGCACTAATAGATCACCCTCAGCTTGATCAGGGCATCTAGTAGTTCCCTCCCATGTGCCTCTTATCCTCGTAAAAGGCTCGAACAACTTTGAATGTTGCTCCATGATAGGTAGGGGCATTTAGAGATCCTGCAAATCTCTCATAGACCCTACAAGATAAAAATCATAAAGCTAATTCATGCACATCATGATATATTTATAAATCAAAACCATAATCTTGAAAGTGTAAGCATAATCATAAATAATAAGTCATCACCTAGATCTCTAGCCGACTTTACACAAATGGCCTCATCCTACATAGGAAGAATAGAAGATGTGTTAGCCTCTCCATGCTCATAAGTGTTGGCACGTGCTACAGCTATTGACTGTGATCTAGTGACATGAGTGGTAGTTTAATCTCTCCTCATGGGCATTGGATCCACATCTGCTGTGTCACTTCCCTCATTCATCAGTCTGCCCTCATCCTCATCCTCGTCCTCATCCTCCCCCTCCTCATCCTCATCCTCCTTCTTGTCCTCATATTCTAAGTCTACCTCCTCATCGTAGTCCTCCTCTACCTTATCTACAAATAGATCTACAGCCTTGACTCCTATCTCCTCACCTGTCCCCTCCTCATCCCTCTAATTTAGAAGAGGCCTTGGGTAAACCCACAATAGTGGGTTACAACTTTTCGAACAAAGAATAATTAGAAATTCTCATCAAAAAATTTAAAATGGTTTACCCCTTCTAATGAAGGGGGTTAGAATGAACCACCCCCCTTCTAATGAAACCTCCCCCCTTCTAATGAACCCCCCTCCCTTCTAATGAACCCCCTTTTTCACCATATAAGGGGGTTCGAATGAACCCCCTTCAAGGGGTTCAAATCAACCCCCCTTCTAATGAAGGGGGTTTGAATGAACCCCCCTTTTTCACCTTCCCCTCCACCATTTCAATTTTTTTGCATTTTTTTGACTATCGAAGCTTGGGAGGGAGGTGCAAATGGATTCAACTTGATAAACCAAGTTGGATGATTGTAGTGATTGAAATGTGCTTTCCAACAACTATAAATTTAATATATTTTGTTTCTATTTTATATTTTATATTTTAGTTTTATTATACATAGGTTTTTCACCGAACGTCATGTTCGATGAAAAATCATTATGGAAAAATATTAAATTTGAGGAAAATAATTTTGAAAAATATATATCCACTAGGTATTGATGTCCTTGTTCTAACAAAAAAGAAAAATTGAGTTTCAATACATACCAAAAAATTTATGCGAGCCGAAGTGCACCTATGTCTAAATTATAAATTTTTTGACTTCAAAACTTAATTAAAAGAAAAATATTCAACAAAATGCTATGAAACAAAATTAAAGCCCTAGATACTTGTGTTACCAACCTAAATTCAAAAGAATTAGAGTTTTATCCCTTGTAGAAAAAAAGTTATGCGAGCTGAAGTACACACCACTTTTTAAAAATGTTGTTTACTATTAAAAACTACTTATCAAGGGAGATGCAAAAAAATTACAGTTTCATTTCAAATTTTTTTATAAAAAATGCATTTAAAATCCACAGACAAAATCTCACAAATCACTAGTTTACATCATTTTCAAATTCCTAATAGTTTACCTAATATAAGTGTCAAAAAGTGAGGTTTTCTCTGAAAATGTTGATTTCAATGTCAAGTTTGACCAAAAAGTGTAACCCATTATTGTGGGATGACCCCCTTGCAAAGCCTATAAGCTGATCCATAGGAAATACTGAAGTTGGTCGTGTTGTGGCCTACCACTCCTCATATGCATTTGTAGCACCAATGTCATAAAGCGTCGAAGACTAGGGCATGTCAAAATTTGAATCATCTGAGTCACTAGAGATGACATCATCAATTATGAATCACCTCATATCTCTTGGCATGCGGGCAGTCCACACTAATCACCTATAAATTGGTCATCCTACTGGTAGCTCTTATACCTGTCCAAACTATCTCATGATATGATCGTAGTAGAATGGTATTACTATGTAATCTTGCCTCCCTAGTAAAAAACTATCCCTCTACATCCTCCTCAACTGTTGAGTCTCATCTAGCCAGTGTGGTATCAGCTAGTAAGGTCTCCACAAGATCTCCTCCTGTTCTAGTCAGTCAAATCAGACTCTCCATCGAATAGAATATCTCCATACTACCATGCTCATCTTAGTAGATAACTAAATGAGAATGGGTATCCCAGAGCACATGCAGATGAAAATCTTATTGGCCTGGTGTATGTGATATGCTCTAGGCACCAAACCTATAGTAGTGTACAATGCACTATGCTTTCAACCTCATGTTAAGAAAATCATCCCAAAGCATAGTAAATATGTGTAATCATGCTACGACCCCATGCATAGACAGTCTCGCGATGCTCCATCTCTTGTATCATGTGAACTAGGCCTCCATCCAAGTGTGCTCCCTAGCCATCTGAGACTAGTGCTAATGCTATGGTGAAAATCATAATCTATCTCAAAAGTGGTGATCATGCGCAAAGTATCCATTGTAGCTCAATACATGGCCCCACGATCTCATCTCGAATTGGTCCTCCAAGGTAGTACCCTATATCTTCTCTCATCTCCCTATATTTACAATCCTCTATGAAATGGACTGTCTCACCTCAAATGGGAACTCAAAGGATGTGATGTACATCCTCCAGAGTGATCGTCATCTCACTGGTTAGTAGACGAAAGGTGTAGGTATATGCATCCCATCTCTCTACTAATTCCATTAGCATGATATCACGATATATCACAAGAGACATGAGATACACCCAATATAATCTAGTAGCCCATAAAATTTGTGTATCCTACTCTGATAGTGTTGCAACTAAATCTTGTAATTGATAGAACAATTTTCCACTGAGACACTATTGCGACCATGGAGGAATCTAACAAAAAAGCAAAAATATCACCTATAAATTTATGCTAAAATCTCAAATCTATACATGTCAACAGTCAAAAAGTGTGCTAAAGTTGTTCTAAGGATCCTAGACACTTTATTCCCCTTTTGGGACACTTCATGAAGAAATGGAACACTTCAAAAAAAAGTGGGATACTTTGCGAAAAAAGGGACATTTTGTGACTTTTTCTTCCAAGGTCCTAAATCTATCTAGAATTGCATAAAACATAAAATAAATGCATAAAAACAAAGCTAAGGTGAAGAAGAACCCACTCACCAGATGTTGTAGGTCACCTTGTGCTACGTCCTCACATAGGCTATCAAGTCTCAGAGGAACTTACGCTTGAACACTCAACATTATCACTCACTCTTCATCGAAATCAAACTACAAGAAGGTAAAAGAAAAAATGAGTACAAATTACTTCACTTTTTACTCTTATATATGTTCAAATTAGGTCATTTGCATATGAGGGTTAAAATTGTGTTTTCATTCAAACTAGCATACCAATGGCTAGAGACCTTCATTTTCAATGTCGTTTGTTATGTTGGATTCGTGATTTTGTTCCCGTTCTCATAAAATGAATATCACTATGTGGTATGGTACATGAAAATACCCTATGATATGACTTATGCAATTCAATGCAATTAGACTGCTACCTTGATTCCACCTTTGTAAAGCAAGTGAAATCAAGGGGGGGCATACATCTACCCTTGAATTTGATTTCACAAAGAAGTTAGATAAAAGGATTTTTAGATGACTAATGAATTGGTTTTGCAAGATGTGGTTCCTAACATTGTGGTTTTGAAGATAGCTATAGTGGGGGTTTCATTCTCCCATGTTCACAAATGAATCCATATGAGTATCCTTTTATGAAATAAAGTTATTGTTCAAATTCCTTTAGCTTGCATATGTATGTAGAGTCATATGGGTGCTAAAGTGGGGGCTAAATGTATTGCATAAAATCATATTCCCTTCTTGGAGATCTGGTACAATTTTACATGTAATTTGGACCTATTTTAGTACCCTTGTAGTCATTACCCTTAAAATCATCATTAATAGGCCCCTAAGACCCTTTTATTTCAGATCCCAAGGTATATTTTAGTTGAAATCCTAAAAACTCAATAAAAGGATTCAATTTTCTAACAACTCGACATTTACTCACCCTGAAAAGCTAGGGTGGGACTCATACGACACCTTGGGCGTATGAGTCCCATGTGGCACCTTTTTATGGTTTGATTAGGAAATTAAGGTTTTGAATTTAATTTTGGTTGATCTCAGCATTTGGGATCTAATAAACAGTAAATTGAAGGAAGTACCTATATAAAAAAGGTTTCAAATCATTATTTCACATATGGAAATTTATTCAAAATCTAAGCATTCACAAGCACCCAAACATACTTTCACAAGAGCATTCAAGAGAAAGAGCAAGAAAATTTGAATTCTTCGAACATCATTATAGTGTTTTTGCAGGTCTTCAATCAAGCTCACTTTCATTTAAGATCTAGCATTGTTAAGGATTGATGATGGTTTCCTATGGTGAATCATGATGGATTCTAGGTTGAGGAGATGTAACTAGCCATTGAGCCAAGCCTAACGACTTGTTTCCTAGGTGATTGCATCCTCCATTATCATTCTACTTTATTCCTAAAGGAAGGTACATGCATTATTATGGCTTATTAGGGTGATTAGAGATATCCCAAAGTAAGTCACCATCTCCATGTTTCATTCATGCATCTTATTCTAGTACATTAGAATAGGGTTTCATTGCATCTTTTATATCTTAATCTTAGACATGCTTAAGATTAGACTTGCATGCATATTTACTTCCAAGATATATCATTTCTATCAAGGTTTAACTGGTAAACTAGGGGTTTGACTGAGGGAAATCCCCCATAAGCAAATCAATACAATATTTATTTTGTAGGTCTTTTTCGTAGGTTCAAATTTGAGAATTAGGTTTGGAGGGAAGAGAAAAGATAGGAGAATAGATTCAAATCTTAATTTTTTGAAAAATAAAAGCAAGACTTGTAGTGTAGGAAAATGCATACCCTTTCATTTTCACACTTATTTGGTACCACCTTTCTTTATTAACCCTATTTATGTCTTTAGTGGTCCTATTTTGCATCCACAAGCCTAATGCACTACATCTTTTTATGGCTAATCTTGAAAAACATCAAAGGATAAATGATAATTTAATAATTTTTTTGTGTCCCTGATTTTTGGGTTGGGACTAAGATGCCACCTAGGGTGTCTTTGTCCTCCATAGGTCTTGGGATCCTGATTTTGAAAGCACCTAAAAGGGTCCCTTTTTGGAGTCTATGTCCCAAGTTTCAAGTCTTGGGACTAAGATGCTACCTAGGGTGTCTTAATTCTCCTTGGCTTACTTTTGGGATTTAATTTCAAACTCTAATGAGCTTTAGCCTCCTTTAATTAATGATTTCCTAAGTCAACTTGTTGTGGTGTAATTTCGGGATATTAAGAATAGATCAATCTAAATACAAAGTTCCTTCATTCATTTTTCATATCCATCCATCTAAGTATTCAATTATTCACTCAAGAGCACTCAAGAGTAGTTCATCAAGCATTTGAATCCATCATCAAGATTCAAGCATCATATCAAAGAGATTCTTGCCTCATGTGTGTTTTTGAGCTAAAAAATTTGTGATGTAGGATTTTGATTCAAGCAAGCAATTCAAGTCAAAATCTATCAAGTACTCCATTGATTCAAGATCTACATTCAAGCTAGCCACTTCACACAAGTTTGTAGATTTCACAACAAGGTTTTGGTGAGTTGTAACATTGCAAGTTGTTAATTCATCATTTCCCTTCATTATTCTATTTCATTTTAAATTTTAATTACAAACAAGGGGTTTGATTAAGGAAAACCCCCATTTACTAACAATCAACAAGTTTTTCCTCTCTTACATGTTTTTGTTTACAAATTTAGATTGAGGACTTGAAGATCATTTGAAGTGCAAAGTTGCAAAGTTGTCATCTTCACGGAAACTCACCTACAGTCCTCCAAGTGGACTTTCCTAGAGATTCTTTTAGATTCTATTCCAGCACTGGAAGATTTCACATTTCCCCTAAATAATAGTAGCAAGACTAATAATATAGTAAGGGTGTCTTAGTCCTCCATAACCTATTTTGATAGCTTCTTTGCATTTATGGTATCTTCTTCACATTTCCATTCTTTCAAGGTACATACATCGTAACTTCTTGTTGTTTAATTTCATCATTTGCATCCTTCATTTAGCGTTCATTACTAGGTTTTGTGAGTTGAATGTTTACTTGTCTTTTCCAAGCTTTTTCTTGGTGGTGAACCCCTTAAAGCTTAAAGAACCCCCTCCTAGGTCTTCAATGTTGAGAATTGACTCACCTTGTGAGGTTGATAGTCAATCCAATTTGGATTCCTAGAACATTATTGAATGACCTAAGGAGAATAAGTGGGCACTCCCCCCACCTATTTTCTTTGTGGTTCATTTTGGTGAAACCGCCCTTTTTGAGCATTCATTTTCTAATTTATATTTCATTAAAGTTCTAGATCTAGGCTGGATTCATTCTTTCATTGCATCTTGCATTAGTGAAATTGCATCTAGGATTTCTCATATTTAGTGAAATTGCATCTAGGGTTTCTCACATTTGCATCAGTGAAAGTGCATATAGGGTTCATTTTTTCTTTCTTGTATCATTTCATCTCATTGAAAAACTAAAAAGTGCATTGTTCATCATCCTAATTACATTTAGAAACATTTTTATTGCATTCAAAATTGAAAAAATTGCATTCAACTTTGCATCCAATTGCTTGTCATTAGTTACTTTTTCTTGCATTCGTTCACATTTTTTTTTTGTTTCTAAACATCAGGTCCCTAGGTAGGCAACTTGGGAACACTATAATCAATCCATAGTTTGTTGTCTTTATGAAAAAAACCCTTACTAGGACTAAAATGCCCTTATTAACATGTTATTCCCTCTATGGGTTTTTACCTCAAAATCATGTATGAGTTGATTGCATTATGTTCTAGTTTCTAGAACCTTCAAATTTCATTAGTATGACCAAGACACCTTTGATGGTGCCTTAGTCCCTATGGATTTGAAGTTGCAATTTTTAGGGTTTAAATTTACTTTTATGTGCTTCTATTTATTGTAGTTACTTTCCTATTTCAATTTTTTGATTTGTTGTTTCATTAGATTTAGTGAATCTAGCTTAATTTTTCTTCATTCACTACATTTCCAGCATTCAAAATGACATTTACAACATCTCATTTTTAGTCTATTGCATAGTGTAATCAGCAAATTACCTTGTTTTAGGTCTGAAAACATAAAAATGTTTAATTTTTTGGAACTTTGTATAATATGGATAAAAGTACTTTTCACTTTTGCATATACAATGTTTACATTCATAAAAATTTGCATAAGTTTGATATTTAAGCACTTTTCATTCTTGGATACACATTGTTTGTATTCTTAATGTTTTTCATATATTGGATAAAAGTGTTTTGCATCTTGGGATATACATTTTTTAAATTATTATAGCATTGCATGAGATGGTTAAAAGTGCTTTTCATTTTTGGTCAAGCAATGTTATTACCTTACCTTTCTAGGCACACTAAGAAAAATTTCATATCTTGTCTCTATGAGAGTGTTTTAGTGAAAGAAAATACAACCTTGGACAATCCTAATGATCATATTCCTTCTTCTCCTAATATCTCTCCTATTGGAAACAAAGATATTTTGGTGCTAGAAGAACCATTCAATAAGAGTTTTAAGAGTCCTAGTTGTTTCTCTCTTTCTACTTCTCTTAGTGGACAAGGCATTGATGAACCTCTTTATGATCCTTCCCCTACCTATCCTATTTTGGAGGACATTATAGGACAAAGGAATGAAATTACAGATAATCATGATAATTATATTTGTTCTTCTCCTAGTTGTGAGGAAGATGCCTTGGTGTTAGAAAACACAATCAATGAAAGGCATGAGAAAAACATTCTTGAACAAGATAATGACATAATTGATAAGCAAGACAATTCAACCATTGATCATTCCCCTACTTGTGATGAAGTCATTTTGGAAGAACCAATGCTTGAATGTCAAGAACATTTGGTTTGTAGTTCTCCTAAAAAATCTCCTACTAGGGAAGATATCATAGTGGAAGAAAATGAGAACATGGGTATGTGCAAGATCATCATGGAAAAAACAAGCCCTTAAGTGGCAAAAAAATAAGAAAAATTAGAGAACTTAGAAACTTGACGTAAAATTTTGAATAATTTATCTATATTATTTCAAAAATATGTAAGAATAGAATCTATAGAAAATTGAATGTAGTTTCTAAACTAATAGGTTTATTTTATTTTTTAAAATTTATTTGGTGAAAATTTCAAATTTCAATACAATAGTACTTAAATTTTAGGGAAAAGATAAGTAGGTGTCTGTCTGGCCACCCTAACCATAATAAAATGATAATATTTTATATATAAATAGAGAACTCATGTACCGATGTGATGCATACTTTTTTGTAATTTTTTTCTAAGTAAATAATTAATTATGAATTTTTTATTACAACTTAAAAAAAATATAAAAACTCATATATTTGAGCACCTTAACTTGGTCAAAACTTCATGAAATTTATTTTTTCTTTATTTAATCCTATAGTATGCGAAGCATAGAATGTGACACATATTTTAGATTCAAAAAATGTGATACTGTTTGAAAGCTATAGATGTTTTTCAATCAGCCTATCAATCAGGACTTTAGTTGTAATTCAAATAGGAAATGAATAATAATTATTTATTGAATTCAAAGTAAAGCATAATTTATATTGGTAGAAATTTGAGAATCTCCTTTAAAAACCCTTTTCATTTCATTAATTTTGGGTAAAAAAATTTTGTTAGCAACATACCCTACACATACCCATCATATCGCCACTTTTTGGTCCATCATGATCCTACACATACCCACATTGACAATGGTAATTCCTTAGATGAGGCTGATGAAGTAACATTAGACTCTTCTTCACTAAGAGATCATGAAAATAATGATAATTCTTCTGAGGTTATGCACATTAGATACCCCTTGGAGTACTCTCTCGAGCCTAAACTTATCATTTATCTGGACCCTCTCAAAAACCACAAGTTGAAAACAAACCTATCCTTATCCTTGAAGCACCTAAGAACAATGTTTCGCAGCAATCTAGTTACAATACCATTGCTCATACATACAACACTAGGAACAATTCGCAACCAATATGAACACCTTCAACATCCCTCTCATTACCTAATCCCATCCTACCTAACCCTATCTTACCAGGTCCTCCTCATGGAAAGGTGTAAGATCTTGTTGAACAACTAAAGAATACTCCTGCTAACATAACATTGTGGGACCTTATTCAAGCATCCCCTCATTACCATAACATGATTAAAAGTGCCTTACAACAAGTTCCTATCCCTTCCAATGTGCAACCAAATGACATAGCAGCCAAAATTCAAGGAATAAACGCTAACATTGTTCTCCACCAAATTGAGCTCCCTCCTCTAGAAGTGCAAAACCAACACGAAGCTTTCATAATAATATATCGATATAAAAGGATAGGTATAAATCAAAACCTTGTTGATAATGGCTCAACCCTTAATGTGTGTAGTGTGACACTTTTGGATAGGCTTGGCATCGATAAATCAAATATTCAACTTGACTCTTTATCTATTAAGGGATTTAACAATGTTGAAAAACAATCACTTGGTGTGATCACTTTAAACCTATTACAACTGGGAAGGGAATATTAGAAGCACCAATCCATGTTATGCCTCATGATCTTTCATATAATCTTCTTTTAGGTAGACCATGGATTCATGCAATGAATGGGCTGCCTTATAATCTTCATCGTAAAATTAATTATATTTGCAACAACAAAGTGTACACACTTGAAGGTGACCCTGACCCAAATAGTTTTTTGAACATTGAGAAAAACAAGGAGAATCCTTTGGCAACATTAACACCAACTACATAAGAGGAACCCATGCAATAGAAAGAAAAAGAAAAACACATTGAAGAAGTCATGAAATTATTAGATGATTGGGGTTCCTTAGATTTCACACCAACATTCATGGGAGAATACAAGATCTTAAACAAAGACTTTGAAAAGGGAAAGGAAAATTTAGATCCTTCAAAAGCATCTACCTCAACCAATTTAGAAGAAAAGACAACATACACAGCAAACTTTGATGAAGTTGACTATCAACAACCACCAATTTATCCAAAAGAAATAAAAAATCTTTATGGAAAAGGTTATGAACTTATGAAACAACTTGGTTATAGTGGAAAAGGATATGGTGCTAGAGAACAAGGTATATGTGCCCCTATAGAACCTAACACACAAGAAACAACTAATGGTCTTGGTTATTGTCCTTTGATAGAAATAAACAAGCCTTCACTTAATATCAACTCTCTAACAAAAGATTCCTCTTAGCCGACTTTAAGGGTAGTGCATCTTGAACTGATAGACACTAGTGGAATTTATTATTATCCTTTGCAAGAAACAAATAAATCTTCGCTTAACGTCAATTTCATCACACAAAAAACTAATGATTTGAATTCATTATATTTTACACCCTCCTATAAGGGAGAGAAAAAAATATCACAATCTAAGGAGTCTTGTGTAGGTATGACACATAATACTAAGAAAGAGATATCTTTGTTGCAAAATCAACGAACATCTTTAAATTTGAATCAAGAGGGTATCTTGTCGAGACTCCTCCATGGTCGTCTGATATCTCTCCCTCCAAGAACAAAAAATAAATTCTACTACAAACATTTATTTTGTGCATACCATAGAGTTCATGGTCATTCTACTAGTGAATGCAAGGCTTTGAGTAATAAAATCCAACATCTTAAGGAGTTTGGTGCTCTTCCTTATATGGGGGCACGTAATTGCTGTAATTTATACTGATTTTCACTCTAGCATGTTTCTCATCATTCATTTTGGCTCACCCTTGTCCTACATTAAGTGGGGACAACGAGTTAGGTAGCCTTGTCCTTGTATGTCACTTATCTTTGTCTCTTTTGGCTAGTTGAACACCTTTCATGTATTCATAAGAGAAACCTTGGGATGTGGACGACATACCTTAAGTTGGCTCGTATATGACATACTGAGTTGTGTATTTTGGGGGAAACCCCTTCTCTTCTCATGACATAGCTTATCCAAAACATATGACTTGGCATAGGGATTTCCGATTAATCTCTCATGTCTTCTACTTTAAATCAATTGCTCACAACAATGGCGTTATCAACCACTTTAAAGTGGGGGGATACATCGACACTCATGTTTCATTGTGTGATTTTCTTTTCTTGTGATGCATCCTTTTCTTGGTTGTTTCATTTTTTTTATTTCCTTTGAGAGCATGATATTTCTTTGACTTGTCCTCCCTTGGAGACATTAGGCACAATGTTCCCTAAGATTCAGACCTTGCACATGAACTAAGAAAAATCCCTTTGAACATCACTCTTTCTTGTTGTGTTGCATCTTTTGTACCTTATTAAAGTCATGGAGGTATGCCTTTGATATGGTTCCTTTGGGCTCACCTAGTGAACAACTAGCTTCACTAGCCCTTGTGAGCATGCATTTTCTTTTTGTCCTTATTATAGTTATGGGAGTATGAATTTGATATGGGCCTCTTGGGGCTCACCTAGTGAACAACTAGGTTCACTAGCCCTTATGAGCATGCATTTTGTTTACATTCTAGATAGCATATTCCACTTGTAAACCTTCTTGGAAAAGTAACCTAGACCCAGTCCACTAAATTGGATGGCCAATCTAAGCTTGATTCATTGTATTTTTCTTTTTCCTTTTCCTTTTTCCTTTTTCTATCTTTGATGGTGTATGTTTGGGATCTGGTTATGGCTTCATATATCATCCGCAAGTGTGTTCCTTTTTGCTTGTGTTTTTTTTCATAGGATCTTCATCTTGGGGGCTTGATCATCCCTCTTGCTTATTGTCATCCTATCTTACTAGCATGTGTGCATTGGAATGCCTCTTGATTGCATGGTTGGCTACTTTAGTGTGACTTTGAAGCAAGTTCATCCTCTCACTAAAGTGGGGGCTAAATTTATTTTAGGAAAATGCATACCCTTACATTTTCACACTTGTTTAGGCCCGCCTTGCTTTATTTATCCCTATTTATGTCTTAATTGGCCCTATTTTGCATCCACAAGCCTAATAAACTATATCTTTTTTATGGATAATCCCAACAAACATCAAAGGATAAACAATAATTTAATGATCCTATCTGTGTGTCCTTTATTTTTGGACTGGGAAATAAATGCCACCTAGGGCATCTTTTTCCTCCATAGGTCTTGGGAACCTAATTTTGAAAGCACCTAAAAAGGTCCCTTTTTGGAGTTTGTGCCCAAAGTTTCAAGCCTTGGGACTAAGATGCCACCTAGAAGGTGTCTTAGTCCTCCTTGGCTTATTTTTGGGATTTAATTTCAAATTCTAGCAAGATTTAGCCTTCTTTAATTAATGATTTCCCATGTCAACTTGTTGTGGAGTAATTTCAGGATGTTAAGCATAGATAAGTGGAGTCACTAAAAAAGTAACCCTTCTACTTTTTTTGGCTTGTTCGGGCCCTCCTTGTGACTTTGGCTTAATGTTTCCTTGATTTAGTGTTGCAATGTGGTTGACACATTCACATTAAGTCTTGGGCCCTTGTGAACTAACCAACTTTAATGGTACCTTGCTAAAGTTTTGTGAATTTTTGTAACACATTTTCATAGTTTTCTAGGATTTTATCAAATAATTAAACATAATAAACCTATTTTTAATCAAAATCAACATTAATCTAGCACTTTTTATTTTTGGTCCCATACATTATGCCAGATCAGACTCATTCGCCATCATTGGAAAATGAGTCCTCTATGGCCCAAATTAAAATTAATTCAAATTTTTGGTGGGATTTTCACCTCCTAGATCTGATGTCAGCATGTAGTGTTGTAATTTCAAGAATTATTGCATAATTAAGTATAAATACAAGGTTATTTCACTCATTTTCACCTAATACTTTTGTGAGAGTATTCCTAATAGCAAGTTTGAGTTCACAAGAGCATTCAAGAGTTTACAAGATCACTTATAAGGCATTCACAAGGGCATTCAAGTGTCTTCATGGGCATATTCTTCATCAATTGTTGCAACAATTCAAGATCCATCATCATGTCAAGTGTATCAAGCACCAAGCATGTTATTGATCTAGTGTTGTGATGTAGCATTGTAGATCCAAGACCAAGCATTGTTCTATTCCTATTGTCAAAGATCAAGATCTACATCCTTCATGGCCATTTCATGTTGAGTTGCACATTCTCAAGAAATCATTCACAAGGTATCATTTTCCATGACTCGTGTTCTTTGTTTCATGTTTCATGCCTTCGTTCCATTGCTTCACCATTTGGTTCAATTACCTAAAAGGAGTTTGACCAAGGAAAACCCCTATTCACTAACAATCAACAAGTTTTTCTCCTCTTTATATGTGTGATTGTAGATCTAGGTTTCTTAGAGCATAAAGGATCATTGAAGATTAGGTTACAAGCTTGGAGAAAGTCATTAAGTTGTCACAAGGTCATAATCTTCACAAAAAGTCACCTATAGGCCTAAAAATTAGGGTTGCAGATTTGGGGACATAGAGGAATAGAAAAAGCAGACCGAGAGGTGCAAATCAGAACTTTGAAGTTCTAGAAAATCCAAATTGGACTCATTTTCCAAGAGTGGTGAATGAGTCCCACTGTAGGTTTTTTCAAAGATCGTTGCAGATTTGGATACGCTTTTGGCTGAAACTTAATCTTGTGTAGAAATTCAGATCTGGGACTTATTCACCCATAATGGAAAATGAATCCCACTAACCAAAAAGTTTAGATTTTTTAGGATTTCAGAGCTCCATTCAATCATCTACAGGTTTCCAAGTCCACACTTCCAATCTTGCAGCTTTTTGTTTTGTTTTATTTGCATTTGTAGGTCATTTGGCTTAATTTTGCATTGAATTAGGTCTTAACATTTCATCTTGCATGTCATTATCTTATCCAAGTTTAAACTTGGTGGTCAACCCCTCATTAGATCATATTCAACTCCTAGGGCATCCCTATTGCAAGATTGCTTTCTCCTTTGCATTGAGATCTCTAGGGTTACCCTTGACTGGAATCACCTTGGAAGTGGTTATGAATAAATCATCATCATTCCCCCATTTCCCTTGGTTCCATTTTGGTGAACCTGCGTTTAGAATACCTTCTTTTTTGATTTGGAGTCCATCATCATCCTATATTTAGCTTTGCATTAGAATTTACATTAGTTAATTTGCATGTACGATTTCAAAATCATGCATTAGTGAAATTGCATATAGGTTGAATTTTTGCATCTCAAATCATTTAAAAAACACATAAATTTTCATTTTCATTTAAGTTAAATAGATCATACAACATAAAAGGGTATATGCAGGATCATCATGGAAAAAATAAGCCCTTCAGTGGCAAAAAACTCAGAAAAATTAGTGTTAGGAAACTTGATGTAAAAATTTGAATAAGTTATCTATATTATTTCAAACATATGTAAGAATAGAATCTATAGAAAATTGAATTTAGTTTCTAAAATACTAGGTTTATTTAAAAATAAATAAAATCTATTTGGTGAAAATTTGAAATTTCAATGCAGTAGTACTTAAATTTCAGGGAAAAAATAAGAAGTAGGTGTCTGTCTGACCACCCTAACCATAATAAAATGATAATATTTTTTTATAATATTTTATATATGAGTAGAGGACTCATGTCCAGATGTGATGCATATTTTTTTGTAATTTTTTTCCAATTAAATAATTAATAATGAATTTTTTATTACAACTTTTAAAAAATATAAAAACTCGTATGTCTAACCAACTTAAATTGGTCAAAACTTCATGAAATTTATTTTTTCTTTTTTTAATCCTATAGTATGTGAAGCATAGAATGTGACATATGTTTCAGATTCAAAAAATGTGATACTGTTTGAAAGTTATAGTTATTTTTCAATCAGCCTATCAATTAGGACTTTAGTCATAATTCTAATAGAAAATGAGTAATAATTATTTATTAAATTCAAATTAAAGCATAATTTATATTGGTGGAAAGCTGAGAATCTCTTATAAAAACCCTTTTTGTTTCATTAATTTAAGGTAAAAAAAAATTCATCAGCCACATACCCTACAAATACCCATAATATTGCCACTTTTTGGCCCATCATGATCCTGCACATACCCAAAAAGCATAAGAATCAATTGAAATTTTCTGAAATTTTTTTAAAAAATAACTACTAGGACTCTTTCACCACCTTGGGCGAATCAGTCTCGTTCCAAATTTTAAACTGCTTTTAACAATACTAAAAACCTCATTTAGGTGCTTCCTTAGCTTTCTAGTAACATATACTATAAGTTTGGAAAGTTTTGAGAACACTTGTTTTACACATCTAGGTCAAAAACATCAATTTAGGGTAGTCATTTTTTAAATCATTTCAATTACAAGCATCATTAGATCTAAAAAAATGCTCACATTTTTGAAACTTTGCATAACATGGATAAAAATACTTTTCACTTTTGTATATACAATGTTTAAATTCATAAAGCTTTGCATATGTTTGATAAAACTTCTTTTCATTTTTGGATATACATTGTTTACATTCTTAAAGTTTTGCATGCATTGGATAAGAGTGTTTTGCATCTTGGGGTATACATTGGCTACATTGTTACAGCATTGCATGAGATGGTTAGAATTACTTTTCATCCTAGGTCAAAAAATGTTAGTGTATTACATATCTAAGTATGCTAAAAAAAAGTTCATACCTCCTGGGTATGTGCAAGATCATGATGGGCAAAAAAGTGGCAATATGATGGGTATGTGTAGAGTGTGTGGCTGACAACTTTTTTTCACCCAAAATTGATGAAACGAAAAGGGTTTTTAAAGGAGATTCTCAGCTTTCCACCAATATAAATTATGGTTCACTTTTAATTTAATAAATAGTTATTATTCATTTTCTATTTGAATTATGACTAAAGTCCTAATTGATAGGATGATTGAAAAACATCTATAGGTTTCAAACAGTATCACATTTTTTGAATCCAAAACATGTGTCACATTATATGTTTTGTATACTATAGGATTAAAAACAAAATTGAATTTCATGAAGTTTTGACCAAGTTAAGGTGGTCGACATACAAGTTTTTTTATATTTTTAAAAATTGTAATAAAAATTCATAATTAATTATTTACTTGGAAAAAATTATAAAAAATATGCATCACATTGGGACATGAGTCCTATACTTATATCTAAAATCTTATAAAAAATATTATAATTTTATTGTGGTTAGGGTGGTCAGACAGACACCTACTTATTATTTTTTCCTTAAAATTTAAGTACTACTGCATTGAAATTTCAAATTTTCACCAAATAGATTTTTTTTAAAATAAACCTAGTAGTTTAGAAACTACATTCAATTTCTATAGATTATATTCTTACATTATTTTGAAATAATATAGATAACTTATTCAAATTTTTACATCAAGTTTCTTAACTCTGATTTTTCTGAATTTTTTGCCACTTAAGGGACTATTTTTTCCATGATGATCCTATACATACCCCCCTCCTATATCTCCTATTTGTGGGAATTATGTGATAGAAGAGATTGTAAGCATAGACAATCGTGGAGACCATAGTTGTTCTTCTCCTAATACCTCTCCTTTTAGTGATGAAGCTATATTGGTGAAAGAAAATACAATTGTTCAAAATCATGATGGTCTTGTTTTCCCTTCTCCTTATTCGCCCTAGGAAGATATTGGTTCTTCTCCTAATCTCTCTCCTATTCGCTAAGAAGATATTTTGATGTTAGAAGAACCAATCAATGAGAGTTTTGAGAATCCTAGTTGTTTCTCTCCTTGTACCTCTCTTATTAGCCAAGACATTGATGAAAAAGAAGAAACAACCATAGATAATCATGATGATATCTAACATAACACAACAAGAATCCATTGAAACTTCAAGTATTCTACATTCATCTCCCAACATCTTCCCCTCTTGTGATAATTTTTTAAAGGATGAAAATGTAAGTGAGGAATATATTTTGGTGTTGGATGATCAAAGGAGTTAAAATTTGGATAATCATGACAATCACTTTTGTTCTTCTCCTAGTATCTCTCATAATTGTGAAGAAGATACTTTGATGTTAGAAAATACAATCGATGGAAATCATGGGAGTCTTCATTTCCTCTCTTCCCCTATAGAAAAAATTATTGAACAAGGAAACATCATCATTCACAAGCAATAAAATACAACCATTGATCATTCCCCTACTTGTGATGAAGACATTTTGGAAGAACCAATCCTTGAATGCCAAGAAAATTTGGTTTGTAGTTCTCCTAAAACTCTCCTACTAGGTAGGATATCATGGTGCAAGAAAATGACAATAATAGTGATGTGACTTCCATAAGTGATGATAAAAGAGTAATTCTATATTTCCCTTTATTAGAGATACATCAAACCAAGACCACTGAGGTTATGAATGCGCAAGTGTCCGTTAGATCTCCCTTGATTAATGGACCTCCTACATACCTCGTGGGACATCCTAAAAATCCTATAATTTTTTACCCACCCTCACAATGACCACACACTCAAAACAAACCTTAACTTATCCTTTACCCACCTAAGAATAATGTGTCGCAACATCCAAGTCACAATACCGTTGCTCATACATATAACACTAGAAACAATCTACAACCAAGAAAAACACCTTCAACATCCCTTCCATTGACTAATCCTATCCTACCTAGTCCCCCTCGTTTTCCTGTTCAAAGTGGGAAGGAGTATGATCTCATTGAACAACTTAAGAATACTCCTACAAAGATATCCCTATGGGACTTAATTCAAAATTCACCTAATTATGACACTATACTTCAAACAGCCTTGCAACAATTTCTTATCCCTTCTAATGCCCAACTAAATGACATAGTAGCCTTGATCCAAGGAATAAAGGATGGCATTTTTTTCCACCAAAGTGCACTCCCCCCTTTAGAACTACAAAAATAAAATGAAGCTTTCATAATAATAGCTAAATACAATAGAATCTAGGGATAAATCAAGCCCTTGTTGACAATGGCTCAGCCCTTAATGTGTGTGGTGTAAACCTTTTGGATAGGCTTTGTGTGGACAAATCAAAAATTCAACCTAACTCTTTTTCTATTAAAGGATTTGACAATATAGGAACACGGCCACTTGGTGTGATCACTTTGCTTAAAGTATTACAGTCGGAAAGGCCACATTAGAAACACCAATCCATGTTATGCCTTGTGATCTTTCATATAATCTTCTCTTAGGTAGGCCATGGATTCATGTAATGAATGGGGTGCTTTCTACTCTAAACATCATAAAATAAAATACATCTGCAACAAAAAAGTGTACACACTCGATACTGATTATGAGCCTTATAGTGTCTTACAACTTGAGAAAAAGAAAAAGAAAACCCCTTGAAAACATTAACACCAACTACACAAGTGGAACCAATGCAACAAAAAGACAAAGGAAAATATATTGAGAAAATCACGAAGCTATTACAAGATTATTGGGGATCCTTAGACTTCAAACTGACATTCATGGGAGAATACAAGATCATAAACAAAGAGTCAAAAAAGGGAAAGGAAAAATCGGTAATGTCAACACAAAATTTGGAAGACACTTCGAAAGCATCCACCTCAACCACTTTAGAACAAAATACAACAAATTACACAAAATCCTTTGACAAAGATGATTACAAACAACCACCAAATCCAAAAGAAATGAAAAAGCTTTATGGAAAAAGGTTACAAGCTTATGAAACAACTTGGATATAGTGGAAAAGGATGTGGTGCTCAAGAACAAGGTATCCATGTCCCTATAGAACCTAACACAAAAGAAACAACTAATGGTATTGGTTATTGTCCTTTGATAGAAATAAACAAACCTTCACTTAATATTGACACTCTTACAAAAGATTCCTTTAAGCCAACTTTGACAGTAGTGCATCCTAAAGTAATAGACACTAATGGTCTTTATTGTTATGATTTGCAAGAAATAGAGAAATCCTCGCTTAACATTAATTTCATCACACAAAACTCTAACGATTTGAATTCGATAGATTTTACACCCTCTTGTAAAGGAGAGAACAAAATCTTGTAATCTACAGTCTTGTGTGAGTATGACGCCTAATACTAAGAAATAGATGTCTTTATTGCAAAATAAAGGAACTATTGATCAAGAGAATATCTTGTTGAGACTCCTTCATGATTGCTTGATATCTCTCCCTCCAAGAACATGAAAGAATTTTTACTACAAGAATTGATTTTTTTCATATCATAGAGGTCATGGTCATTCTACTAATGAATGTAAGGTTTTAAATAGTAAAATCCAACATCTTAAGGAATTTGGTGCTCTTCCTTATGAGGGGGCACCTAAATCCTCTAATTGATATTGATTTTCACTCTAGCATGCATCACATCAATTATTCTGGCTCACCCTTGTCCTGCACTAAGTGGGGGCAAGGGGTTAGATAGCCTTGTCCACGTATGTCACTTGTCATTGTCTCTTTTGGCTAGTTGATCACCTTTCATGTACATATAAGAGCAAGCTTGGGATGTGGATGACATGCCTTAAGTTTTCTCACATGTGACATACTAAGCTATACATTTTTCCTTTTTCATGACATAGCTTATTGGAAATATATGACTTGGCATAGGGCATTCGGAGTAAGCTATCATGTTTTCTTCTACTTTAAAGAAATTGCTCATAGTAATGGTGTTAGCAACCACTTTAAATTGGGGGCATAGATCAATACTCATGTTTCACTGTGTGATTTTCTTTCTTCTTGTGATGTGTCCTTTTCTTGGTGGTGTCATTGAGTTTGATTTCCTCTGAGAGTGTGATATTTATTTGAATTTTCCTCTCTTGGAGACATTAGACACGATGTTCCCTAAGAAGAGACTTTGCACAAATCAAGCAAAATCCCTTTGAACGTTCCTTACACTTTTACAACAATCGTTATATGGCCACCTTGAATAACACACTTTGCATGCCTATGGATCCATCTTAATTTTTCATGAGCTCCAAGCATATGAAGTATTGCTTGTCTCAAGAAGCTTGAAAATCATTTTTGTATGGCACCTTATTAAAGTTATCAGGAGGTATAAATTTGGTACATGGTTTGAGTTGGAAACCCAACCGAGGCATGACTTTCCCCATAGCCACTCGTGAGTGTGTGTGAGTTCACACTAGCCATGAGTGTATGTTTCTCACCTTTTAGGCCTTCTCACTTGGGGGATAGCTTGAAGTTCCGTTGCCTCAGCGTTAGCATTCATTTTTGGAGAAACAACCTATATCTAATCCACATTGTGTTGGACAAACGATCGAAGCTTGATCCACCTTTTAATTTTTTCTTTTTCTATTTCTCTTTATTTTAGTCATTAACATTGCATGATTGTGTATCTTGATGTTGCATATTATACACCTTGTGTGTTTCCTTTTGTGCTTATGTCGGATTGACTTAGGATCTTGGATCCTAGGGGATTGATCATCTCCTCAATCTTTTTTATCCTAGACCATCCACATTAGTACACTTGGACCCATCTTGAATGTCTACTTTAGTGTGAGTTTTAAGCAAGTTCATCCTCTCACTAAAGTGGGGGCTAGATGGAGTCACCAAAAAAGTAACCCTTCTACTTTTATGCCTTGTTTGGGCCCTCCTTGTGATTTTGGCTTAATGTTGCCTTGATTTAGTGTTGCAATGTGGATGACACATTCACATCAAGTCTTGGGACCTTGTGAACTAATGGATTTTAATGGTACTTTGTTAAAGTTTTGTGAATTGTTGTAAAACACTTTCACACTTTTCTAGGGTTTTACCAAATAATTAAACATAATAAACCTATATCTAATAAAAATCAACATTAATCTTGACTTATTTGGAGTGTTGTAAAGTGTTGTAACACACTTTCACACTTCTCTAGGCTTCTCATTAATAATTAGGCTTCTTTATGCTTTAATTGGCCCTAGTTTACATCTACAAACCTCATTTAATGCATCTTTTTGAGGATAATACCCACACTAATTAGTAACCAATCATAATTCAGGTGTTTTTGGCTTGTGTGGCCCATATTTAGTGATCTAGGACTCATTTTCCACCTTGGGAAAATGAGTCCCACATAGATTTATGTGTCCCAAACCTATTTTTACACCTTTCTAAGAACTTTTGATTTTTGGTACCATACATTATGCTAGATGGGACTCATTCACCATCTTTGGAAAATCAGTCCAATGTGGCCCAAAATCAAAATTAATTCAAAATTTTGGTGTGATTTTATCCTCCTAGATCTAATGTCAGCCTGTAGTGTTGTAATTTCTAGAATTATTGCATAATTAAGTATAAATACAAGGTTCTTTCACTCATTTTCACCTAAGACTTTTGTGAGAGCATTCCTAATAGCAAGTTTGAGTTCATAAGAGCATTCAAGAGTTTACAAGATTACTTATAAGGCATTCAAGAGGGCATGCAAGTGTATACAAGGGAAAATTATTCATCAATTTTTGCAACAATTCAAGATCCATCATCATGTCAAGCATATCAAGCATCAAGCATGTTATTGAGCTAGTGTTGCAATGTAGCATTGAATATCCAAGACCAAGCATTGTTCTATTCCTATTGTCAAATATCAAGATCTACATCCTTCATGGCCATTTCATGTTCAGTTACATTTTCTCAAGAAATCATTCACAAGACATCATTCAAGGTATCATTTTCCATGATTCATGTTCTTTGTTCCATGTTTTGTGCCTTCATTCCATTGCTTCATCATTTGGTTTAATTACCTAAAATGAGTTTGACCAAGTCAAACCCCTATTCACTAACAATCAACAAGTTTTTCTCCTCTTTATATGTGTGATTGCAAATCTAGGTGTCTTAGAACATAAAGGATCATTGAAGATTAGATTACAAGCTTTCAGAAAGTCATCAAATTGTCACAAGGTCATAATCCTCACAAAATGTCACCTATAGGCCTGAAAAGAAAGGAACATAAAGAGTAGACTGAGAGGTACAGATCATAACTTTAAAGTTCTAGAAAATCCAAACTAGACTCATTTGCAAATAGTGGTGAATGAGTCCCACTGTAGATATTTTTTAGAGATCTTTGTAGATTTGGATACCCTTTCGGCTGAAACTTGCTCCTGTGTAGAAATTGAGATCTGAGACTGATTCACCCAGATTGGAAAATGAGCCCCACTAGCCCAAAAAGTCATTATTTTTAGTATTTTAGAGCTCCATTCAATCATCTCTAAGTTTCTAGGTGCACACTTCCAATCTTATAGCTTTCTATTTTGTTTTGTTTGCATTTCTAGGTCATTTAGCTCAAGTTTTCATTGAATTAGGTCTTAGCATTTCATCTTACATTTCATTGTCTTCTCTAAGTTTAAACTTGGTGGTAAACCCCTCATTAGATCATATTCAACTCCTAGGACAGCCCTATTGCAAGATATCTTTCTCCTTTGCATTGAGATCTCTAGGGTTACCCTTGACTGGAATCACCTTGGAAGTGGGTGTGAATAGATCATCATCATTCCCCCATTTTCAAAGGTTCCAATAAGTACAAATACAAGGTTCTTTCATTCATTTTTCATATCCATCCGTCTAAGAATTCAAATATTCAATCAAGAGCATTCAAGAGTAGTTCATCAAGCATTTGGAGCCATCATCAAGATTCAAGCATCATATCAAAGAGATTCTTGCCTCATGTGTGTTTCTTAGCTAACATTTGTGATGTAGGATTTTGATTCAACAAAGCAATTAAAGTAAAGATCTATCAAGTACTCCATTGATTCAATATCTACATTCAAGCTAGCTACTTCACACAAGTTTGAAGATTTCACAAAAAGGGTTTGGTGAGTTGTAACATTGCAAGTTGTTCATTCATCATTTCTGTTCATTATTCTATTTCATTTTAAAGTTTAATTACCAACAAGGGGTTTGACCAAGGAAAACCCCTATTTACTAATTGTAGAGAAGGGAGCTTTGCTACTCATGAGTTCTCTTAATCTAGAGAGCCTCATGGGGAAAACTGCCCTAAAATACCTCAAGGAACAATGTGAAATTTTTAGAATTGGAAAGAGCAAATCACAAAGATTCTTTTGACAAATTGACAAGCTCTCAGCCAAAGGTTGATAGCACAAGATATGGATGACAGTGTGGCACGCTAGCATCCTAGAGGCCTACAAGCATCTCATATGGACCAAAGAGAGAATTTCTCATAGAAAATAGCTAAATGACTACTTCTACTCCAATTGTTGAGAACTTATAAAGCATAGAAAAATAATGGAATGTGATAGAACTAAAGCAAAGTAAAGAATAAATGATAAAGTAAGAGAACAAGAGATAGAAAAATGCTCATGAAAACCCAAGTAATGAAGCCTCATTCAAAACCCCGTTTTGGTGTTCCCATCTCCACAGACAGCTAGATAGATAGAGAGATAAACTGAAATGAACAAAGCATGTGGTGAAAGAAAAACTTGCTTTAGGAGTAGAACCCACACCACCAAGTAAGGTTGAAAAAAGAAATCCCCACTCAAGGAGGAAAGCCTGTGTCACAAAGTAAGGATGCTTATGTCGGATTGACTTAGGATCTTGGATCCTAGGGGATTGATCATCTCCTCAATCTTTTTTATCCTAGACCATCCACATTAGTACACTTGGACCCATCTTGAATGTCTACTTTAGTGTGAGTTTTAAGCAAGTTCATCCTCTCACTAAAGTGGGGGCTAGATGGAGTCACCAAAAAAGTAACCCTTCTACTTTTATGCCTTGTTTGGGCCCTCCTTGTGATTTTGGCTTAATGTTGCCTTGATTTAGTGTTGCAATGTGGATGACACATTCACATCAAGTCTTGGGACCTTGTGAACTAATGGATTTTAATGGTACTTTGTTAAAGTTTTGTGAATTGTTGTAAAACACTTTCACACTTTTCTAGGGTTTTACCAAATAATTAAACATAATAAACCTATATCTAATAAAAATCAACATTAATCTTGACTTATTTGGAGTGTTGTAAAGTGTTGTAACACACTTTCACACTTCTCTAGGCTTCTCATTAATAATTAGGCTTCTTTATGCTTTAATTGGCCCTAGTTTACATCTACAAACCTCATTTAATGCATCTTTTTGAGGATAATACCCACACTAATTAGTAACCAATCATAATTCAGGTGTTTTTGGCTTGTGTGGCCCATATTTAGTGATCTAGGACTCATTTTCCACCTTGGGAAAATGAGTCCCACATAGATTTATGTGTCCCAAACCTATTTTTACACCTTTCTAAGAACTTTTGATTTTTGGTACCATACATTATGCTAGATGGGACTCATTCACCATCTTTGGAAAATCAGTCCAATGTGGCCCAAAATCAAAATTAATTCAAAATTTTGGTGTGATTTTATCCTCCTAGATCTAATGTCAGCCTGTAGTGTTGTAATTTCTAGAATTATTGCATAATTAAGTATAAATACAAGGTTCTTTCACTCATTTTCACCTAAGACTTTTGTGAGAGCATTCCTAATAGCAAGTTTGAGTTCATAAGAGCATTCAAGAGTTTACAAGATTACTTATAAGGCATTCAAGAGGGCATGCAAGTGTATACAAGGGAAAATTATTCATCAATTTTTGCAACAATTCAAGATCCATCATCATGTCAAGCATATCAAGCATCAAGCATGTTATTGAGCTAGTGTTGCAATGTAGCATTGAATATCCAAGACCAAGCATTGTTCTATTCCTATTGTCAAATATCAAGATCTACATCCTTCATGGCCATTTCATGTTCAGTTACATTTTCTCAAGAAATCATTCACAAGACATCATTCAAGGTATCATTTTCCATGATTCATGTTCTTTGTTCCATGTTTTGTGCCTTCATTCCATTGCTTCATCATTTGGTTTAGTTACCTAAAATGAGTTTGACCAAGTCAAACCCCTATTCACTAACAATCAACAAGTTTTTCTCCTCTTTATATGTGTGATTGCAAATCTAGGTGTCTTAGAACATAAAGGATCATTGAAGATTAGATTACAAGCTTTCAGAAAGTCATCAAATTGTCACAAGGTCATAATCCTCACAAAATGTCACCTATAGGCCTGAAAAGAAAGGAACATAAAGAGTAGACTGAGAGGTACAGATCGTAACTTTAAAGTTCTAGAAAATCCAAACTAGACTCATTTGCAAATAGTGGTGAATGAGTCCCACTGTAGATATTTTTTAGAGATCTTTGTAGATTTGGATACCCTTTCGGCTGAAACTTGCTCCTGTGTAGAAATTGAGATCTGAGACTGATTCACCCAGATTGGAAAATGAGCCCCACTAGCCCAAAAAGTCATTATTTTTAGTATTTTAGAGCTCCATTCAATCATCTCTAAGTTTCTAGGTGCACACTTCCAATCTTATAGCTTTCTATTTTGTTTTGTTTGCATTTCTAGGTCATTTAGCTCAAGTTTTCATTGAATTAGGTCTTAGCATTTCATCTTACATTTCATTGTCTTCTCTAAGTTTAAACTTGGTGGTAAACCCCTCATTAGATCATATTCAACTCCTAGGACAGCCCTATTGCAAGATATCTTTCTCCTTTGCATTGAGATCTCTAGGGTTACCCTTGACTGGAATCACCTTGGAAGTGGGTGTGAATAGATCATCATCATTCCCCCATTTTCAAAGGTTCCAATAAGTACAAATACAAGGTTCTTTCATTCATTTTTCATATCCATCCGTCTAAGAATTCAAATATTCAATCAAGAGCATTCAAGAGTAGTTCATCAAGCATTTGGAGCCATCATCAAGATTCAAGCATCATATCAAAGAGATTCTTGCCTCATGTGTGTTTCTTAGCTAACATTTGTGATGTAGGATTTTGATTCAACAAAGCAATTAAAGTAAAGATCTATCAAGTACTCCATTGATTCAATATCTACATTCAAGCTAGCTACTTCACACAAGTTTGAAGATTTCACAAAAAGGGTTTGGTGAGTTGTAACATTGCAAGTTGTTCATTCATCATTTCTGTTCATTATTCTATTTCATTTTAAAGTTTAATTACCAACAAGGGGTTTGACCAAGGAAAACCCCTATTTACTAATTGTAGAGAAGGGAGCTTTGCTACTCATGAGTTCTCTTAATCTAGAGAGCCTCATGGGGAAAACTGCCCTAAAATACCTCAAGGAACAATGTGAAATTTTTAGAATTGGAAAGAGCAAATCACAAAGATTCTTTTGACAAATTGACAAGCTCTCAGCCAAAGGTTGATAGCACAAGATATGGATGACAGTGTGGCACGCTAGCATCCTAGAGGCCTACAAGCATCTCATATGGACCAAAGAGAGAATTTCTCATAGAAAATAGCTAAATGACTACTTCTACTCCAATTGTTGAGAACTTATAAAGCATAGAAAAATAATGGAATGTGATAGAACTAAAGCAAAGTAAAGAATAAATGATAAAGTAAGAGAACAAGAGATAGAAAAATGCTCATGAAAACCCAAGTAATGAAGCCTCATTCAAAACCCCGTTTTGGTGTTCCCATCTCCACAGACAGCTAGATAGATAGAGAGATAAACTGAAATGAACAAAGCATGTGGTGAAAGAAAAACTTGCTTTAGGAGTAGAACCCACACCACCAAGTAAGGTTGAAAAAAGAAATCCCCACTCAAGGAGGAAAGCCTGTGTCACAAAGTAAGGATGCTTATGTCGGATTGACTTAGGATCTTGGATCCTAGGGGATTGATCATCTCCTCAATCTTTTTTATCCTAGACCATCCACATTAGTACACTTGGACCCATCTTGAATGTCTACTTTAGTGTGAGTTTTAAGCAAGTTCATCCTCTCACTAAAGTGGGGGCTAGATGGAGTCACCAAAAAAGTAACCCTTCTACTTTTATGCCTTGTTTGGGCCCTCCTTGTGATTTTGGCTTAATGTTGCCTTGATTTAGTGTTGCAATGTGGATGACACATTCACATCAAGTCTTGGGACCTTGTGAACTAATGGATTTTAATGGTACTTTGTTAAAGTTTTGTGAATTGTTGTAAAACACTTTCACACTTTTCTAGGGTTTTACCAAATAATTAAACATAATAAACCTATATCTAATAAAAATCAACATTAATCTTGACTTATTTGGAGTGTTGTAAAGTGTTGTAACACACTTTCACACTTCTCTAGGCTTCTCATTAATAATTAGGCTTCTTTATGCTTTAATTGGCCCTAGTTTACATCTACAAACCTCATTTAATGCATCTTTTTGAGGATAATACCCACACTAATTAGTAACCAATCATAATTCAGGTGTTTTTGGCTTGTGTGGCCCATATTTAGTGATCTAGGACTCATTTTCCACCTTGGGAAAATGAGTCCCACATAGATTTATGTGTCCCAAACCTATTTTTACACCTTTCTAAGAACTTTTGATTTTTGGTACCATACATTATGCTAGATGGGACTCATTCACCATCTTTGGAAAATCAGTCCAATGTGGCCCAAAATCAAAATTAATTCAAAATTTTGGTGTGATTTTATCCTCCTAGATCTAATGTCAGCCTGTAGTGTTGTAATTTCTAGAATTATTGCATAATTAAGTATAAATACAAGGTTCTTTCACTCATTTTCACCTAAGACTTTTGTGAGAGCATTCCTAATAGCAAGTTTGAGTTCATAAGAGCATTCAAGAGTTTACAAGATTACTTATAAGGCATTCAAGAGGGCATGCAAGTGTATACAAGGGAAAATTATTCATCAATTTTTGCAACAATTCAAGATCCATCATCATGTCAAGCATATCAAGCATCAAGCATGTTATTGAGCTAGTGTTGCAATGTAGCATTGAATATCCAAGACCAAGCATTGTTCTATTCCTATTGTCAAATATCAAGATCTACATCCTTCATGGCCATTTCATGTTCAGTTACATTTTCTCAAGAAATCATTCACAAGACATCATTCAAGGTATCATTTTCCATGATTCATGTTCTTTGTTCCATGTTTTGTGCCTTCATTCCATTGCTTCATCATTTGGTTTAGTTACCTAAAATGAGTTTGACCAAGTCAAACCCCTATTCACTAACAATCAACAAGTTTTTCTCCTCTTTATATGTGTGATTGCAAATCTAGTTGTCTTAGAACATAAAGGATCATTGAAGATTAGATTACAAGCTTTCAGAAAGTCATCAAATTGTCACAAGGTCATAATCCTCACAAAATGTCACCTATAGGCCTGAAAAGAAAGGAACATAAAGAGTAGACTGAGAGGTACAGATCGTAACTTTAAAGTTCTAGAAAATCCAAACTAGACTCATTTGCAAATAGTGGTGAATGAGTCCCACTGTAGATATTTTTTAGAGATCTTTGTAGATTTGGATACCCTTTCGGCTGAAACTTGCTCCTGTGTAGAAATTGAGATCTGAGACTGATTCACCCAGATTGGAAAATGAGCCCCACTAGCCCAAAAAGTCATTATTTTTAGTATTTTAGAGCTCCATTCAATCATCTCTAAGTTTCTAGGTGCACACTTCCAATCTTATAGCTTTCTATTTTGTTTTGTTTGCATTTCTAGGTCATTTAGCTCAAGTTTTCATTGAATTAGGTCTTAGCATTTCATCTTACATTTCATTGTCTTCTCTAAGTTTAAACTTGGTGGTAAACCCCTCATTAGATCATATTCAACTCCTAGGACAGCCCTATTGCAAGATATCTTTCTCCTTTGCATTGAGATCTCTAGGGTTACCCTTGACTGGAATCACCTTGGAAGTGGGTGTGAATAGATCATCATCATTCCCCCATTTTCAAAGGTTCCAATAAGTACAAATACAAGGTTCTTTCATTCATTTTTCATATCCATCCGTCTAAGAATTCAAATATTCAATCAAGAGCATTCAAGAGTAGTTCATCAAGCATTTGGAGCCATCATCAAGATTCAAGCATCATATCAAAGAGATTCTTGCCTCATGTGTGTTTCTTAGCTAACATTTGTGATGTAGGATTTTGATTCAACAAAGCAATTAAAGTAAAGATCTATCAAGTACTCCATTGATTCAATATCTACATTCAAGCTAGCTACTTCACACAAGTTTGAAGATTTCACAAAAAGGGTTTGGTGAGTTGTAACATTGCAAGTTGTTCATTCATCATTTCTGTTCATTATTCTATTTCATTTTAAAGTTTAATTACCAACAAGGGGTTTGACCAAGGAAAACCCCTATTTACTAATTGTAGAGAAGGGAGCTTTGCTACTCATGAGTTCTCTTAATCTAGAGAGCCTCATGGGGAAAACTGCCCTAAAATACCTCAAGGAACAATGTGAAATTTTTAGAATTGGAAAGAGAAAATCACAAAGATTCTTTTGACAAATTGACAAGCTCTCAGCCAAAGGTTGATAGCACAAGATATGGATGACAGTGTGGCACGCTAGCATCCTAGAGGCCTACAAGCATCTCATATGGACCAAAGAGAGAATTTCTCATAGAAAATAGCTAAATGACTACTTCTACTCCAATTGTTGAGAACTTATAAAGCATAGAAAAATAATGGAATGTGATAGAACTAAAGCAAAGTAAAGAATAAATGATAAAGTAAGAGAACAAGAGATAGAAAAATGCTCATGAAAACCCAAGTAATGAAGCCTCATTCAAAACCCCGTTTTGGTGTTCCCATCTCCACAGACAGCTAGATAGATAGAGAGATAAACTGAAATGAACAAAGCATGTGGTGAAAGAAAAACTTGCTTTAGGAGTAGAACCCACACCACCAAGTAAGGTTGAAAAAAGAAATCCCCACTCAAGGAGGAAAGCCTGTGTCACAAAGTAAGGATGCAATTGCTAGGGGATATGGAATCCCAAGATTCTCACAAGCACAAGGTAAAGGAGATAGAGTTGCAAGGCTTAAGGAAGCCAAATGGAGAGAGCAATAGAGTTGCAAGATGCCAAGAGCATTGTCTTAATGAGCTTGTGAAAGCTTGAGAGTGTTGCAAAGGATGGTGCCAAGAAGTGGAAGAGGAAGCTAGAAGTTGGAATGAAGCTAGAGTGAAGCTATAAGCACTTGGAAGAAGGGAGCTAGAGGTGGAGGAAGAGGCCAAATGAACTGAAAATACTGCTTTTAAGGAGGGAACATAAGCTTCTTGAGTTGTTTCAAGGCATCTTGAGTCGTTACCACTAGCCAAAGGAGGTGACAAGTGGAAAACATGGGCAGAAATGATTGTTTGAATATTGAAACATCACAGGATGTTAACAAAACACATAGATATATGTGCAACATTCTAATGTCCAAACATGTCACATTATAAAACAACATGAATGAGAGAGGCACAAATTTCAATGCAAAGTTGACACATGAGGGTAGTTGAAAAGGGGTGCTAGAGAATCCTGAGAAGGGAAAAAGGTTGATGCAAGGGCTAAAATGAGCCTACACAAGTACTAAGGGAGTGGACACTAAAGCGGATACAATAATGTATGTGAAATTACAAGGGGTGCAATTTTACGACTATATACTAACAATCAACAAGTTTTTCATCTCTTGCATGTTTGTGTTTGCAGATTTAGATTGAAGACTTGAAGATCATTTGAAGTGCAAAGTTGCAAAGTTGCATTGCAAAGTTGCCATCTTCACAGAAACTCACCTATAGGTCAGATCTAAAATTTTTAGGACTTGATATCAAAGAAGAAGGAAGTGTAGACATCAAACATCAGGATCACATTCAAAGATTTCAAAAATTCATATCCGGACTAAGATGGTAGAAAGGGTTTCTTAGTCCTACGAGTGGAATTTTGTAGAGATTCTTTCGGATCCTATTCCAGCATCTAAAGATTTTAAATTTCCCCTGAGAAATAGTAGTGAGACTAATAAGATAGTAAGGGCATCTTATCCTCCATAGTATATTTTGATAGCTTCTTTGCATTTCTGGAATCCTCTTCACTTTTGCAGAGTTCCCAGGTACATACATCATAACTTCATGTTGTTTAATTTCATCATTTGCATCCTTCATTTAGCTTGCATTGCTAGGTTTTGTGATTTGAATGTTTACTTGTCTTCTCTAAGCTTTTGATTGGTGGTGAACCCCTTAAAGCTTAAAGAACCCCCTCTTAGGTCTTCCTATAGACACGTAAAATATACTGATTGACATTGTGCACTTGATCCCGACTTACTATCATCGTTTCATCCTGAATCATCCCTCAGTCTAACCATTTAATCAAATCCCCTTATCTAATTGAATTCATCAATTTCCTTCCCTTAATCAAATAAGTCATGTTATCTAATTAAGTCACTCTCTTTTGCTAATTAAATCAATCCATCTGATCTAATTATCCCTATTTAATTAAATAATTAATTTTATTTGATTAAATCTCTAAAGTCTATCCATTAAATTAAATAAATTAAAACCTTATTTAATTTAAGCTAACACCATCTCTTTTAATTAAATAAATCAAAATCCTATTTAATTAATCTCTTATCATATTCCTCTCTTATTTGACTTAAATTAATCCATATATTTGAGTCAAATAGGTCACATCATCTAATCTCCTATTAAATTAATTAGCCCTTGATTAATTTAATCTCTTATCATGTCACATCCTCTATATTTTGCATGTTGCACATGAAAATAGATTTAATTCATTTATTAAATCTCTATTTTCCTCACAAGGCATCTTTTGGAATATTCTCCAAATTTGAATTCAAAAATTCCAAGTTAACATGTACATCCAACAAGGCAATAACTTCATCTTACATGTCCTTTGCCTTGAGCCAAGTGGCATTTATTGCATTTTCCCTTCCCTCTTGCAAGTCATTTCAACAAATTTGAAATTCAAAAATAAGCATTTATTGGCATAATCCCCAAATTTTGTACATCCTCCATCCACTCATAGTTTGACAAATGGCATCATGCCATTGGATGAATGTTAGTCCCACATTGCTCAAATTTGGGCATTCATCCATCTTGGAATTCTATAAATAAAGAGCTCATATCCTCATTTGATCATCCACAAATTATGCAAAGTTATTATGCTAAAATATTTAGCCATTTTCATCCATCACCATTGAGTTTTTACCTAGGTTTTTGTAGATTTTTGGTTTGGAGCTCTCATCTTTCATCAACAAAGTGGATCAATCTTCATCAATATATCAAGCTTGCATCTTAGGAATTGGGAAAGGGCCAATTTTCACATCAAATTGGCACCAATTCCCCCATGGGATCATGTGTTTGTTATTCTAATTAGGATTGAATCTATATTTTCTTGTTTCATTGTGTTTTCATTGTGTATATTCCTAATTTGAGTTTTGTAAATGGATTTCATGGGGAATCCTTGTTTTAGCTTGCAATCTCTTGTTTAACTTGTTTATTCTTGTTGTTTTGCAGGTACTAGGATTGGGGTTCGCACACTTCCTTGTTAAGAATTAACTCACCTTGTGAGGTTGATAGTCAATCCAATTTGGATTCCTAGGACATTATTGAAATACCTAACCTGGAGAATATGTGGGCACTTCCCCCACCTATTTTCTTTACAGTTCAAGACTGATACACCACTTGTGGCATATGACCTTTTTTATAGCACTTTTTCTATATTTCAAAGGATTCACACTTGCCACTGTGAAATCCTAGTTTGTGCCTAGAAACCCTAAACTAGGACTAAATTACCCCTACTAGCATGTGATTCCTAGTGTGCATCAAAAATTAGCATTTCCAAGATTCCATACCTCAATTCAGGCCTTTTCAATTTCGAGGTGCACCTCTATACTTTCTTAGTTTACTTTTCTAATTTGAGTTCATTTCTAGGTCATTCACTTAATTCTTGCATATCATTTATATTTCTTGTCTTTGCAATCCCTTGCTTCATGGTGAACCCCCTTTTAGTCTTTAATCACACCCTAGGACATGCCTTATACCAGATCTCTTTCCCTCATTCTATCCATAGATTGAGATCTCTAAGGTTTCCTTGAGTAAAGCTTGTAGGAAATTGGTTGTTCTATCTCCCTAAACAATAGAGCGACAATTTTTGAGGTTTCAAAGTGGAATAGGAAATGCTTTTGGGAATGTCTTTAGGGAGAAATCAATAGCTCAAAACCATCTTGATATCATTTATAGGCAAAAGAGAGACCAAGGTATCACTCAGTAGTCCCTGAAGGCTGAATTGGAAGCTTTGGAGGAGTTGTCTGAATGGGAATTACATGAGTTGTTTTGGAAGCAAAAATCTAGAATTGATTCACTACAAGAGGGAGATAGGAATATTACTTTCTTTTTCAATTTTGTTAAGGCTAGGGGACATGGGAATATAATTTCCTCTATTGTGTCTTCTTAGTGTGTTTCACTTTCTTCTTTTCATGATATTTCTCAAGAGTCCATTCAGTACTTCCCTGCTTTATTCTCGGAGGATGCTCTAATGGATTTGGAAAAAATGGGTTAGTTTTTGGCTTGTATCCCTTCTATTGTCTCCTATGAGGCCAATGTTGAACTTTCTTGACCCACCTCTCTTGATGAGTTGGACAAGGTTGCTTCATAATGAAAAAAGGTAAGGCTCCAAGCTCAGATGGATTTCTTGTTGAGTTTTTGCAAGAGTATTGGGAGATTATCAAATGGGATCTTTTGGAGGTGGTATAGGAATCTCAAGATAGTAAAAAAATGTTGAAAGCTCTTAAATCAATTTTCCTAGATCCTATTCCCAAACATGAGGGTGTTAATACTTTTGATCTTTTTATGCCAATTTCTCTATGTAATGTTTTTTATAAGATCATTGCTAAGATGATTATTGAAAGATTAAAGCCCTAGCTGATTAATCTTATCTCAAAGTAGTAGGTGGGTTTTGTGGAAAGTAGACATATTTAGGATGGTGTTGTGATTGCAGCTGAGGCTATCCACTCCATGGAGGTCTCTAAAGAGAAGGCTATGTTTATCAAACTAGATATGGCTAAGGCTTATGATCAGGTCATATGGTTCTTTCATCACAAGATTCTAGGTGTGTTTGCATTTGTTGAGGAATAGATTAATCAGGCAATAAGTTGCATCATGTAGATGTTGTATTCTATGTTCATTAAGGGTGTGCCTTGTTCATTGTTTGGTGCTTCTATGGGCCTTAGGAAAGGTGAACCCTTGTCTCCTTACCTCTTTATTATCATGGATAATGGTTTGGGAAGACTTCTTAAAGCTTATTTGAGTCAGGGGTTGATTCAAGGTTTGTCTTGGGGAGATGGCTTGGCTCCACAAACCCATCTATAGTTTGTGGATGATATTTCCCTTTTGGGTATGGCCAAAGTTAGGGAAGTGAGCAACTTTAGGAAAGCTCTGGGTATTTATCTTGCTACTTCGGGTCAAAAGATTATTGAAGGGAATTTGTCTATGTTTTTTCTTCAACACTCATCAGCTTATTCAATCTCAGATTTCTTGCATTCTCAAATTTCAGACTGGTAAACTTCCTTTTGTATATTTGGGAGTTCTCCTCTCTATGCCTCCTTTTCCAAGAAGGACTTGGTAACACATTTTGGACAAGTTTAGGGGTTATGTCTATAACTAGACTTGTCGATGGCTATCCTTTGCTAGGAGGATTATGCTCCTAAAGGATGTGGTCCAAGCACTCCCTCTCTGTAGGTGTATGGTTCAAGTTGCTTCAGCAAGCTTCATTAGAGATCTTGATGTGCTCTCAAGATAGTTTCTTTGGTCTAGTAATTTGGATTATAAGAAGTGGATTCTAGTTAAGTGAGACCCTATTTGTAGGCCTATCCAACAAGGGGGCTTGGGTCTTTAGTAGGTTGACATTACTAGTCAAGCTTTGGTAGACAAGCTTTATTGGTGTTGGTGTATCAGTCAAGATTAAAGTTGGGCTAAAATTTTCAAGGCCAAATACTTGTAGGGTGCTACAAAGATGGACATTGCTCGCTATCCTCTAGAGGGTAAGGTGTCTATGATATTAGATACTCTTAAAAGAGGTGCTAGTTTGATCAAGCAAGGCATTTTCTAGTTCTGTCACAAGGAGGAGGATGTTATTTTTGTCTCAATTTTTGGGATGGCTAACCCTCATTATTGTCCTCTCATCCTCATCTATAAAAATTTGGGCTCTCTTCTTCATGATGTTGGGTGGATGAAATTTAGCGATTTTAAAGCAAGTGAGCAGTTGGGATAGGGGGAGGTGCTCAGATGGAAAGCGTGTCACCTTTGACCTCTTGGGTTTCAGATGTGGATCGTGCTGAGCTGGGTAATATTTTAGCATGAAGACCTTGCTACTATTTACTGTAAAGGGATGCCTTGGCTTGGGCCCCATATACTAAAGGGGTTTACTTTGTGGTAGTTGGGTATCGAGAATTGGAAAGAAGGAAGTATGGGGGAAAGAAATTCCTTCATGATAATATGTTTGGAACAAGTTTGTGTGGCCCAAAATCAACTTCTTCCTTTGGTTATTAGTTCAAGAAAGATGCCTTAATTGGGACAATCTTCTAAAAAGATGGTTTCAGGGGCCTTCTATATGGTTTCTATGTGCTAGTAGCAAGGAGTCTTCTTCACACATTTTCTTCCAATGCTCCTTCTCTAGAGCTATTTAGCACATATGGTGGGCAGTTTGGAGGCACCCCTATGTGTATGCTCTATCCCTTTCAAATTTTTGGAGGTCTTTGGGGAGACCCCCTACTATATCGTTCCCTCTCCAGATGGCGTGGTATGTGGGGCCTTCATGCATTCTTTGGAAAATTTGGCTGGAGTGGAATCGTAGGATTTTCTAGGATAAAAGGTTAGTGGTTGCCCAAGTTTGGCAATGTATTCGCAGTATGCTTCAGGAGACTATTTCTGCTAAGTGTAATGTTGGTGCTCCTCAGAATGTTGAGGAGGCTAAGTTTTTTCTTGGTTTGGGCCTAAGTGGTCTTAGTTTGAAGAAGGTTTGTTCCATTACAAGAAGATGCCCCAAAGGGAAAATTCAAAGAGAAGGTAGATGGTCTCCAACCCTTGTGGGGATCTTGAAAATTAATATTGATGGCTCTTCTAGGGGAAATTTGGTTTATGCTAGTGTGGGAAGTTTTGGGAGGGATAGTTCTAGGTTGTCCTCTTCTTCTTCTCCAAGTATCATGGTATCTAGACTCATAATCTCATGAAGGCGTTGGCTATTCTTGTTGTGCTAAAAAAGTCTTGCGCCCTTGGGTGGCACTAGATCATTTATGAATTCAATTATGATTAACTTGTTAAACATGCAATACATTGATGGGGTGGACTAGCAATTGTCTTCTATTGTGCAACAGATTCACTAGTTGAGTAGCACGCTTGCTTGATGGTGTCTTTTGTTCATATTCCTTGGGAATGGAATAATGTGGTAGATTTCCTATCTAAATGGGCTTCAAAGTTTAGGGATGACTAGAAGATGGATGAGTGGGAGCAACTTCCTAGTGAATGTGCTCATAAATTGCAAAGTATACTTCAAGAGGATATGGGTGGTCCTTAATTGGATTTTGGTTCTCTTGGGTGGGTGGTTGGAGGTGCCTTATTGCCTCCGGCTTTTATTTTTTGTTGGTTGTATTCTAAAACTTTCTTTGATTAAATATTTTTTTATAGATTTAATATATATTTTAATTGGTTATATTAAATTATAACAATATATTATAGTATTATATTTTTGTCATCATTTTTTTCTATTTGTTATTATTCAAATTAAAAAATGTATAATGTTAATTTATATCAAAGATATGAACATTTCAATATTTAAATAAAATTAATAGAATCAATTTTTTGAAGAACTTAATATTTCTAGACTAGATATTTAAATATTTTTATTTTATATTATGGTTTGAGTTAGGTTTAAGATTATGAGAATTACTGTTAAGATTAGGGTTAGCTTTAGAGTTACAATTATGATTAAGACTAGAGATGGGATTAAGATTAGGGTTTCTAATTATAGTTAGGGTTAGGGAAAGGTTAGGGTTATGATTATGGTTAATAATTCAAAGTTTATAGTGATGGATAATGTTATGATTATGGTTAGAGTTAGAGATAGGCCTAGGATTAGAATAATACTTTAGAATTTATTATTAGGATTAGGGATAGGGTAAGGGTAAGAGTTAGAAATAGAATTAGAATTAAAATGTGAGTTAAGGTTAAGTCATGTAAAGAACTAATTAACAATACTAAAATATTATAATTAACAAAACTTACATTTAATTTTATTTATATTAATAAACATTACATTTTTTTTTTTTTTAAATCTAAAAACAATAATTAGAATACTATAATCACTATGTGACACTTATTTTTATTTAAAAGAAGACTATGTTGACTTCCTTTGAGTTTAAAAATCCCACATTTCTAACTCGACATCAGTTGAAATCTAAATTTTAGGTTCCCGCTTGGAAAACAAATAATGAATTGATTTTGAAAGGGACAATTTTCCTCCCTACTGTTCGCTAGGACCGCCTGGGCTTGGGACTTGTCAGGGCTCTTCTGCCAAACGCATGTCTAAGTCTCCATCCTTGACCAGTTTCTCTAAGAGTCCACTCACCTTTCCTGCAACTTCAATGGCTGCTTCAATCTTCCTTTCATCTGAATTTTGTGCCCACTGCCTTGTGTGTTTTACAATCACATCTGACGCTTCTAACAGACAAGAAACAATGGCATGGCCCACCAATGCGCGTAGCATTTCACCCAACTCGTTGTTAGAACGACATTGCTTCAGTCTGGTCAAGACAGTGTTGGACCCTCCTGAATAGCGGTTTATAAAGTCTCGAACCAATTCGTCTACTTTCTCCCGCTGTAGTGTTGTGAGCTCTACTATCTCTCGATTTTCTTCGAGAGATGTTGCATAGCCGACTCAACTCTCTCTCCATATGGAAAATTTCTACTTCAAACATTATATTGACCACCAAGGACATGATATTCATTACGCCAAAGATGTTGAGGGGGTCCACGACTATGTTTTCTAGGCATTCCACAAACTTTATAACATCCTGTGTCTCCCTATATGCTTAACATTGCTCCCGTCCAGTCCCAATGCCTATCTACTTTGCGAAGACACTGATTTTGATACAGTCTACTGTTTCCCATTATTGAATGTAGCACTGTGTTGTTTTCTGCATTTTGACTAGCTTCATCCATCCTACCCTTTATTCTATCAAATGACTTTTTACTCACCATCCAGAAAGTGCTTTCATCTCTTTCGATATGCATGCCATGCAATATTGAGTTGTACTCTGAGAACTTATCCTTTACAGAAGCAGCCTTCTTATCAAGTTTGCAGAGATGCTGAACAAACTTGCTACCGAATACCAGATCCGAGAATTTCCAACAGATGCAGCTGAACAACGCCAGTAAACTGATTGCTAAAACCAAAATACACAATAGAAGGAGCGGTACAGTGCAGGAAACGGAAATTAAAATACTCAAATTAAATTCCCGATATAAGATTAAATATGCCAGCCTAGGGCTTAATGGGCCCAGCACAACGACAAGTGGCAAAAAAAGGATAGCTACGACTTCGAAGAAATGGTTGGCTTGATTGAATTACGACAATAAAGCGCCCCCTTGAACCATCTGCAGAGCATGAGGATCCATCCAACTAAAATGAAAGTGCACCGAAGATAAAATGTCAAATTACCTCCTCCATTGTTATGCTGAAGAAGAGACGAACGACATGCCACTTTAGCGGCCATGACGACAACACAAATTGTGACAATCATTCCTACACCTGGACTGAACATTGAGCTGCCTATAAAGTAGTGCGTCTTCCATGCACGAGCTACAACCCATGACTTCATCACCCCACTTTCTAACGTCTTCCACTTATCGCCTTGATCTTCCAAATCTATATCATCGGGACGGAGAAGATCACGCATAAACTTACCATCTAAGATGACTACCCCTAACATAAAGAGATGAGGCTCCGAGTAGGAGAACCACGCCAGAAGAAATGAACCACGGGCCTGCTTCACTTTGGACTTTAAAGTTATTAACATTCTTCTATGCGTAAATTTCCGTAGCAATGTGGAAAGACAAACTTACAAACAGGGCGGCTACGTTGCTCCATCTCCCAAAGATGCCCACCGTGGCCATCCCAGGTAGAAGACATCCCACAAAAACACACATTGTCAGTCTCGCCGCATCCATTCTCAGTTGGTTATCAACCAACTCTTGCATGTCTTTTTCATTGGAGGGCCCAAAAACATGCACTTTCTGAACATCAACGTAACTGAGAATTTGTATCGTGAGAGCACTTAAAACAAAGAGATTCCCTGGAATCCAGGCACTTATTTTTCCATTCCGGTAATCCTCGGCTACGTCTACTGCAATGTCCCATAGAATGCATATTATGAGCGCGGATGGAGCAAGTACCATCTTCCAGTCATCCAGATTATACTCCATTTGCAATCCCGACCCTCCTAAACTCAACAAAGACTACGACAATGAAATACTTAAAAGAGCAATGCAGCAGATGAGATTGTCAGCATTCAAATGTTTCGATGTATTTAAATGCTAACAAAGTGAGTTCCCTACTGAAAATCTCGCCTCTTTTAATTGGAATCAATTCTTTTCTTAGGGACACGTCAAATGGGTACCACCTAAAAGCGCTTGAGTCGATCTCCTTGACTGGAAATAACTCTTTTGAAACAATGAAATAACTTCCGTCCCACAGATTTGACTGTGTATATATACGTTATATTTACACCGTGAGGGCATCATGCAGCTTTGAAACCTAATCTGGACGATGTCGATTGAATACCATTACACCGCTGGTCTATTCCACATTTCTCTACACAGTAGTTCGTACAGTTAAAGTTGGCATATCTTTGGGCCATGATAGATGTGAGAATAGCTTGTCTTCACATTATTTAACTTTATTCTTTCCTTCAATGCTTTTCCTTCTATTATTGAGCTATTATATGATGTGAGAATATCTAGGTCTTCACATTATTTAACTTTGTTCTTTCCTTCAATGGTAAGTGATTTTGTAAGAATCCAATGTTATATATACTTTATTCTTTCCTTATATGGCTTGTCATATTTTACATATCACTCGGTTGCAAGCAAAATATCAATGCTTTTGCAAAGCCCCACTCCAAGACATAAATGTTATTTATACATTAATTAAATAGATGTAACAATAATATAAATGTAACAATAATATGATTAATTGATTTTTTTTTCTTGTGGGAAACAAAATATATTTTTTTTATAATTTAATTGTCATAATTTTATTTTTTATAATTTTATTTTTAAAATTTCATTAATCTGTCAAAGTTTTTTATATGAGATTCAAGTTAGATTAATTTTTCATATAACTTGTGGCAAATGTTTTAGGTTGAAGTTGATTGGGTTTTATATTATTTGATAATGTATTTTGAATAATATGATAAGAAATTGGTAAAGCCATAATGTATTATTTGATAATGTTGATGGGTCCTGGCTCTGATGCTTGAGATGTTTCTAGTATGTCTTTGTTGGTAGCTCTGTTTGCTACCAGACTATTTGTTTTTTCTTGTTTCAGCCATGTTATTCTAATTGGTTGTTGTGTTTGGCTAGTTTGTTTTGTATGGGATCAAGGCCCTTCCCTGCTTATCTTATCAAAAGCATGATAAGAAATTGGTAAACACATTAGATTAAATTAGTTTTTATTTGATTATGATAAGCATGAATACTACTAATTCTTTGCAAGATTATATTTTATAGGTTAACATATGTCTAAACTAACTAAGAGTGTAGGGTTGCGTATAAATAGACTACACAAGCATGGAAGATGGAAAGGAAATTCCATTTGTTATTTTCTTACTTTAATAATGTGGTCTCATCATGGGTTGTAGAAGGTTATCCAACTAGAGTGTAATGTGTCATTTTTGAATAATCTATGTTTGTGAATTAAAAGACCATTTTTGATACCCAGTGACACAACTATTGTTGGAGATTAGTGTCATATGACTTGGAAAGTTGAAGAGGAATAATTTTGGGATCGACAAGTTTGATTTTTTGCTACACTCATAAGTTAGAAAATAATATGAAAAAGGGACAAGGTTTGGTTTGTCACAAGGTTCATAAATTAGCAAAAAGTATGAAGATGTGACAAAGGATTGTCATAAATTTCTAACGTTTACAAACTTGAGAAAAGTGTAATAGAGAAAGTATGATAAGAGAAGGAAGAATTCGCAGGGTTCAAGATGTTGTAAAGTTTGTGAGATCATAAGCTATATGAATATAAAAAGGGTTCACAAAAGGAAAAAAAGTGTGACAAGAAAGAGAGTAGGTAAGAGAGAAAGTAAAAAAGGAAGAAAAGGGGTGAAGAAGTGGAGGATTTCTCAATGTCACAAGTTTTACAATTTTTTAAACCTTGAAAAAGTGTGACCAAGTTTACTAGTTCATTAAAAGTGAAAAAGTATGACATGTTAGGGGGAAATTCAAAATCTCTAACCTTCAAGAAAAGACAAAATCAAATTTAAAATTTGAGTGGAAAAGGGAGTGAATATTTAATGTAGTTGGTGCATGCAAAATCTAAGCCATTCACTTAGGCAATATCCATTTCTAGATATTGACTTCAATTATTTAAAGGGGAATTTGATGGAAATTATGTAATCATGGTCTTCCATATTGTTGTGTATTCTATCATCTTCCTACTTTGGAATTTTTCTTATAGCACACATCACAAGAATACCCTCATGGTCTTCCACATTATGATGCATCTTATTATTGTAGAGGAGGAAAAATGATAATTTAGCTACAATATATCAGCCGAATGATTTTCCCTACTTTAACATTAGGATTGAAACTATTTTCCAATGTTTAATAAAACTAGGTTACAATCCAAAAACTAGTTTAAATGAAAGAGTTTTATTTAGATATAATAATAGAAGAGAGTTGGTTAAAGACTATTTTTTAGAAAATGAACTAATAATTTATAAAAATAAATTATAGAATGGAATAGATGGAAAGTAGAGGAACATAGATCCAAATGAAGTTACTACCTAGGATTCCAACATGTCGTGTATAAATCCACGTGTTGTGCTTTCATCTATTGAATATTGTTAGTGTATACCTTTAATCTATAGGAGTAAACATTTATATTTAAGATTACTTAGGCGTATTGACACATGTTCATTTGAACTTGTCAATGTAGTTGGAGCTGTTTTGAGAGGTGTCACGTTGACACCTCGTGCTATGATTGTGGGAGGTTACTCGCCACAACTTCATGTAGAGGAGTCCTATACTCTTTTCATGAAGATTCGGGTACCTAACAACTCTATTTATACTCACCTTATTAACTAATACAAACTGGTTGATTCCATTGCAATTCGTGTGTTTGTTAGTGTTGTGCAACTCGCTCCCATTCGGCAGGAATTGTGCCTCATTCTGTCAGGCGCTGTTTCTTTGTTGTTTATTGTTTTGTTTGTTTTGGTTTTAACTGTGGAAAGCTTTTTTGGCTTGGAAGAGGAGGATCGACGCTTGTTTGGCACCGGGGTCCGCACAAAAGCCGACCCACGACCCTTTTTCATCGATTCCTCGGCTTACAAGTAGCGGCTCTTAGCAACATTCGTGGATCTCAGAGCTCCTACGGCAGAGCACATAGCTCCCACTCCAAAGCACACTGCTCCCACTCACCACTCTCTGCTCGGTGTTCCATTCAACTGCGCCAGCACTTGGCATCGGCTTCTTTCTGTGGCATTTGACACGCCTTCTGCAACATGACCATCTTCAACAGTCAAGGCTCTCTGTGGCCCGCGCCTCCTTTGGTTCTTCCGTTCAGCTGGTTTCTGGCTTCAGAGGCCCGTTTGGCCTTCTCTTCCGCGCCTTTGGACTTAAAGTCCTCTTTTCGACTCTCCAGCGGACTCCTATGCGGCCTGGCCAAGCGTCTACTAGCCCCCTTGAGACTTGTGAATTTGGCATTGGAATTGCCGTGGAGTTTGGAGAACCTGGCATGGAGTTTTAATCTTTACAGTGTTGGATCTTCCTCCATTCATGAAAGGTGTGCCAGGCTGTTGTCAAACAACCCGCCTGTGTTGCAGTTGCAGATAATTTTCCTGTGCAGAAGATGTGGAGTTTAAAATCTTCTTCTCCATGCCTTAGTCAAACACCTCCGTCCCTTTGACTTAGTCAAATATTCCCCTCTTCTGCAAATTTTTGCTTTGGATGGTTTATTAGTTGCATTTGTTTCCACAATCTAGTGATTGGTTAAAATAAATTGCTAAATCACCATCCATTTATATCAAAAGTTTGAACAAAGAGGAGATATTTTAGTTTTCTTATCATAGTTAAAAATTCGTAAAAGAGTAATATTCTTTTGCAATGAACGTGACAAAGGGGATGTGTATGGGGAGGTGCCATATTTTTCTATTGTTAAAATTTTTTAAAAGATGAGTTATATTTTCTCTTGCAATGAATTTGGCAAAAAGGGGGTTCATATGGAGTTTTTAGCTCCTAATTCTTTCCAGCCATGACGGCTTAATTATTTTCTATTTTCCTCTCTCTACCTTCTTAAAATATTTGATTTTCTCAAATTTATGAATGCAAATGTTATTGGTGTAAATTAACAATAGGGTGACAATTTTATTTTCAAACTCTATTCAATGATGGTGATTTCACACTAATATATAAAGTGCATTTTTTCACCATCATTCTTGTATGCAAATATATGCACTAAAATAAAGTGTCAAACAAAGGGGGAAATTAAAAATATAAAAAAAGGGGGGTATCAAAGAGTTGTGATTAAAAATCCACTCCAAATTTCTTTCAATTTTCTAAAACGTTGAGGATAAAGAAATACAAGAAGCAACAAAATCACTAAAAGAGGAAAATATGAAAAGGTCTTTTTTGGAGGATACTTTTTTCCCATTGGGTTTTTTATCTTTCTCCATCATTTGTAAGAGACCAGATTGTAAATGAGTACCTTATCAGGCCTTGTTGTTGGGACTCATATCTTCATTGTTTAGCTTACTCCCTAAGTATTGCTTAAGGGGGGGTGCTAGTGTATACCTTTAATCTATAGGAGTACACATTTGTATTCAACCTTACTTAGGTGTATTGGCACATGTTCATTTGAACTTGTCAATGTAGTTGGAGTTGGTTTGAGAGGTTTCAACTTGCATTGACACCTCATGCAATATTTGTGGGAGGTTACTCGCCACAACTCCATATAGAGGAGTCCTATCCTCTTATCATGGAGATTCAGGTACCTAACAACTCTATTTATACTCGCCTTATTGGTTAATACAAACTGGTTGATTCCATTGAAATTTGTGTGTTTGTTAGTATATTCCATGATCTTAGTTTTCTACAAATATAATGTAGAATTTTTGTGGATATGATAAAATTTAATTTTACTATCCATGCAATTTGCAACACCAAAAGAAAAAATGCACCAACAAATACTATGTAATTAATATATAAAATAATAAAATAAATAATAAGATTTACATTATTCAAATGAGAAATTGATATAAATGAAATTAAAAATAAGAAAGCACTTACAAATATCTACACAATTGAGTTTGTTTAAAATATCTACAAGACAAAAGGAAAAGGAAAAATGTTTGGATATTTTTGTAACATCATCCTAGTCAAATCTCTTCTTTGGTATTTCTACCTCCATGATATTCAATAGATAGATATATAGAAAATAGTGTGTTGATGATCATATCCCAAATGTGAGGGAATGATTAGAGTTGTGAATGTGCCATGGTGGAAATAAAATTAAAGAGAAGGTATGTGATAACCCCAAGGTGCTCAAGTGCACAACAAAACTTTTTTTGCAATAACATTTAGAAACTCTATAATGATATTACCTAGTGAGGCATGAAGAATCCAAGAAGAAGAAGAGAACTAAAAGAGACTGTTATAAGATTTCTATAGAGAGATGTAGATATTAAGAGTGCAAGAGTGTGAAAATGAAAATTTAGATTCAAACATGAGAAGAAGATGCAAGAGGTTGTTGATGATCCATTTGGAATTCTTTCAAACTATTCTCATTGACTTGGGAAGGAAAGAGGAATAATTCTTAGAAATGACTACCAAATAAAAAAAATTATTTTGTGCTACCATAATCCATGGACATACATATGATGCACTAATGTTGAGATAATTTATGATTAAAAATGTTGAGACACTAGAAAAATATATAGCTAGCACAAAGGTGACATAAAAAAGAGGCAACATAAAAGTAGGCCTAAGAAGCTTAAATAGGAAAAAGGCTAATGCAAGGGCTGAAGTGAGCCTACAAAAATAATAAGAGAATGGGTGCCAAAGTGGACACAAAACATAAGGTGGAATTGCAAGGGTATGTAGCTTTTTTACATTGCAATTATGTTCTATAGTAAACTAATTGAAACCTCATGTAAGATTCACAACATTCATCATGCATTTCTTATAATTAATCATCACCTCACTTCGAGTGTCCACTTGTATCGTTCATCCCCACATGTTCTCTTAAGGGGCATCTTCCTAACCATTATGTTTCTTTGAGAATCATCCTTCTACATCCTTTTTGCATCTTCTTCTTCTAATTTCTTTGGCAAGCCACTACTTCTTTCAATCATAGCACCCTTTCAAAGAATATTAAATATAGACACCCAAATTTCACCATCTTCTATCGATAATTCTACACATTAATTTATCCTAACTAATTAACTCTAACATCACCATATTTATCAATTAATTAATTAATTGTACCATATCATCATATTCCATTAGCCAATTAATAAGTTTCAATTAATTAAGTTATATATTAATTAATTTCCATCTCTATCCATTAACATTGCATCACAAATGTTCTAATTAGTTGTTTCTCTCTAATTTGTTATTTTTTGCCAGTCTATTTTGTTGAGCTATTTGAATCTGTTTTGTTGAGTTGTTTGGCTCTATTTTCATTCTAGAAGGGATTAGGGCCCTTTCCCTGCTTATCTAATCAAAAACATTGCATCACAAATAATTATTTTGTTATCCTTTTAGAAATTATATTTATAAATCCATGCAAACATAATTAATTAATTAATTATGCGTCTTCTCTTGACATTCTATTTTTAATCTCATCTACTCATTCAATCATACAAGTTTTGAATTCCTTTATTTATGCTTGCTCGTTCTTAAATAGAATAACTTAAATAAATTGAAGGTCATGCATATTATTTTTAAAAAATAAAATAAAAATAAAAATAAACATAAATTCTTAATTTTTGTGAATTAATCTCACTCCTTCGTCTCCTCATCCATAAAATATAAATCTACCTCTTTTTCATTAAGCCACATATGGAGAAATCTACAAGAAATCATCAAAATACATTAAAAAAATATTGTATGAACATTTTAATATCTACCCTCCATCCCAAACAAATATAAATCAATATAAGTATATTTATAATAATTTTTTTAATTTTTGTTTTAATTTTTACTTTTATTCTAATATTTGTTTAATAAATTATATCTAGAACATTGTAGCATGTCATGCCTACTCTCTTTTACTGGAACCTTCATCTTTAGAGTGTTGATACTCCTTCAATTTGTCTCCTCTATTGATATCATGTAATATATTTATTCTTTAGTTATTTTGTGTCTTTTGTTGTTTTCGTATGCAATACTAACGCAATCTCTCTAGAGTGGTGTATGAAAAGTTATTGGATTTGAAGCTTAGAGATATTCTTCTAGTTTATAATTTCCACCAAAATCAGAAGCAAAATTTAAAGTTAGGAGGCCTACCATGTGCAACTGAAGTTTTAGCACATCAACGTAAATGAAGAGATTGCTTGCAGCCCAGGAATGTATATTACTTTCTGGTAGTCCATGGCTACGTCGAATGCAATGTCCCATAAAATACATATTATAAGCGCTGATGGAGCTAATATCATCTTCCAGTCATCCAGATCATAATCCATTTGCAATCCCAACCCTCCTCAACTCAACACAAACAAATTACAACAATGATATAGCTAAAAGAGCAATGCAGCAGATGAGATTATCTGCATTCAAATATTTCCATGTATTTAAATACTGGCAAATTGTGTTCCCTACTAAAAATCTCGCTTCTTTTAACTTTGAATCAATTCTTTTCTTGCGGACACGTCAAATGGGTACAACCTCTTTAACAGGTGGGTTAACTTTTTATTGTAATAACTCTTTGGAAACAATGAAATTACTTCCATGCCGCAAACTTGAAGGTGTATATACACATTATATTTACACCGTGAGGAGGTACCAGGCAGCTTTAAAATCTAATCTGGACGATGCCCATTGTATACCATTACGCCGCTGATTTAATCTAAATTTCTTTACACAGTAATACTGTAAAACCTTGGTAAACAAAATTCTGAGGCTTTTAAACATTAAATCAAATTCGTACGGTTAAAGCTGGTACATGTTTAGGCTGTGATATGATGTGATTTAACTTTATTCTTTCCTTTAATGAGAAGTGATTTTGTGACAACCCAAAGAAATATATGCCCATGTACAATTTGTTCTTCCTTTTCCCAAAGTAAATGGCATGCCATATTTTACATATCATTTGGTTGCAAGCATGATATAAATTCTTTGGCCAAGCCCCACTCCGAGACATAAATGTTAGTTTCTTGAAATAAGAAAAAGAGAATAATGATTGTAGTACATAAAGAAAAGGTTAATTTACATTTATTCAATAAATGTATCAATAATAGTATAAATTCATTTAGATTGATTAATTTTTGTTGTTAGAATACATTTAATTTATACTAGCACTTGCACTCCAATGAGGTGCAATGGTTATGCCGATAGGCTGATACACTTTGGTATTATATTATGAACATGTAGGAGCAGTGAAATTTTTTTTGGGGATGAGCTTATGTGGTCTATGCAATTTGTCTTGAAGACCTGTACAACAAAAGGAACGGGGTGGCTAAGTGCGTAGAATAGGCGTTGATGAAGTCAAGTTGTAGAAGCAATTTTAAGCACCATGGGAATTGGGGAGAGATATCAAATGGATAGGAAGGAGAGTTGCATACCTTGTTTTAGGAGAGACATAGTTGTTGTAAGCATGTCTCCTCTCGCTTCCTTATGATTGCAAATGGATTGGTGCTTCCATTCTACTCCTAGAAGGATTTACACCAAATAATATTGACTTTTAATAGGCGTAATTGTGACTGGTGCTTCCATTCTACTCCTAGAAGGATTTACACCAAATAATCTTCTCACATGAGTTGATACTCTAGCAGCACTAATTGTCTTAGGCTCTGCATGTGGATCTAAAGATTTTTCCATTTCCTGTTCTATATGGTGCTCTGGTTCCATATAAAGTGAAGTAGGATGACTGATTATAGACTGGTTTGTAGAAACAATCTCAAGGTTCACAATGACAATCCACCTATACATTTGGAACACAAGAGTAAGAATTACTAATACAAGGAAGAAGATAAAAAGTTAATAATGATTTTGTTATGGGAAAATTTGGATTCCTTTACTCACCGAGACCCGCTTGGTCTGGAGCAATTATATTTTGTCATTCGTATTATGGATCCAACTGTAATTTCACCAGATTCTATGTAATGATTGTACTTCTGAGGTAAAGATGTTTTTTGTTTGTAGGCCCCATAAGATATTTCTACTTTGTAGCGGTTGTTACATTCATGGCCATGGCCGAAGTTTGAAATAGACAAAATTTGCACATTAGGTTTGAACCCTTCATTCCCATCATGGATAAGTTTAATTGCATCTATGGTTAATATTGTAGCCATGGTCTATGGAAGTTGACTAACCCTGCAAAATTTTATTACGTGTAAGATAGTGTTTGCATACAATTGGCGGATGTTCTTGTTTTAGAAAACATAGACCTCAACATAATGTTGAGCATAGGAATACACAAGTGGAGTACATCATTTTCAAACAAAAAAAAAAATTGCGAGGAGCAATATTTTTCCTCAATATGTACTATAAGATCTATTCAATAAAATTAGTGCTATGAAGATCAATATGCACAATGGTGCTGCAATGTAAACATAATATATAACTATATTCAACATTGAATATATCAAAGGGTTTGAAAGAAGCATACATATGACTATGATACTTCACATAGCTAAGTGTTGCAAGAGTGAATATTTACAATCATGATTAAATATATCATCATTTTGAGTAGCATTCCAATATATATTTGGTAGACTTAAGGTTATAGTTCAAAATAATATTCAAAATAAGGGGACACAAATATTACAATAAGTTCTATTCATTAAAATTAGAACTATAAAGATCAATATGTACAATGACATTACAATGTAAACATAATATATAACGACTAAGGGTTCAAATATAAGGTCGACCACTAAATCCATTTCACTCCACATATAGCTATCTTGACATCTTCATTTAGTTTCACAAAAATATCTAATTTGTATCATACTAGTAATCTTGATCAACATATTGAAAAAGTAACTAACTTCCAAGAAGGTAGATGAACTTCTTAGACCATATATCACTCAATAAATCTTGGAATTCATGCTTTAGTTCAAATGCATTGGCCACTCCATAATATTGACAATACTTCAATTCACGCAGGAAACCATAAAATAGCTCAAGAGCTTCATAGGTCGCATGAAATTTTCGGACAACTTCTTGCACCAATTCAACTTCATGATCCTCCACATCCCTTAAATCTTGGCTTGTTTGCATAGCTTCTTCAAAAATTTCATGACAACTTGTCAAGACATTGTTTGAAAAAGTATCAACATTGTGGTGAGGGAAGCCCAACCAATCCATAGATGTTGAGTCAGTTGCTGATAGAGGTAACTCATGGGTTTGTGGTGAGGGTGTATTGGAAGTAGAACCACTGCTTGAAATAGTAATAACATCTTCAAGTGCTCATGCATTAGCCATATCCTAAAACTATAATTCAAAATAGCGATACTAATATTAAAAACAATTGTCATTAACAAGGGCATAGGTATTAACTAAGACCCAAACTACAAGCATAAATAAGTCTAAAATGTTCTATGAATTTTATTTTTTGATGGACTATTTTTAAATGAATAAAAACTTTAACGTATTCATACAAATGGAGAGTGAAAGTGTAATTTTCTTTAATATTATATAATAAATTAATATAATATTATTTTGTAATTATAATAAATTATTATGAATAGCGATACTAATATTAAAAAACAATTGTCATTAACAAGGGCATAGGTATTGACTAAGACCCAAACTACAAGCATAAATAAGTCTAAAAATGTTCTATGATTTTTTTTTTTTGATGGACTATTTTTAAATGAATAAAAACTTTAACATATTCATACAACTGGAGAGCGAAACTGTAATTTTCTTTAATATTATATAATTAATTAATATAATGTTATTTTGTAATCACATTAAAGTATTATGAGTAGTATTTTGTAATTACAATATTATATAATAAATTAAAATTATATTATTTTGTAATTATCATAAAAAAGCCTATTGACTAAATATATTGATTGATTTGACAATTTGAAATAAACAAAATAGTTATATTTTAAATGAATCTAAATAAATTTTATTGATGAATAATTATTTTATCAATAAAACCATAAAATTATCCCGATTATTCATTTTAAAAGTTTTGACACAAATAAATAAATAAGATATGATAAAAATATAAAACAAAACAAATATTCCAATTAAATTTATATTATATATATACTCATAATTTTTTTTAGAAAAACAACTACTATTATTATTTTCTTTTAAACTTTATTTTACCATATAAACGTGATACTAATACTAAAACAAATGGTTTAAAATCTAAGATTATAAGGAAAACTCACGAATCTTTTTTTTTTCTCTTTTTAAACTTAGGGACTCTAAAAAGTTTTGCTTTAATATGTCAATCTATTCATAACTTAAAGATCTTATGGATGGTATATTTTAATATGCAAAGCTATTTATAAATGAGATTTTCGGCTCCTTTTAAATTTAAAATTCAAGTAGAACATAATATTTTGGAATTTTATTAATGAGTATCATATTAACAAAAAAATCTCTGCTTATAATTCCCTAAACCATTCGTGGAACTTTACAAACCTTCCATATGTTGATGCCCCAATTTCTATGCCAACACAATGTTTCTCAACCCTAAATCCACTTATTTTTTAACTCGAAGGAGGTGTGTTTTTAGGATAGCTATTTTTATCTTCATTTCCCAATTCAAATGTGGCACAAGAAAGTTTTAATTCTATTCCAACCAATCGGTTCATATAATCAACAATACATGATGATAAAGAAAAAAATGGTGATATTAACACTTGTTTTAGAAACCAAACGTGGCATTCTCAGCACATTACAACACTGCCCTAATTTTCTAGGCATAAATTCCTTGATAACACAAACCTAATACTCACTTGGCATCCACTTTTTTTTTCAGCTAGGTAGAGAGGGACGTATGTTGACAACCATTTTGAAGAGGTGTGGTCTGCAATGAGTGATTCCAGAAGCTACCAACAATAAAGAGCAGAGCATCATAACTCCATAACGGTGGTGCAAGATTTATTTGGGCATAAGGAAGGGGTGAATTCACAATTTTTAATTTGGATGCGCATCCTACTGGTTGTTTAAGAGAGGAGTAGAGAAAGACACCAAATATAGGTCAAAATGCCCTCAATAATAACTCTAAGAGGCTTACAAAATGGGTTATACCTAGAACGCACAAATCTCGGCGCATCACTTCCTTAGTGCGAGCAAAGGGTTACCTCCCATAATGTTGTAGGAGTTGCATTCCAATAGGCAAACTTACGTTGCCAAAATGCCAGACTGGAGATGAGGGTCGGTTTTAGGTTGCTTATATTTGAGGCAGCCGTTGTTCTCTAGATCCCCTACATAATGAGTGCAAAAAAAGAACCCAAACAAGAAGAAAGAGATGGTTTGAAATCACCTCTACAAAGAGATTCAAATGTTGGAATGATCAATGCTAAGCAGCTCGATGCAACAAACATATGAGGAAATACCAAACCATGACTTTTACCATACTAGAGAACGTGAGCCAAAGCTGCCGCCGCGCCTCATCCTCTCTTGGAACCGTTGAAAACCCTTGAGGATGTTGTGCATAGTGATTAGGGTTGTGCATTGGGGATTCTTTTCTGTAGCCTTTCTATTTGGTGGCCTATTAAACGGCGCAGCTGCACCGGGAGCCATACCTGATGGAGACAGGGCTGAGGACGTAATATTTAATGGTAGTAGTTTGTTGTGTAGTGGGGACGGCAAACGGTGGCCTATTCGAAATAAATCCTAGTCTACCTTACTGGGTGGTTCATGTCATATATTCATCACCAATTTTCTGTCACCTCCATCATGCCGTGTAAATCACAAGTCTGGCAGAAATACGAGGGACCCATTTCTTCTTCGCTCAGGAACATATCGTCACTCGAAAATCTAGGCATCTACAACAATGCTCTCACGGGTAACATTCTGAAATCATTGGGAACTAGAACCGAAAAAGACGTCAAAGTCACCGAATCTTGGAAAACCCCATCTCCCCACCAGTGTCAGACTGGGGGAAATTCCAGTGGGATTTTCCCACATACAATAGCCTATCGGCTAATTATTAGTTCCTGCAAATAGGCAGGTTTACTATTTCAATCATTGAATTCACTTTTGAAATAGTTGTTTGGCCAATCAAATTGTATTGTTTAAAATATTTTTGTCTTTTTCCTATAGTTGGGATTTAAGGACATATTTTTTGTGTTTAGAAATTATGATTTATCTCTTTTTCTATTGGTTGGAATATGTCTATTATTCATTTTCTTTTAAGTAAATTAAGAAAATAGGGGGACATTATATATTGTGGAAAATATTTAAGCAGTGGGTGCAAATTGTGCTAGCTTTGGTGGCGGGCTGGTGGGTACTGAAGCAATGAATGCATGTTTAATGCATTAAATGCAAATTGTGTGAGATGTGATGGAGGGTTGGTGGGTACAAAAGTAGTGAATGCATAGTTAATTCATGGAATTTCAAGCTAGTGTTGGGTTTTATTTGTGCTTATTCTCATTTATTTATTGTTTGTTGAAAAGTTTTTGTGTTCTAAGCTCTGGGTTCCTCTTTTCCATATTTGTTATTTTGTGCAAGGCTTGAATGCGGGAAGAGCCGTAGGAATAGTGTACTACTGGTGAGTGGCTCATTTGTCTACTTATGATACTTGATAACTAGAAGTATTGCTTGTTGTTACAAGGGATAATAGGGAAAGTGGGTACAATAGATGACATATGCTATGTAACCCATAAACATGGAACAGTTGAAGCGAAAGAGTAGGTGACTAATGCAATAAATGAGAATTATCATAGGAAAAATGAGAATAAGCACAAACAGAACCCAACACTCACATAGTGGTGAGTGGCTTGTCTTTATGTTTATGATAATTTTTTGCAAACATCCAAAATTGTAAATTTTATGAATTTAATAATTTTTTTCATTTTATGCATACTACTTTAGTATGCATTCACAACTTGCGTACCTACATTTTCTTCCACAAATATTTATGCACAATTTTCCTCCACATTCGACAAGACCTTGCTCAAATTTTGGAGGCATACAATGCATTAACTATGTATTCATTGCTTGAGTAGCCACCAACCTATCAGCAAAGCTCGCAAAATTTGTATTTAATGTCTAAATGTTTGCAAAAATTTATCATGTTGGTCTTTTTTTTTCAAATTTTATCATGTGCTTCTATGTTTCATTTTATGAATAACATATTATATGTCATGGACTGTGCTCATTTGTCTAATTTTTCCTTGTGACATGAACCATTGCTTGCAATTGGGATCAGAGGAAAAGATCTATATGACTACAAATATTCTTGGTTGTTGAAAAAGAAACTGGAAGCTCAGATTCTCATCTCATTCTTCTCCTTTCTTTCCAATGAATTTTAAGTCTTCTAATGTGTCTAAAAATTATGCCTTGGAAGAGTTGTGAACAATAAAAGAGAATCCTGATTCAAGAATCTGAGAATTCATAAACATGAAACTATTTTTTGGCTAAAAGAAAGTTAATTTTGCAATCAAAGTTATGCATAATTACAAAGATGTGATATGTAATCCATATGCAATGTTTCACTTTGTACACTGATCAGATTGTATAATTTAAGCATATTTTCCCATATCTATTTTGATATTCACTGCAGTAGCCCTAATATTCATTTGCTTGTAAGAAAATTAGCAAAATAGAAGTACATGATAAATTTTGGAAAATATCTCTAATGCATCATAAAGTAGTGAATGTATAGTTAATGCATAAAATACTATGCCAATAGTAGCATAGTTGTTGGATTTTCCTTTGATATGGTCAACTGGTGAGAAAAATTCAATAACCTAGATATATGTAATTTTATTTCTATAGTGATTTTTGTTTGAGCAATTTTCCTAGTAAAGTAATTCTTTTTTAGCCTAATTTTGTAGTTTATTATTAAATAGGTTGTTAGCCCTTACAATAAAGTTTTTATTAACTAGTGGACCTTTTTTCATTAGTTTTGTTGTTTTTTCTTAGAAATAGAGGGAAAGTGTCCTTGTACTTCTGTGCTCCTATAACTAGAGGTATTTCTTGTTGTTACAAGCCCTAACGGGGGAAATGGGTACAATACATGACATATGCTATGTAACCAATAAACATGGAACAATTGAAGCCAAGGAGTAGGTTAAATGCAAATTGTGTAGGCTTTTTTCTTAGGCTAATGCATCCTATAACAGTAAATGCATCAACCAATTTTCCAAGTAAAGCAATGTGTTTTTAGACTAAGGTTACAATGCTAAATATGTGTAAATAGGAATATTTTCTCCTAACAACATTCACTTGAAACAAATTTTTCCCTTGGTTGATGCAATCAATTGTTATGGCTCACTGGAAATTTCTAGTCTATTATTAAATAAGTTCTTAGACCTTACAATAAAGTTTTTATTAAGTAGTGGAGCTTCTTCCTGACAGTTTTGTTGTTTATTTTTACAAACACAGAAAAATTCTCCCTAGTTTCCTAATCAAAATTTCAAACAACAATGAGTGCTTCTATTTCAAGCAAAGCGAAGAGGACTCTATCAGTGCAACTATACTCATTCTACAAACTCAGCTAAGTGGCTACCCTTGTCCTCAAATCAGTACTTTTGTCCTCCTTCAACTACAAGTATTGCTTTTTGTTATAACACCTTCATATTTTCCAAAAAATTATCATGTCTTTCTATTTTGCATATTTGCTTGAAACAAATTTAAAATTGCATCTACTCCAAGGAATAGGTAATATACAATTTGATTAATGTACTAAGTGAAACATTGCATATGAATTGCATATCACATGGTTGCAATTGTGCACATCTCTGACTACAACATCATTAAAATCAAATGATTGCAAAGGTCACTTGCTTATCAACATAAATTAGACAAATTCAAACAATTGGCATAATTTTTACAAAAATTTGAAGAATCAAACTTAATTGGAAAGAAAGGAGAAAAATAATCTGAAATTTTGACCTCGCAGTCTCTTCTTCAAGAATCAAGTATATTTGCACATGAAAAGTTATTATAAATGCTATGTTAGATGTAGAAACACTCCAAACTGGGCTACAACATCATCATGAACCCCTACAAACTAGAAAATAAAAATGTCATCATTACATAGAAACATGTAGTATCAAGCAAAAAAACATTGCATCGCAAGGTGAAAACATTGATTTAGAAAGACTAACCAACCCATCCAAAGAACAACCAACTATGATATATTCACTTATAATCATTTCAAAATTATTTTATTTTCTCATATTATTTTCATGGTTTTACATTTTTTTAATCTAACATGGTCCTCTACCCCCACTAAAGTAGAGGTGTGAAGTTGTCAAAGACAAAAGCAAAGAAGATGCAATCACTCATGTAACAAATTTTGTAAATTCCTATATTCCTCATTTTTTTACCGAATGTGTTTAGAATGCATATGCAAACAATTTATAATTAATGTAATTACAAATTATACTACCATGTGATTAATATATTTAATATAATTAATTATTGCTACCATGCTCAATATAATTCATTTACTTGTGTGAACAATTTTTAATTATTTTTCCACAATATTAAGTGCAGTTACTAATTTTATATTTGTTCTTTCATTTTTATTTCCATAAATGACCTCATACCAAGTAATATAAACAATATTTAACTTCCCTTCCATTGCTTCTATTTCACTATAATTAATATCTCCATTTTGTAAAATACTTTTGAATTTTTAACTTATTACTAATATTTATATTTTATATGTCTTACATATCTAGCCAAAACGATTTATATGTTAACAAATAAATATATTTTTAAATATGGCCTTGTTTGTTTCTCACAATATGACATCCACTCTACCCATTTCCCTATTACTACCTTGACAAATAAGCCCTCCATCTTCATACTAAACTAGTTTAAATCCCTAAATTACTTTTATATAAAAATTTATTAATATTATTTGACAAACACACAAAAATTATGAAGTTTAATATACACTCACTTGGACAAGTTTTAGTGCACAAAAACAATAAGTGAATTTCACAATATCATTAACATACTCCAACCTCTATATTTTTCTTTTCACATGATATAGTCTTCTATTTCATTTGTTGTGCTTTTCTACGTTTCATACAAAGTTTTAAATTTCACCTAAAATTAATCAATATATACTAAAAACTTACATTTTAGTTTTACTATTCATTTTACAATTCTTCAACCATATTTTTCTTTCCTCTTCTAACCAAAAATCTCCTTACTTGGTGGTAGGAACTCGATGCACTATGTCACTCGTTTTAATTAGATCATATATATTTTTATTTAATTGTCATAATGATTTTGTTAAAGCTTCTAATATTAAATTCTACTTGAATTATTTTGACATGAGAATTGTGGTAAATATCTTAAGTTGAAGTTGATTAGATTTGAAATATAATTGGATAATGCATTTTGAATATTATGATATCTTGAATTTGGTAAATCTATTAGATTAAGTTAATCTCATTTGATTATGATACACATGAATACTACTAACTCTTTACACGGTTATGTTTTATAAGTTCACATATGTCAAACACTCACTAAGAGTGTATAGTTGCATATAAATAGACTACACAAACATTTTTTATGAGAGTGATGGACTAGTGTTGGATTTCTATCTTTTGTAGAATTTGTTGTCCTAGTTCTATTGTTATTTTATGCCATAATTAAGTTGCTACTCTATGCCTATTAATTTAAGCTATTGCTATCATGTGCAAAGGTATTTAGTCTTATTCTAAAAGACTAAGTTGTATCCTAGATTGTGGAAATTAGACTTCAACACAAGACATTAGATTTTGGATATTATGTCTTAGATTTATTTGATGGTTTTATTTTTTGATCATATTATTAATCATTGGTAGGAATAATACTGATGGCATGAAACTTATGGAACTACTCTATCAAATGAAATGGGAAGGCATTAATTGACTCCAAACATCTCATAAACTAGTAGTAAATGAAAGAAGATGAGTCCATGAAATGTGGAAGTTTTTTCCTTAGAAAAAAATCTGAAATCGGCTTCAATAAAATAGAATCCTGTTTTTTAATAAATGCAAGGATCTCGTTTAGGTTTAGGACCCCGAGCCAAAAATAGGATCCTATTTTTTAAAAAATAGGATCTTTTTCTAAAATGGGATCCCACTTTTAAATTCATAAAAAAATTATGAAATGGGATCCCGTTTTCAAAACGGGATCTCATTTTTTAAAATTTGATTTTTGGGTCAAATTTTTATTGTGCTTTTTGGTTTGAGAAAAGGCTTGGGGACCCAAACCTAAGCTTTGGACCTAGTTTGACCTACAAGTTGAAGGTCCTGACAATGTCACAAGAAAATAGTGACTTTGGGCATATGTCTGAAGACTTTTTATGCAGAGTTTTTTGATGAAATTAAAACCCATTATAGATGGGACTATGAAGATTCTAAATATGTAATTTTTTTTACAAATGGACTATTTTTTCTATTTTTCAATTAATTTTTGATGAAACTAGTCCATAAACTTGAAATATCAGGGGTTTTTACTATTTTAATAACTTTTTATTAAAATATTTTTTTTGTAAAACGAATTGCATGAAAATGTACTTTAGACAATTATTTTCAATTTAAAAAAAAAGATAAATTTAGATCATCTTATTTGTGACATACATGATGATTTTTCAAAACGACAAATATGGCTAGTAAAAAATTAACAAAAAAACCATTCTACAAAAAATTACAAAAAATAATCAAAAATGAGCTTCAATGAGTAGAAAATATTTTTCCAAAAGGATTTAGAAAAATACAATAATTTAGGTCAAAATATGGATGATGTACATGTGCATGATCTGTAAACAAATATTTTGGCATCCAAGGTCTTTCTAGCACTTCTAGGGTTTTTCACCTAAAAGGAGAAAGATGGGCCAAAATGCAATGTAAACTTTGAAAATTAATGTGAGATGGATGCAATATCTCTAGATGAGATGATCTAAATGCAGAAAACTAATGAAAGCTACTGATTATTAATGCAAAACTATTGAAATGCACCTTGTTTGAAAAAACATTGTGAAATTCAAAAAGACCTAGAAATGAAAGTTAACAGTAATAGAAATGAATGAAACTGAATGTGTGCACCTGAGAACTTGTTGGAGACTAGAAATGACTTCTAAAATGTTACTAATGCTGAAAATTTATCCTACTAGCACTCATTCACCATTCTAGGCGAATTAGTCCCAGATATCATAAACTGTTTCGGAGCTCGTTTCAGACAAATGGGTATCCAAAATTGTAGAAAACACTTTTTAGGCCTGGTAGTTGGACTCATTCACCACTAATGGTGAATCAATCACTTCTGAATTTCTAAAAATTCAAAAGTGCAAACTGAAGCCCTCAGTCTGTACTTCGGTTCCTAATAGGTGTCTGCCTTCGAAAGTCTGATTTCTAACATTGAAAGTGACTTTTTGTGGATATTTTGACTTAATCAACAAGAGGATTTCTTCAAAAACTTTTCAAATTTATCTTTAGTGATCTCCAAGCCTTCAAGATGCCTAAATCTACAAACACATAAGAAGAGAAGGAGAAATGTTGAACGTTAGGGCATGGGGGTTTGCCTTGGTCAAACCCCTTTTTGGGTAATTAAACCAATATGAAGAAAGAATGTAATGAAGCATGAAACAATGGAGTTATTACCTTGCCATGATGATTGATCTTGATTTTTTGCAGCAATAGATGAAGAATCTTCCCTTGAATGTCTTAGGAAGCTATCTTGATGACATAAGATGCTAAAACCCTAGCTTGCTTGACTTGAGGTGGAAGTTAAATGATGAATAAGATGAATGAATGATGATGAGATATGAATTAAGGTTTAGAATCTTGTATTTATAGGCAATCCACCTAATTTTTTCATTAATTTTATCCCTAAGGCCGACTTAGAGAAAAATTAAACTTAAAACCTAATTTTTCCCACTTAAACCCTGAAAATGGCTCAAATGGGACTCATTTGCCATCAAGGGAGAATGGGTTCCACCCAGATGGGACTGATTCACCCCTAAAGGTGAATGAGCCCCACAGGGGCCATTTTGCTAGCTAGAATTTTGGGAAGTAAGGAAATCAAGTTTATATGGTGACTTTGTGAGTTATTTCATCAAATTATGCCTTGAGATGCACAATATGGTGCCACAGGGTCCTATTAATGATGATGTAAAGGTCAATTAGGGCTTGGGACACAAAATTCAATGTAAAAGTGTGATTTAAATACACTTTACATCATTAAAATAGGGTCCACATAGCCTAGAAAGGCACAACATCTAATGTGAATGTGTAAGACACATTACAACACTAGATTAACACTAAGTCTATTGTACAAGCCTTCTATATTGATGTTATAATGCCATTAAATACATTTTATAAGGGGAAAAATATGTTCATTAGACTTAGATGCATGATAAGAGTCTAGAAAAGTGTGAAAGTCTTTTACAACACCTTTACAAGACATCAATAGATGCATTTGCAAGGGTCTAAGACCTAATGTGGATGTGTAAAACACCTCAAAACACTAAATCAATGCCTCATTAATTCCAATTTATCATTAATTAATCCCAAATCAAGCAAGAAAAAAGGGATACTTTTTTCGTGTCCACACATGGTATGGTAAAAAAAATGTGACTTTTAAACAATAGTTTTTAGAAACACCTATTGAAAATCAATTTTTATCATCTAGGTATTGAAATAAATTACATATTTGGAAACCAAACTCCGAGTACTACATTTTATGATTAGTGACTTTTTTCAAGATTCAATCTCTATGTGCTTCAAATTTTAAGGTCAAATGTGTCAAATTCTAAAAATTAGGGAAAACACTTCCACTTTTTGGCCAAAAAGTGGACTCAACTTCTTGCACACACCCCTAGTGTTTTTAGATTTGAAAAGGGTGTATGTTTATTTTAATTTCATATTTTCTTGTTTCTCTCTTGATTTCAAATTTTTGTCTAAGATGTTGGAAAGGAAAATCTATACACGTGTTTTGTTTCTATTTTCTTAAATGATGTGTTGTCATCATGGGTTGTGGGTGACTATCCAAGTGGAGTGTAATGTTCCATTTTTTAATAATATATTTATATGGATTAAAGACTACTTCCTATGTTTGGTAAGAATTTTTTATGGATCCTTGTCTCATAAGCCTTGAAAAATTGAAGAGGAAGAAATTTAAGGTCAAAGATTTTGGTTTGTTACTAAGCTCACAATTTAGTGATTAGTGTAAAAAAGGTACAAGGTTTTGTTTATTGAAAGGTTTGTGAGTTAGCAAAGAGTGAAAATATGTGACAAAGAGTGTTACAATTTTTTTAAGTTTGCAAACATAAGAAAAGTGTAATAGAGAAACTACAAAAAGAGAAGGAATAGGTCAATGGGTTCAATATGTGACAAGTTATGTGAGTTCATGAACTATATAAGATATTGAAAAGGTTTTTAGTAGGTAAAAAAAGTGTGACAAGAAAGAGAATGGGTAATAGAGGAAGAAGAAAAGGAAGAAAGGGGGTGAAAGATTGAATGGGTTTCTAATGTCACAAAGTTTACAAGCTCATAAACCCTATAAAATTATGACCAAATTCAATAGTCCACTAGAAGTGAAAAAAAGTGGAACACATTAGGGAAAATTTTAGAATCTCTAATCTATAGGAAAAAGGAAAATTAAAATTTGGAATTTTAGTGAGTTCAAGAGATTAAGACATTTAACATTGTTGTTAAATACAAAATTCGAACAATGCTAATTTGGGAAAGATTCATTTCTAATTATTTTTATCAATTATTTAAAGGGGTGAATACACTCATTCAAAAAATAATTCATTCTATCATCCAAAACCTAAAGTTTACTTTATCCTAAGCCTTGTGTTCAAACAAGCGGATCTAAGAATGAGACCCCCTAGAATTTTAGGATATCAAGGTATATAATTACTTTGGTTTTACAAATTTGAAGATGAAACCATTCAAAATATATACAATAGTCACATCTAAAGGTTTTGAATGTACTTAATTTGAGTTGTATATTTTCTACTATTTGAGATTAATAATCTGGTATCTACTTGTAGTGGAGTTTAAGATTAATCATTTTTATCTATCATCATCATTGTTCTTGTTACTATGCATGTGATTTCTAAAAAGAATTTATGCATTTCATTATAATTAGAAAAAAAAACATTAGAATCTTTTCTTTTTGTATTGGTTGTATTTGTAAAATTGGGTTAACATTCTTATTAGAAATAATCTATAAATAAATTAGGCTTTTGTAATTGGTGGTTAGAAATCATAAATCTAAAATTTATTTTCTCAATATACTTGATCAAGGTTATTATAGTGGTATAACTATATCACTTTAAAAATATATTTATATGGGTTTTCAGGAATATCAATGTAGAATCTAAAATAATTATTCCTTCATCCATAAGCATTCTATCATTTTATTCATTAATAATAGTGATCAACATCTATCATTATATTTGTAGATAGGGTAAAATTCAGGGGAAATGTATGAATGAATGATAGCAACCACAAAACTACCTAAATCCAAGCAATAATGACCCTAAGCTAACAATGAAGCACAAATGACAATAGAAATCACAATAATGAAGTAATAAACCTCAATTCGTATGACATAGTTGAATCACCTCCATTTATCTTCTCCATTTTGCTTTATGTGTTCTCAAATTTGTAGTATGCAACTTGTATGATGAGCTTAATGTTGACACTTGATAGCTTGATATCAAGATAGTGATAGAAAAATATTGAAGATAGTAGTTGTTCAAGATGAATGATATGAGAAGAAAAATATTGAAGATTTTGGTTGTAGCTCAAGATGAATGATACGAGTGATAGAAAAATACTAAAGATTGTGGTTGTAGGCTTGAAAAGAAGGTGATAGGTTACTTTTATAGAAATTCAATTCAAATGAAGGGTGAGGATTGAATGATGAGGTATGATGATCAATGATTGAGATTAATTGATACAAGGATAGGGATGGATGGACCAAAGCTCAAGAAAGTGGTTAAGATTTAGGGCTTGGATAAGAGGAAATTAAAATTAAATAATGACAATTATTTAATTTAAAGGAGGGGAAATGAATAATTAAATAATTAAAAATAATTATTTAATTATAGAAGAAAGGAGGAGTGTTAAAATATTAAATAATTAAAATAATTATTTAATAGAGGGATGGATGGAATGATAAATAATTAAATAATTAAAAATAATTATTTAATTATGTGTTAGTGTTAAGTTTTTAACTTAGGAATAATTACTTACTTTTTTCTCATATCAAGTAGTTTTTCACCCATCTTATTCCTCATGCCTTTAAAAGGCATATACACTATGTATTTTAGCATCTCATTTTTCTAAATATCATCTTGTATATTTGGAAAAATATTCTTTTTGCTTCTCTCGTGTATCTATGAGGATGGTTTATTTTTGTAGATTGAGTACCCTGAGAAGGAGCTGCAATCTCGTACATGGTATCATAGCTCCTCCTCCTGCTCACCTTCCTAAAGAGTTTCTGTTGAGGAGATCTAGGAAAATTTTTTTCTTGCATTTTTTTTGGCGTTTGAAATTTTTCTTCTTAAAATTTATATTTCACCTTTGGACATTTCTAGAACATTCTACCAAAATCAAGAGGGTTTTCAACCTTCTCGAAGTGATGAGCTAAAAAGAGGTGCAGAAGTAATCTAGAAGGTGTCACAAAAAGGAGTTAGAGGTTTCCATAGAATGGATATATGGACTTCATAAACTTCTAAAAAAGAACACTCCAAAGAAGAGATAGACAATAAGAAGAAAAGGAAAATTCGAGGAAAGAATGAAAATTTTGTCACTAGGAAAGGTATTGATATTGCTATAGATAAAAAGAAGAAAATAGGAGAAGATGCCTATGAATAATATAATAGTTTGAAAGAAGAAGCTGATGAGGTTCAACCAAAATACTTCCAACCCAATAGAAAACAACATGGCAAGGTGGTCAAACAAGCCAAATAGAATATAATGCAATAAAAACAAAAAAAAGTAGGTTTCCTTAAACAATATAAGAAGTTAAAATGTTAAAAGGCCTTGCATTCCTAGCTAGACAAAAGGATCTAGTAGCTAAATTAGAGAAATGGGAAAAATACTAGAACAAACCAAAGCAAGTTAATCGACTATTAGAGGATTGGAACTAGAATAATAGTCCATTATTGATAAATGTATAGTTAAATTATCACAAAGTAAAATATGTTATGGTGGATTTGGGTCTAGATCTAAATATCATTCCTGTGAGAGGCCAACTTGCAGTCACTAACAATAATTAAAGTATTCCAAATTAGCCATTGTTAGAACTCAATTAAACCACTCCCTATAAAATTCATTTGAACACAAGAATAATGGAAAAAAATTACGAAAGCAAGCAAAACACAAATGAAACATTATTCAAATGATCAAACCAACATCTTATAGGGGGATTGGTGCTATTTTGATGTGGAAAATAGCCCTTTCCCAACCCCTTTTTGATAAGCTCCAAATATGATGAAGATGCAAGATAATAAGTGATCAAGCTATGGAGAATTAATACAATAGAGGAGGCCTCTATTTATAACCAAGAAGGATGGAAGAATACAAAATCTGAAGGATGTGGGACAAAACATGAGTCAATGACAAGATGCCACTTGTCAAGATGTGAGAGGATGAAGGTTGAGCACATTTTGGTTAATGTGCATGATAAATGCTATTATGTGGCTTTTCAAATTTGAAAGTTGGCTTGTTGGAGGGAGAAGAAAGGATCTTAAATGCCAAGTGGGAGACATGTAAGAGAGGAGTTAAATGCTTTGTTGGAAGGAAAAATCCCGTTTGGAGGGATTTTCAAACTTGGAGGAATATTCCCCTTTTGATGCCATTTTGAAAGTAATTAGGGAATTATTAAATCAAAGAAATGATTTGTTGGTGCAAGTTGCAAAATCTAGAGGATTAAGGTGATTAGGATTAAATTAATCAGGATTTGATTAATTTAATAGGAGATTAGGTGATTTTTACTTTTGACTTAGATTTTAGGATTAAAATAAACCAAAATGAGAAGAAAATGATTTTATATTTAATTAAATAAAGATTTGATTTATTTAATCTAAGAGGATGATGTTAGTGTTAAATCAAATAAAGATGAATTTATTTAATTTAAATGGATGACTTTAGGAGATTAATTAAATAAACTTGATTTATTTAATTAAAGAAATAACTTAGGAGATTAATCAAATAAACTTGATTTATTTAATTGATGGGTGAATATGATTTAATTAAATATGAGGAATGCATGATGTCAATTTTGCATGTCTACATTTTGCCCCTCTTTTAAGCAATGTACTTGTTTTGTTGGTTCAAAGAATAAACTTGTTGTGATCAAGATTCAAATATTTTTTTATTTTTTCAAATGCCCCAATCGAAAGAGGTATACTGGTACATTTCCCCCTTGAGAGATTGAGTGAAAAGTTCGATTTGAGGGTCAATCTCATGACAAAGAGGTTCAAGATGGATGTATGGGTGGTTATGATGATGATGCAAATGAAATGGTTTTAAGATGCTTAGAATAATCAATCTATATTATCCTAAACAACTTAAAATGATGATGTACTGGATTTGAGATGGATGAGATGGATGATGTGATATGCTATGATTATGAGATTCATGTATGCTAATGATTTGTGGATATAGATGGATGCACTAGCGATGATGATTAACTATCATGGCATGATGGTAGCACAGAAAAGAAGAAATGAAATGATGACAAGAGGATTCAACAAGCTAACTTTATTAGAGATGACGATGAGAGATGGATGATTTGCTTATTAGGAGTTGGGACTTTAAAAGGGCTACTTACCTTATATTTGATAATGCACATAGATATGATGCATCAAGGTATAAAGAACCAAGATGGCATTGTACCTAGTGCGATGGACTGTGACTCAACAAACAGATAGGGGTATTCTTGTTCACACTTGACATACAGAAACCTTGCTAGGATGCACCTAACAAAGCAAGTATTCACCAAGTTATATTACAAGAATGTCCAACAAGCACAATAGACAAAAAGATAATGATCAATGCCCCATTGCTTTTTTTCTAAATCACTTTGATTAGACATCATTGAGAGGTCATTGGAGTGAGCGCAATAAGATAAATCAAAAAGAAAATATCAAGCACACAAACAATTCAATGTTCTTCATAACTCTAGCAAAGGGATTTGTTTTGTTTAGGATAAGAACCGAAATGATTGTCAATAGATAATGCACATTGTAGGAAGGATACATCCTAGGACATGTTAGGGGATGGCAACACATCGTTTTGTTTATCCAAAGTGTTTTGCCAAAAGATAATGCCCATTGTAGGAAGGATGCATCCTAGGACATGTTAGTGAATGGTGGCAAGTTGATAGGTTGTTCAAAAAGGCTATTGATATAAGGTTGGTTGACATGTTTGTGAATGATCAAGAGTTTGATTTTGCATTTAAAAGTTTGTTGTTTCGATTTTGATTTTGTGTAAATGAAGTTTTCTTTTGTTGATTGTTGTGCTTTTTTCCATTTGTATTGCCAAAGGATGAAGGTGATGATTGTTTTATTATGGGTGATTGATTATTGCGGGTGAAATAAAGATGGGGATGGATGGATTTTTTCAAATATTTGGATTTTTTTGAGTTTTGCAATGTTTTGAGGCTATTTTTGGTATTTTCAAGATTTTACAAATATTTTTATTTTCAAATTTTCAAATGTTTTGGGGTTTTATGATATTTTGACCAAGAGACTATCCTAAAGACCTATCCTAGGGGCCTTGGGGGCTGATCAATAGATTAGCCTTGCCTACATTATACATGCAGAGACCACGTAGTTTGACTCACACAGACTCGATTATTGACGAGATATGAACAAATGGACTGCTAGTTTATTATGACGGACTCCTAAAGAACTGACCTAAGTGTCTTGAGGGATTATCCAAGATCAACCTTTCCTACGTTCAAGGCTTAGAGACCTGTAGTTCGATAAGACGACTCTATTTTTTGAATTTTTTGATATTTTGACCTATTTTTTGGATTTTGATATGTTTTTGATGTTTGTGGACTTTTTTATTTTTTGATGTTTTTGGATTTTTTTATTTTCTGATGTTTTTTGGATTTTTTGATTTTCTGATGTTTTTGGATTTTCTTATTTTTTATGTTTTTGGATTTTTCGTACGATTTTGACGATTTAGATATATATATGTGTGATGACCTCAGTGCTCCATTTTTGGATTTTTTTGGAAACCAAGCTAAGGTTGATGGATTGATGATGATAACATTGTTGAGGATACACAACAATGCAAGGATATTGTTTAAGCAACACGAGGATTAGGATGGATATCCCAAGATGATGGGGGATTGATTGGATTTGATTGATCACAATTGATGATGATAACATTGTTGAGGATACACAACAATGCTAGGATAGTGTTAAGTAACACAAGGACTAGGAAGGATACCCCAATATGATGATGGATTGGTTGGATTTGATTGAACAGAATTTTAAAGCTTGATTTGGAACAAGATTTGTTTGAATGATTCAATGTGATGTTGATGTACAGATTAGATGCAACTAATGTTGATTGTTTGGATTGATGTTCAATGAAAGATAAAGCTTGATAAGGAACATCTTCTTGTCAAAATATGTCATGGGCTAGTGATTTAGATTTTGGCTCACAAATGCTTTGACCAATTTGATTTTATGTTTTCCATTGTTCGGATCACCACATAAGTTGGAGGATATATGTCAAGATTTATTCCCGAAGCAAGATGCAAATATTTTCCCCCAGTGCCTAGCAATGTATGGAATGTCATGGGTGGATGCCCAAATAGATGTGTGGATAGATGTATATGGTAAGCATGCAAAGGATGCCAAGGATTTTCTTGTGATAAGATAAGGTGCTCAAACAAACAAACAAATGATCATTTGGATTATGCTTCATGGCTCAGGTAATGTTGCATAGGATAGGATCATTGAAAATGACTCATGTCAAGATGTTTACCATAAGCAAGTGTAGAGTGTGCACCAAACTTTCATCAAGATCAAGATAAATTGGACTATGGATGTAGATGGATAAAAATGGATTGGATAAATGGTTTATGGATGAATGGATTTATTATGGATAAGATGGATGGAATGTTGGATTTATTATGGATGGGATGAGATGCTTCCACCTGAACTGGCACACATAGATGCTTGATTCTACACATGACGCATGTTTTTCCAAGTTTTCATCATCTTACCTATCTAAAGCGCTGCCCATGCGGTTTTCACTAGAGGACGATTTTTCTCTTTACTATTTTTAATCATTTTTCTAATTTTTTTTGGATTTTCATACTTTTTTATTTTTTTGTATTTTTGTGAAATATTTTAAGCTCATGTTGAACCATCCGGTGTTGCTGATGTAGATGCCTCTGTCATAATGTGCCATCGATATCCTGTTTGAAAGAAGCTTCTTTTCCAAGATACGTGCACTTGAATACAACTTGTAAGATTCCTGATCGGCTTTGTTGATATTGGAGTTAACTTTGTCTTTGTGCACACATCGCAATAGAGTGCCTTCTGAATCCTTATGATAAATGGTTTCTTCCAATACATGGTCAATTTGAGAATTCGATATCATGTGTGGAGGCGTGGACGGAGTGTGTTTAGGGATAAAAGATGGATTGGTTGATAGTTTGGAACCTTTGAATCTCCAAACTTGGGAAGATGAGCTATGATGGGTGGATATGGAAGTGTGTTTGGAATTAGGACCAACTACTTGATATACTTTGTACATTGCTTGGGAAGCCTGCTCATGCCTTTGTGGACATCTTTGATGGATACTTTTCTCTTTTTATTTTTCCCCATAGTTTCTTTGACTAATGGAGTTTGATAGAGATAATCTTTCCTTGAATTCTTTGGTATCCATATGTATTTGATTTGTCCATTATGCTCCTCAATTTCTTTTGCTTTGATAATGTTCTTTGTGCTTTGATTTAAATCTTTCTTTTGATGTTGGTCTCAATTCGTGGATGGGGTGATGGGTGGATGAAGAGTCATGACATGGCCGGTTGTAGTATTGACATCAGTTTCATCATAAGGATTCTTTGTGCTCCATATGTTGACATTTGCTTGAGACATAGTTGCCCCCAATATGGTGGTAGTAGCGCCTTTGTTCCTTGATTCTTCTTGTTTTGTGATGTCTTATTCAGTAAGCCTTCTCTGATAAATGTCTATTGTAGATGACGTTATTTCAATTTGTTGCTCTACTGACTCTGGAATATCATGTTCTGTCTAACCTATCTCCTTGAGTGGATAATATTGTATATCATCATACATGATGCCTTCAATCTAAATTTGGGATATATCTGATCCTGATGTTGACAACTCAGTTTGACTGTAGGAATCAATAACCCACTCTTTTAATGTACTAATCTCAAAAGTAAAGGAATCTAGTTTTGAATGAAGATCATCTATGTGTCCATCCAAAGAAAGCATCTCATGTGTAGATGGAGGAGTATGTGTTATGTGGATGTGATCATCATTTGCGACATCTCATATAGATAGGAGAGTTTCCATTAAATCATTGTAGTAGCTTGGAGATACAAATTCTTGATCTTGATTAATCTTGGAATTTATTTTGACATGCTTTGGATCAAGTTCTTGACATGGGTCAATTTCAAAGGATGGATTGCTTACAAAGGGTTCTTGGATATCTTCATTAGGCATGGGAAGTGTTTCAATATCATCTTGGTCTTTGAGTGAACTTGGATCAAATGTTGAGTTGAAGATTCCTTCAATATCTACAACCATGAGGTCGAAGGATTTCAATATGTCTTGGAAAGGACCATTGCTAGACTTTGGTGAAAGATGTTGATCATACTTTGGGATAAATTCTTGAGATATGTCCTCTAACTCATTAGGTGATGTAGACACATTTTCAACATGATTAATGGTAGATGGATCAAGAAGTGGCTTTTGATGTATGTTGATTTGATCATTGGATGAGGTGGAAACATCTTCAAGGTGCTCATTGATGGATAGATTTTGATCATTGTTTTCAACAATTGTGGCAGAGAGATTGTCACTACTATCACTAGTGGTTGAATCTTGATCATTGTCCCTAATAGTTATTTATTTTTTATCAATAAGGTCTTGGATGAGATTTTTGAGTCAAATACAATTTGATGTTGTGTGTCCCTTTATTTTGTGAAAATCACAAAGGTGATTTTCATTATACCCTGGTGGTTTAAATAGGGATTCTTGATAGTTCTTATAGACAGGGATTTTGATGAGATTTTCTTGTACCGATTGTTGCATGACCAATTAGATTGGTCTCCCAAGGGGTGTGTATTTTTGTTTGTTGCCTTATGAGATTTGACCTTTAAATTGACCTTGTGGTGATTGATTTTGGAAAAATGTTTTGATTTGGGATGATGCTTAGATTTGGCATGATAGGTTGAAATTGAACATTGTTGTGGTTGGGAATCACATTGCCTTGATTTAGGTAACTTTGATTTTGCATGGTGTTACCTTGAATTGGATTAATACATGGATTCGTTAACATCTTTTTTGGACTTTGAACAACATTTTTATGATTCGCAAACATATCTATCCCAAAATATACCAAGTGTGGATTTAAAATGTTCATGTTTGGTAAATTTTTATTTGGTATATTCACATTTGGCATGTATGGATTTGGTGGGATAATGTTGTTTTGTTGAAGACTCATGCATTGAGTGTTTGGTTGAAAAATTTGTAGGTTTGGACTTGGATTTAAATCTATCATCGGGAAAGGTGTTCTGAACTTTTGACTAGGAATACTCACATTTATTGTATCATTGAGTTTTGTAGGAGATAATGATCCCATGTACAGATTGTATAAATGTGAGTTTTGATAATCAATCAACAATGTAAGGCTTTGAAAGTTTAGTTGATTTGGATTACTCATGATGTATGGAGCAATTTTATATTCCATGTTCCTCTTGTGTTTTGACCTTGTTGACTTCTAAGGGATTTAGGACCAATGATGAGATGAAGGATGAAAGGGGTGAATGATATGGGTGTTGAAATTTTTAGGGACTTTGGATCAATGCTAGACTTAGGGTTTGATTTTGATTGGTTTGATAGGATAATGAATTTTTAAACCCTAAGATGTTATATGTTACCTTAGGATGAACTTTTTCAAAAAGGGTGATAATTTAACTAAGTGTGTGAGGAAGGATTCATCCACACACACCTAACTAAATAGATGATTTTGATTTGGCTTAAAGATTTACCTAGGTCTAGATAATGATGTTTCTAAAGCTCTAAATTTGTTTGTGAGATGGAGACAACAAATGTTTGGAATGGATGAATTGTTTGATTTGATCCTAAATGAACCTAAGGAGAACCTTGTTTACAAGACCAAGGTATAGAAGAACATTATTTGCCTTAAGAGTGTTTCAAACCAAAAGACCAATGTTTGCATAAAAACTATATGACCAAAAGATACCAAGCACATGTGTGGGGTCCAATTCTTTCTTAACTTTTCCTAATGAGTTATTTTATCACAAACACACTCTTGATTAGCTTTTTAAAACTACATGTTCAATTTCCTAATTTTCTTTCATCCCACAAAGTGCATTATGTGGAAATCTAGAAAATCAAGGCAAAATTTTCCTAATGTTGACCTTAGTAGGAGAAAATTGAGATGAAATCCAAATGCTTAGAAGCCTCTAAGGATAAGAATCCTAAGGGAAAGCAATAACATGTGAATTCATTCAAGGATATTTGCTTCTCCTAAAGGGTTTGATATTTGATGCTCATGTGGAATGTTTGTTTTCCAATGTTTTCAATCAAGCAATGTATTTTTATTTCAAGAACAATCACAACCCTATGGATATTTGAGACAGTATTTGTTGAGTCCCCACTTGAACAAGTCCAGCTATGCCTACTTTTAGTGAATGGTTAGATGCTTGACCACACAGGCTCCCCCTTACAGTGCACTCACTTCTCAGGTCAGCCAAGTATCAGTACTCATGAATCTTTGGCATACTTTCCATCTCTACTAAAAGCAGTAAACTTATGGGGTAGCTTCAGAATGACCATCCTTGCACCAACAAATAGATAAGGATTTTGGTCTTTTTAAACAAGGGGTTTTAATGTGAGCATTCTATTCATGGGGGACCATCCATGCGGTGAGAGACCATTGCTTCCCTTCTCATCAGAATAATCCTCGTGATACTTTCCTTTCAACAAGTACCAACACTTATATCCCAGGTGGAAGTTGCTTGGATTTAGCGTGTTCCCGGTTGGGTCATTCCCTTGGGTGATTACTTTTTCCCACAAGGCAGGCCCTCTAAGATAACACAAAAGCAAGCAAAACCATCCATGGTTTGATCAATCTTCATTGAGAAACAAAGAGAGAACACACGCGATATGTTCCACTCACACTTGCAAGATTAGTGAAATTTTAAACCCAAATCAAAATGTGGAGGCAATCTTTTTGACAACTTAATATCACAAAAAGACTTTTGATTCTCAAGATCGTCGTGAAGCGCGAGAGAAGTTCATATGTATTTTAGATGATATTACTTTGTGAAAAATATTGTAAAATGTCAAATGCACATGTTCATTTTAATTTTCAAAGGAAAAATTGAGTTCTTTTTAAAACACCAAGACAGAATGTGAAGTTTGTTTTTCAAATTTTTAGAACCCAAATCAAAATTTAGTAATTGTCTAATGTTCTTTTTAACCCCTTTATAGCAAAATGAAATCTTTTGTAGTGTTCTTTTTAGAATCCAAAGTTAAGTGATTTGGTGTAAAACCAAAAAAAAAAGCATAAAATGGAAGCCCTAAGCATTTAAAAATTCTAAGTTGTTGTTTCAAGTTTTTAATGCCTGATTTTCTTCAACTCCAATCTGCTTGTTTTCGCTAAATTCCAATGTCAACCTATAATCAGCACAAAACTATCATAGATAAGATAACCCATCAAATCTCTTATACATCAATGTGTTAAACATAAGTTGAATGTTAATAGTAAAAGACCATTATCAAGAAAAATAAAGAGACAAACCACTATGTCCACCCTTTGAATGCCATACTTGTGAAATCAGAAACAATTTAGACTTTTGAAAAAAAGTGATCATACACCAAGTGCATTAGTTACCTATGTTATATGATGATTGTATCTTGAACAAAAGCTAAAGACATGGAAATCTTTTAGTTTTAATTTAGAAATCAAGATATGATAACAAATTTTAATATTACCCCTTTCCAAAAAAAAAAAAAGCTCCTAACTTGAAATAGACTTTAAACACACACTTTTCCCTCATTAATGAGTTTGGGAGACTCAAACAACTGAAAGCCAATTAAAACGCCACTTTCCCTCAACTTGCAAAAGTAGATAGCAAGTAAAAGGTCATCAAAGATTTTCAAAAGGGGCCCACTTATTACATATACCAAAATTTCAAAATTGAGGCTTTGTCTCCAAATTACTATAGATGTTGATAATGATTTCAAATCTCTCACAATAATTTCCAAATTTGTTAATAGCCTTTAAAGACACCACTCCAAATCTTCCAAATACTCATGATATAAGACAAGTTGAGAGATGTAGCATTTACCACACCTCAATTTTGCGTGCCTAGATGGAATAACAAGGGTGTTTTAAATGTAGCCAAAAGTCAAAGATTAAAAGCATTAACTATGAGTAGTTTTAAGAACTAAGATGGTAGGCTTAATAAAGGCTTTCAGTCGACACATATTTTAGCAATGTAGCTTATGACAGTTATGCAGATCTGTGCTTTGTGAAAATTCTATTGCAGTTACTGATTATTAATCTCCTATCTAATACATAGATTATTTGACTCTGAAAATTAATTCTCAGCAAATATCGAAAAATAACACAACTGCAACTTCACCAATAAAAACTCAGAATAGAGAAGAAAACATTCACAATAATGAACACAATATTTTTGGACAAATTGTCCGTGAAAAACCCCAAGGGAAAACCACTACTGCAGATGAGGAATTTAACTTCAGCAAAATTAAGGAATACAAAAACTGCTTGCCTCTTACTGGCAGAGCTCCGACAATAATCTTCTCTGGAAATTCTTCCCTCAATTTCTCCTGTTGAAATTCCCCAGCTGCTATCCCCAACGCTATCACTGCGCCCTTGCTAACACTACAAGACTATTTGCTCTCACTGCAATTCTACTTGCTATCACTGCAAGTCTACTTGTTGTTGTATTCTCCAATTGCCCATTGATCCCCTTTTATACTTTTCTCATTGGAAAACCAATGGCCATGATTTAATCTCAATCAATGGCTAAGATTAAATAGACTCTAACAACCCTAACTAACTGGATTCTAGAAGTCTCTAGGGGAATCAATTTATTTAATTACATAATTATCTAGACAACTCAGCCCTTTCTGGAGGTCTCTAGAAAATAATTAAATAATTAAATAACACTACTTGGGAATGGAGACACCTGTCCAAGCTACATAAATTAACACTCCCTCTTAGCGAGGAAGGTGTTCTGCATGACACCCAACTTATCTCTGAAGAAGATGAATTTCGCCTTCCCCAATGCCTTAGTCAAAATGTCTGCTACCTGCTGATCTGTAGGTATATACTGTAGCTGAACAATCCCGCGCTGTACACAATCTCTGATGAAATGATATCTGATGTCTATATGCTTAGACCTATCATGAAACACCGGATTCTCAGTCAACTTGATGCAACTCTGATTGTCGCAGTGTATCACCGTAGTCTCAACCCTCTGACCAAACAAGGCCACTAGCAACTTCCGAAGCCATATCGCCTCACACATCGCCATGCTAGCTGCTATGTATTCTGCCTCTGCAGAACTCAAAGCCACAGACTTCTGCTTCCTGCTATACCAAGAGACAACTCCTGATCCCAAGCTAAAGCAACACCCTGAAGTGCTTTTCCTGTCCGTTGTACTACCTGCCCAATCTGCATCAGTATAGCCTATCAACCTGATACCATCACCTCGAGTATATTTGATTCCATACTCGATTGTACCACGCAAATACCGCAACACATGCTTTGTCGCTGTCCAATGCACTCTCTTCGGCTCCACCATGAACTGACTAAGAGAGTTTACTACAAAGGATATATCTGGCCTGGTGTTGACCAAATACATGAGAGACCCAATCAACTGCCTGTATAAGGTGGGGTCTACATCCTCCTCTCTGGATGTCTCTACCTTCTTCCAATTCGTGATCATAGGAGTAGACATGGCTCTGCAATCCTCCATCTCGAACCTCCTCAAGATTTCGAGGCAGTATTTCCCTTGTCCAAGGAAAATCTCTCCATCTGTCTGCCATACCTCCATGCCTAGAAAGTAGTGCATAAGCCCCAAATCCTTCATCTCGAACTCTGCTGCAAGGTCCCTCTTGCTTTCCTCTATGAGCCCTAGTGAACCTGTTAAAAACAAGTCGTCCACATAAAGAATAAGAATGAGAACCTCACCCCCAACCACCAAGTAGTAGAGGTTAGCATCCGCTTCACTCTTCACGAAGCCCATTCCCTGCAAGTATTTATCAATGCGCTCATACCACGCCCTGGGAGCCTGCTTGAGTCCGTACAAAGCTTTCTTCAATCTGCACACGTGGGTTGTACTGCTGTGTGCCACAAAGCCCTCTGGTTGTTCTATGTATACCTCCTCTTTCAATTCACCATTAAGAAACGCCGCCTTGACATCCATCTGATGGATCTGCCATCCCATTTGTGCTGCAAGAGAGATCACGACTCGTATAGAAGTATACCTGGCCACTAGAGTAAATGTCTCCTCAGTCAATTCCTCCTTCTGAGAGAACCCCTTGGCCACAAACCTTTCCTTTTATTTCTTGATGCTACCATCTGCACCATGCTTGATCTTATAGATCCAACGTGATCCAACCA
>VDFB02379711.1:88277171-88311234 GCA_007258455.2 Sequoia sempervirens | reverse complement strand
TAGATTATTTGACTCTGGAAAATTAATTCTCAGCAAATATCGAAAAATAACACAACTGCAACTTCACCAATAAAAAAAAACTCACAGAAATAGAGAAGAAAACATTCACAATAATGAACACAATATTTTTGGACAAATTGTCCGTGGAAAAACCCCGAAGGGAAAACCACTGCTGCAGATGAGGAATTATATTAAACTTCAACAAATTAAGGAATACAAAAACTGCTTGCCTCTTACTGGCAGAGCTCCGGCAATAATCTTCTCCGGAAATTCTTCCCTCAATTTCTCCTGCTGAAATTCCATAGCTGCTATCCCCAACGCTATTACTGCACCCTTGCTAACACTGCAAGACTATTTGCTCTCACTGCAAATTTACTACTTGCTAACACTACAAGTCTTTCTCAAGTATCTCTACTTGCTATCACTGCAAGTCTACTTGTTGTTGTATTCTCCAATTGCCCATTGATCCCCTTTTATACTTTTCTCATTGGAAAACCAATGGCCATGATTTAATCTCAATCAATGGCTAAGATTAAATAGACTCTAACAACCCTAACTAACTGGATTCTAGAAGTCTCTAGGGAAATCAATTTATTTAATTACATAATTATCTAGACAACTCAACCCTTTCTGGAGGTCTCTAGAAAATAATTAAATAATTAAATAACTCTACTTGGGAATGGAGACACCTGTCCAAGCTACATAAATTAACATGCTTGACACAAAATGGACAATAATGATAGAAAGCACTTCACACAGGTTGAGGTGACTTTAAGCATTAATCCAAACTATTACTTGATAGACAGCAATAATGGTGAGCACCAAATTGGTCTTACTAAAAAGGCTTTTAGAAACTTTCAAGTAAATGTCATTGAAAGGCATAAAAGGCCAGTGAACTCCATAGCCTTTAATGCTTGTAAAATAAAAACTTTCAAGTTAATGCAATTGACATGTATAAAACCTAATTCCAAAACTATTTCCAACGTCCTCTCAGCATGTATATGATGGCTTCAAAATGGTTGACAATATAATACTTACGAATGTTTATTGTAGAGGCATATATGTCATAAATCATAATATCATATAGCATATCAGATTAAAGATCAATATTTGAACAACTTTATATGTGCACAAATAATCCTAAATGATTTTGAGTGCATAGACAAGGGTATGGGCTATTCAAACAATGAGTTTATGCCCATGGAAGGCACTAAAGATAGTGCAACATTAATGACTCCACTGAGAGGAATGCTCCCCCCTGATACTCTATATAGGAGTGGTTCGTAGTTTGGTTAACTTGAAATCCAATGGCCCATTAAACCAATTAATGTTTAAGGAATAAACATGCATGCATGTTTTGTTGGTCCATGGGGTTTTCTTGAGCAACACACAACAGTAAATGGTAACAAACAGGTTACAGCAAGTCTAGGTCGTATGCAACCCCCACCCGCTTCAGCTAGACCCGGGAATTCTAGAGGCTAAGGAGAGCATTATGAAGGTAAAAATGAGGATTGGCCATGGCAAGGTATAATAGCTAAAGGTGAAACTCCTGTTTTTCATGCATGTAGCAATTGGGTATCCTGGGCAGGGACGAGTTTGAGCCTACATATAACACAATAAAGACCAAGCTCCAAATATTTTCGCACAGTCAAAAAATTAGAGAGGGAAACCTTCAAATTGCATGTTATGCTTGGATGACGTTGCATTATAGAAGTTTTCAAACTTCATTACTTCAAAATCAAAAATGTACTACCAATGAGGCTCGGCCAACAGTCAGATATAGCTCAAAAAATAAATGTCAGTGCATTCACACAAGAAATAAGGGAGAGATATAAGTGAACACTCCTTTAAACAAAGCATTTAAAAATGAATTTACTTCTAAATGCTACTTCAAACACATTCATAAGCAATTTCAACCAGCATGCTCAAACCGTGACTCATTCATAAGCAATTTCAACAAGCAAGCAATGTACCAACGTGCTCAAATCATGACTCTCCATTCGATGTAATATCTCATTTGAAGCTATATACAAATCAAAACACCACACTGACATGTTAAAAATGTGATCTAAAGCAAACTGCCTTATAACCTGCAATCATGGTGTGATGTCAGAAAAAGATACATGGATAGATCTACTTCCTACCAACAAAATCAAGTCATCATTTTTTTTTATCAGACAGACAATAAAATACGATTAAGAATTTATGTGCCTGAATGATATAACCACCACCCCCCGGCTGTGGAAAACATAGTGAATGGAATGAAAGCAATTTTTTTGCTGCCTCCAGCTACCCCAAGTAGATAATGATGGAAATATAGAGGACAATAATATCTCTGACTCACGCCATCGCCTATTGATTATTCGACTATAAGAAAAGAAATGGCAGACGAAGCATTTAATAGGATATAGGTTGTGTATGGTCTGCTGTGCAGGAATTTATTAGAGAGGACATGATACTTGAGCCAAAAACGGATTCCATGAGAAGCTGTGGGCACACATTTATTTTGGTGAGATTGGAGACAATAGGTGGGATCGCCGTCCATTACCTAGTAAAGCCTTTTAAAAAAACCCTCACAGAAACACTTTATGGTTGGTGATAAACTAAATTCCACAATTGTTCCATCATTCTCTCTACGAGAAACATTTGTAGGCTTACACAAGCAATGTACATTTGTGAGAAGTACGTTGGCCTAGGAATGTTTGAATTCTTCGAATTGAGTGAATGATTTGATTACTATCCCAAACGATGTGCTCACAAACTTTTAAATACCAAACAAAGACATAGAGAAAGAAAGCTTCAAATATTTGACATCCACAAATTCCTGTGTCACCATGTTAGGGATGATGAAGTTAGATATGTTCTGGATATGGTCACAGTCAAGGAAATATGGCAGAAGATGAAGTTAGGTAGAAAACCTATGGTTTGACGAACGCACAAGGCAAGGAAAAACACAGGAGCAATTGTGTGGACTGCTCTCTATATGGTGCAAGGGGGCGTTATAGCTACACGTTATCTTTCCTTTAGTCCAGCACCATAGTTGCACACTATCTTTCCTTTAGTCCAGAGCAGGAGCAATAGAAAGCGAGCAAAGGTTTGTAGTAGTCATCATGGTGGGAGGCCCAACTAAAGGTAAGTGAGAAAGCATGGTTTGATTATCTATGTACTTGAATGGTGAATGATTGAAAATGGCATGTAGGAACTGTATTTGGTAAACTTGAAATCAGTTTTGTAGATTTTGAAAATAAGAGGAATATTCACAGAGCGCTCAATAGATCAATGAATCAGGAAAGTTCCGTTAAATGGAAATAAACAAAGACTTTTCAGCATTCATAGATGGTTGATATAGTTAATGGACTGAATAAGTGGATTACATAGGAATGTAAAGACAGTCATTAAGTAAACATTAATATCGATTCCTTTCAATCTATATTCAATAATGATATTCAAAATTCAATACAGAAAAACTTGACTTTCAGAATGCATTAATCAAAATGCATCAATCAATACTTAAACAAACACAAAAAAAACTTTATATTCGTTAGAAATCAGAGTAAGAAAAATGAAATGGATGCAAATAGAAGCTACTAAGAAGCCCCAAAATGGGTGCCAAAATGTGAGAGGTCAACCTGCAATCACAACAATAAATAAAGTATTCCAAATTGTCCATTGTTAGAACTCAAATAAACCACTCCCTATAAAATTCATTTGAACACAAGAATAATGGAAACAAAGCACGAAAGCAAGCAAAACACAAATGAAACATTATTCAAATGATCAAACCAACATATTATAGGGGGATTGGTGTTATTTTTATGTGGAAAATAGCCCTTTCCCAACCCTTTTTTGATAAGCTCCAAATATGATGAAGATGCAAGATGATAAGTGATCAAGTTGTGGATAATTAATACAATAGAGGAGGCCTCTATTTATAACCAAGAAGGATGGAAGAATGCAAAACATGGAGGATGTGGGACAAAACATGAGCCAATGACAAGATGCCACTTGTCAAGATGTGAGAAGATGAAGGTTGAGCACATTTTTGTCAATGTGCATGATAAATGCTATTAGGTGGCTTTTCAAATTTGAAATTTGACTTGTTGGAGGGAGAAGAAAGGGTCTTAAATGCCAAGTGGGAGACATGTAAGAGACGAGTTAAATGCTTTGTTGGAAGGAAAAATCCCATTTGGAGGGATTTTCAAACTTGGAGGAATATTCCCTTTTTGATGCCATTTTGAAAGTAATTAAGGAAATATTAAATCAAAGAAATGATTTATTAGTGCAAGTTGCAAAATCTAGAGGATTCAGGTGATTAGGATAAAATTAATCAGGATTTGATTAATTTTATAGGAGATTAGGTGATTTTGACTTTTGACTTAGATTTTAGGATTAAAATAAATCAAATGAGAAGAAAATGATTTTAGGTAATTTAATTAAATAAAGATTTGATTTATTTAATCAAAGAGGATGATGTTAGTGTTAAATCAAATAAAGATGAATTTATTTAATTTAAATGGATGACTTTAGGAGATTAATTAAATAAAATTTATTTATTTAATTAGAGAAATAACTTAGGAGATTAATCAAATAGACTTGATTTATTTAATTGATGGGCGAATATGATTTAATTAAATATGAGGAATGTGTGATGTCAATTTTGCATGTCTACATTTCCATCTACCACATAGGAGAAATTAAGAAGAAATAAACTAGTAAAAACACTAATAAATATAATTCTTGTTGATGGTTCTAGAATACAAACCTTAGGGACTTGGAAAAATATCAAAGTATATATTAAAGGGATCAAACAATTAGTTGGATTTAAAGTGGTTGAAATGAAAGAGTCATTTACTAATTTTAGCGCATTACTTGGATTAAGATAGTCTGTTACTGCTATTGGTGTAGTAGACTCTCGAAAAGAGGAGATTTCATTTGCAAATGCTACCAAAGTTGTACATATTTCATTAGGAGAACCAGATGATAGATCTTATATAAAATAAGTAACAGAGGATAATGAAGGAGAAGATATCAAACACCTATATACTATCTCTAAATTTCCAAATGAGGAATAAGAAGAAAATCCAAATAATGAAGGAGAACTAGAATTGAATATTGATGAGTGTTTAGCATTGATAGTGATGAAGTATTAGAAGAATATATATAAAATGAATTAGTGTTCACATCCTAGAGAGTGTATGGATTCTGACGAGTCTTCATGGTTCAGAGTCATACCAGAGAATTGATGGATATTTTAGGAATAGTCAAAATGCAAGACTAATGGGTAGAATCAAAACACAAGGATCTATTTCCCCAAATTTTCATAGAGATAAAGGATACTATAAAAAATGAATCGAGGAAAAGCCTTATGAATTTTGGAGAATCCTCTTTATATAGAACCAGACTAGACCATATCCAAGAAAATATAAGTAAAAATTACAACCATAAATATACTGAGAACTATAGACAAAAAACATATCAATCACTAAAACCTAAAATAAATAACACATGGCTATCTAGAATAGACACCAAAACAGTACCAAATAGGCAAGGTATCATGAATTTCATTAAAATAATACAAACTTCATAACCACAGACTAAAACTCTTTAAAATCGTATTATAATGTATTATAGTGTACCATAGTATAAATTAGGTAGATAAAATAATACATCAAAAAAATCCAGCCCTAAAAGCTCAATAAGCATAAAAAGGTGAGGAATGACTAGAAATAGCTCTAATAATTAATAAAATCAGCCAAGAAAATCTATAAAAAGACTCTCACACTACCTTTCCACTCACTTAGATCTTGTACTATCATGAAATTCATTCACTCAATCACATTTTATTCTTTTGAAAATCCTAGCTCACATCCCCTAACTAGAATATCAAATCATAACTATGGCAACTCTTGCTCCCATTGCCATCATAGAAAAACCATGCCCTAACTATAATAATTTTCCTTACAAATCAATGATAGTATACCCAGAGGGTGCATGCTCAAGAGTGCTCAATGATATAAATTATACAAAGGACATTAGAAAATATATCCATGCACCTCTAGAAAAAATTGAACACTCCAAGTTTGAGGAGCTAAGGGAAACCCTACTACAACCTGGAACCAATTCATGCCTACCCAACCATGCTCAAATTGTAGAGAATAAACATGACGTATGGAAAGACTTCTCCAACTTCACCAAAGGGGAGGAATGGATCTGACTAGTATTCAATAGGCTACATGATGAATACGTGTACCTATAAAAACTATACTACATCACCAAGGAGGCCATCTAGATTGTCATTGGGTTCCTCACACAAAGGGAAATTCCACCAAAGAAGGGCATCGAGAATGCAAAGGTCACTAAGTTCACTGGTGCTACTTTCGATGGAAGAAGCCTTGATATCAACATCATCGACCTTGGGGTGAACTATGCCACCAAGGTGATCACATACAAATTGTACTACATAAACTGGGAAGGGTTTTCCACAACCATTGAAATTCACACTGAATATTAGATGGTCATCCAAGTAAAAGACTTCAACCTTTGTGATGTCCTTAGAATGGAGCTTTTTGAGAATGCTACGTGCACAAGGAAATTCTAGGATACATTTTTTATTATGGTAATTTTCCCATTTGTCTTACATTCTACTTTTTGAATGACTCACCTCAATTTTCCAAAAAAGTATGAGACAATACTAAACTAGTAGCAAGAAAAATCCAAGATTATGTGAAAATGTTTTCAGCTAAACTAGCCTACATTTAAGTATTCGATGGGTACTTTAAGATATTTAGAAAATAGATGCAAGGTCAGTGGAGAGTATCTCAAGATATCGTACAAAAGTACATAGACTCCATCATCTTCTTGGTTGACAAAGACTTCACAATGATAGAGGCAATAGATCCCTAGAATTCCTAGATTCTTCCACTACCATATGAGATCCTAGATGTAGAGATAGAGTCCTATGTCACTCATTTGCTTAGCTTCCCAAATGACCCCATGGTGAACAAACACCCAACTATAAAAGAATATATGTAGCTAGTAGCTAAGGAAAAATCTATAGAAAAGGTGAAGGACCATATAGAGGTACCATCAAAGGATACAAAGGAACCCAAAGTAGCACCCAAATCCACTCCTAGAGGATTTGGAAGATTCTAGATAGAAAACCAATCCTCCACCAAAATAAAAATCACCCAAACAAGAAAGAGGAAAATAGAGAGAACATGAGAGGAAGCTCCCCAAGAAAAAGAAGCAACAAAGACTCTACTATAGATGAGTGTAGAGAAGAGAAGGGAAAAAAGAAACAACATGAAAAAAGAGAGGTAGTCCCTTAATTAGAAACATAAGATGAACAAGATATAAAATAGAGACCTCCTCTAGACTGGGGAGCCCATCAGTTCCATCAATAGATGAAGATTGGTTGTATAGTGCATTGTTCTAGCACAAAATCTTCATCAAAATATGCATGCATACTACAAAATTCCTTTTGTCAGCAAAAAAACTATATAAAGAGAATTGATTAGATATATGATAGCATCATGACTCACATTGGAAGAGTTCACACGAAAAATACCATAACAAATAGTTGCAACACTCAAAATCTTGAGGGAGAAAGCAATTGGAGAAGAATAAAAACAATGGAATCAATCATCCAAACAGTGGAACCCTCACTCATAGATCTGAAGAAGGCCAAAATAAAGGAGTTACAAGCAAAAGAACTCAATCTAAGCAACACTTAGAAAAACTCATGTTAGAGAAACCAGAGATAGCACAAAAGATACAAGGATGGATTAAAAAAGAAATTGTAGGGAATACAAACAAATGTGTGAGGAAGAATATAAATATGACACATCATCAATGATACAAACTCCTCCTTCCTGGAAATAAGCACCTTCATCTTCAACCTCTTCTCCAATACAGTCTATAAAGTATTTCTTAGCGAAGTAGTAGTAGCACATACAGATGATACCATCTTCCCAATTGCTACAACTACTAATGATGGGATCACAAGTAAACATAGAGAACATCTCAAGACTACAAAAAATTAAATTAGGAGAGATATTTCATCACATATCCTGAGATGAGATCCAAAAACAAAATGTAGAGAATGTTGAACAAATAGAGGAGATATTCAATTGTACATTCAAGGAAATTTTCTTAAGTTGAAGGGGGACCCTACTCAAGCACCTATAACACAACTGAAGATGTCAATAGATGGACTATTACAAGGCCCTAGCCTATAGAAAGATAATATCAAATAGGAGGTATAGGCAAAGCTCCAAAAGAATAAGATGGATTAATCTAGAATAAATGTGTCATTGTCTAGTCCCAATTGCAAACTCATTTGGGAATAATCAAAGGAACAATAGAGGAAATCAATCAGATGTTCAAATACTACCTACAATGGCCTACCATTGTAGCTTCAACCAAAGCACAAATGGACACCTTAGAGGCAAAAATCCTAAATAGATCACAATAATATGATGCCACCAAATATTTGGGTGGAAGTATTCGAGTAAAGATTGAAGGCCCCCACAATCAATATCAACAACTACAAGATTAAAGGAACAAAATCTAGTGGTAGTTTCATCAACTTCAAGACTTTTCCAATCTATATGTGGCACGTCTTTTCATAATCATTCAGGAGACTCAAAAATTCTCCATGAACACCCAAATCACCACCACTACTCTAGAAGGGGAAAGCAACAAGTATAGCTCCATACCACATCCATCAACTACAGTTGGAAAAGAGATAATGGGATGATCACCATTTGACCCTCCAAGGTATATATTTAGACATTCTATTCGCAAAACAAAGTTGACTTGAGGACAAATAAAGGTTTTGAAGAGGGGATTATGTTAGCCAAAAAGTAGTATACACACACTAGTCTAGAGATATGTAATAGAGCTAACCAAAAATAATATTTTGAAATATGAATTTAGGAAGATAGATTGTATGAGCTAGGGATACTATCTAAGGGTCACGTCCCATATTATGAATATAAGTAGGTGGGAAGATCTATTCACTAGTAGAAGGTGAAAGGATAAAGGAATAGAAAGAAATCCAAGATAATATAGTATAGTATAGAAGATTGACTATAATAGAGATATAAAGAATGTAAGGAATGATTATTGATATAATAAATGTAGAGAACTCCAAATTCCAATCTATCTTGTGCATGTGCATGCTATTTTATTCTGATTTACAACCGATCTAGAATCTAGAATATCTTCTTGTGTTGCCTCAATAGAACCTACTTGGTTATAGACTACAACCAATAGATATCTTTTCAAAATAGAACTCTTATCTATATCCCTCATATTTTTTGCTAACACCCCCAAACCCCTGTTGAGGCATGCGACCCTTAGACCCCACAAGGGGGGTACCCCACTGCACCTACCTATGCTTACTTATCAATAGCAAACCTTTTGTAATTGCAAGGTGTTGAGAGACATTTTCCCAAAAATATGAATTTATAAAAATGTCATTAATTTTGATCAAGTTTTTGTATCATGTAATATCTTATGAGAGAATACATAATGACAAGAAATAAATTGGAAAAACATTATGTTCGTGATGACCATTCTTATATTTAGGATTGGTGTCACATTAAATGTATGCATCAAGATGTGACATATGGGACTTGTGAAGAACAAGCAAACACTTTTCAAATCATACTCATAAATGACAATGGATGGAATGTAGGTAAATCTAGGTGCAACATGTGAACAAGAATCTAGCAAGGAGATATACATATAAATAAAAATTGAATGTCAAACATGATAGCTCATGAGATTGAAGTAGCTATGATGAAAAACACAAAGATCTTGGGGTCAATTAAAACTATGCATATTGATTCAAGACACTTGAGAAAGCAAAGAGGGCCAACATGGCTAAGATGCAAAATACCATGGACAAGGGCATAAGCACCAAAAGATGCATGCATGACATTTAGGGAAAACATGACAACAAAAAATAGAAGTCCACAAGTTTCATAATTTTACTACAAATTACAAAAATATAGTAGTAACAACATTTTTTGATAAAAAATCACAATTATAAAATAAAAAGACAAAAATTTCAAAATTCTAAAATCTATATTCTTTGAACATCAAGATAAATACCCTATCCTCCTATATATTTTCCAAAATTAATATACATTAATTATTCTATATTTTATAACCAGCTATTATTAAATAATTTAATTATGTTTATGTCTGTGCATTCTATTTGATTATCTATTAGGGAAAGTTAATTTTCCTTTACACTAACCTTATTCTAACAACTACGGAAAAGAATATTTGGTTCTTATTGATTATATAGTGTAAGTTTTTCATTGAAAGGAAAAATATTTAGATTGACATTTGAAATTGTAGCATGAGACAGCATCAATATCTTAGCATAATTTTGGAGAAATCTTTATAGAGTAGTATTGGAAATAGAACTACCTTTTGCACAAAAATATTGGAGGTGATTCTTCATTTTATATTCAATAAAGTCAAAATAAAAGTGCATCGGAAAAGTTGAGCGAGTAGGCTTATATTTACGAAGTAAAACTACCATATTAAAGTGCCAATTGACTCCACCAAATATAAATGCCTCGTTGAAAGACAAATTTAGTTTTTCGAATGGATTTATATTTCCAAGTTTCATTTTTCCTTAGATTTGATTTTAATGTAACGAGATTTTGTTAAACCCAAGAATTTTTTGGGTTTGGCCCTTCGATGAACTTTATATCCATGTATGATTATGATCACCTTGCTCATTACACCCATCATCTTTGCAATCAAAAGGAAGGAAACCCTCTCCACTTACAGTTGAATGATCCAGAACACCCACATCCATGCAAACTGCAGATTATTTCTTTAACTCTGAAGCATTCTTGATCAAACATTTTAAGAGGTATTTAATTTCAGCTGCTTGAGTGCAAGTCTGTTCCAGTTGAAGGTAACAATTGAAAAATTCCTTTATCCTGCTTAAAATACAATAATCAGTTATTACATTGCTAGTAACATTCTTCTTTTGTTTAGAAATGGAGGATAATTCCATGAAGGCCGGTAAAATCACTAGTAACACGTACGACCATTTGTTGAAGCCTCAAATTCTGGAAGTTGCAGTTGGTTGTGACGTGCTCCAATCTTTAAAGGATTTCTGCAAGAGACATCAGTCTCTGTTGAACATTTACACAGCTGAGGGGATGGTAGGCAACGTGTCCATCTGCCAACCCACTGAGATTGAATCATTATCTTATCAACCACTATGCGGAAGATTTGAGATTCAAGGGCTCTGTGGATTTTGTTCTGATTCAGATTCTAGTTTGATAATATGGATGGGTGATTCTCAAGGGAAGGGAGTGGTAGGACTGGTTTGTAATGATACCTTTCTCGAAGCAGCTGGCCCTATTACCATTACAGCTGCACCCTTCAAACTATATCTTGATTGACACAATCAAAACTATACTATCAACACCCAATAGAATGATGAATGGCCTCCTTTTGGAAATAAAGAAGGTTAAGCTATCACATGCACTAGAAGCTTTAGCAACTCGGAAAGAGGTGATTGCTTGGACACTTGAGTTAATTTGTCACTATTCTCTTCCTGTGTGATGCTTTTAGATATGTGATTTTCAGGCATTGGCCTTCTCTCACTTGTGTTTACTGTCTGTCAAGTTTCTCTTGTGTTTAATCTTTATCATAAACACGATTGTTCACATAAAGTCAAAGAAATCATATTCGTCAATATTTTGAGAGTTGAATCGTCCTCCATCAAGAGCTGTGGACAATGTAATGTCTGGAATTTCTGTATCTTTATTGTTTTTTTTTTTTTTCCATGTTAATTGATTTTAGCTTAGAATTAATGGAAAATGAAATAACGAATGAAAGATTTGTGTTGGTGCAATAAAATATGAAATAACATTGACGTAACACTGTGATACCTAGCTGCGATGAAGAGGAGGCAAAACCTGGCGGCGATGGTGAGGAACTCTAGTACCTTCATTGGCGTCAAGGTGGGTGTTTCATATTACGACAGTAGTGGGGAGGGAGACTCTAATGATGATGACAATAGAGGTGCAACTCTGAAGAAAATGAGTTGGATTTTTGGGGGAATGAGGGGGTCGAGGAGGAGGATGAATTTATCTTCGACGTTCGGTTAGAATCCCATCTGAAATCCCAGAGGCGTGCAAAAGGTTTGAAGGATGAGTCAAATCTGGATCGGGACAACCAAGAGGAAGTTGTAGAAGAGAGTTCTCTCATGGAGTTGTGGATGGAGTTTCAGCGTATGGTCCTTCAGGATAGGTCAGATGCTACTCTGCAGGAGGTGCAGAGGAAGGATTTGTAAATGTCTGTTAAATCTGGATGCTCTGGGTCTGGCTCGCTTGACCTTGGGCTTTCCCTTAGGCGGGGATTTCTTCATCCCCCTCCCATCTCGGTGGAGTTTTGTGTGAAGGCTTCCCCCTTTGGGAAGGAAGTGATTGTCAAGGAGCCCCCTCTCCCACTTTGTGTGAGGGGTTTAGCTTAGATAGGAATCTAGATGTGTCTTCGACTTCATTGTCTGATGGTCTAAACAAGGTTCAAATGCCTATGGATGCTAGCTTTGGGTTTGGTTTCGAGGGCCTTCATTTGTCCTCTCACATTTCTCGAGAGTTAGATGTAATAACTTCCCATGTTGGTTTGGTTGCTATTAAGAAGGGACCCCTCTCAATGTGTGATGGGATTCTCTGTGATGGGTCATTGGATGTTGCTACTCCTGTCTAAGCTGAGGTGTAGGGGAAGGCCCATGTGGACTGTTGCCTCTCGCTTTGGATTCTTGATGTTCTAGTGGAAAAATCTATTGCTCTTGTGGGAAATTCTCTTATTGGGGGGTTCTCAAGGCCTTGTCCAAATATTGACTCTGTTCATAGCTAGCTAGGCTCTAATTAATTGGAAAGTTGTTGGTCTATTGCAAGTGGTTGCAATGCCTAAAATATTTTTCCTTTTCTTCTTCCAGCACCTTGAGAAGAGTAAGGGTGCCTTGCTTGGCAGGCAATGGTTCTTTGGAAAATCTATCCTCCTTCTGAAAAGTTGGACTATTGGGTTTGTTGCTTCCAAGTAGAGCTTCAACTGGTCCCCTATTTGGGTAAGACTCCCAACACTTCCTTTGGAATTTTAGGATGAAGAAATTTTTTGAGGTATTGGTAATGGTCTTGGTTCTTTATTAGACTTGGACAAGATCACAAAAGACAAGAAATGCTTAGTTTATGCAAGATTTTTTATGTGTGTTGAATTTGGTAAGCTTCTACCAAATAAAGTTTAGATCCATTCTAAGATAGGTGTTTGGGAGAAAAGTATCCTCTTTGAGTCTTCCTCTTGGGTGTGCTCTCATTGCCTTAGAGTTGGTCACTTTTCCCGTTGTTGCCAAATCTTCAACTCCATGATGACTTGTTCTGATGGGAAGGCTTTGGGTTCCTTTGTTGTTAATCCCCCTGAAAAGATGGACTTGGTAAACCCCTTGGCTAGGGTGTTAGATGTGGAAGATCCCATCGATGTCCTAAGGGGAAGCCCCCTCAAGGATATATTTTTTCTTGTTCTTATGGAGGAGATTGATTCTTCTAAGATTCTTGGATTGACCATTTGGATCAAGCTCCACTTATGAGCCCTTTGGTTAGACCCAAATTCAAACCTCCTTGATAAGTGAGGCTATTCTGGCCTATTTTGCTCCTAGTTGTTTGGTGGTTGGGTGTTGGCTGCTGGTTTTATGTTGTTTTGCATTGTTTCCACTATTTCTCTTCTTTTTGTGAGGGTTTTAGGTGCCCTTCAAAACTTGGTTCTGCTTATCTGGTTTGTTGGCAATGTTTGATATTTTAGTGTTTGGTTTTGTTCCATTTCTTTGCTTTGTACAAGGTTTTGGGCCCTTTCAAAAATCTACTTGCCCTATCAAAAACAATATCATATGAAAAATAAACTCAATGAAGCTACCAGTTAACAAGAAGCTTATGAAATGTTGTATCAAACCAATGAAAAATGCATGCAATGACATAGTTTGTGTGACTCACTCATTGAAAGAGAGGCTTCAAGAACCAAACAACGAATTCAAGCCTTTGTGATATTTTTCATATATTGTTCTTAAGTAAGTGGGTGATAATGTATTATTAACTTAAAATAAACTTATTTAAGTTTTCAAAAATATAATTATTACTTCAAATTATTATTGGATATATTAGATGTGTGTTAAAAAATTTAGGAAAAAAATTAAAGTTTAACATTGTAAATAAGAATCCTACAATTTAAATTAAATCATTAATTCATCGGTTAATTAATTCATTGATTCATTTGGTTAAACAAAAGATAATAAGTTCCATTTTAAAGGTAGTGAAAGTAGGGCAACTTTCATAGTAGGATGAGTGATTTGTATGAATCAAATACAAATTTCAAGGGAATAGTAAGTTATATATTAGATTTAGGATCATCTAAGTGATAGCTTTAGAAAAAATTGAAGGTTCATTAAGAAATTCTTTTTTTATATATATTTATATTTTATATAAATTGTATTTTTGTATCCCTTAAATTTCTTAATTCACTATTTGAAGTATGGTTTTTGAGCATGCTTATAAACTATACATAATTTTTTTGAATTTTAAGTAATGAGATATGACCTTAAAAAATAAGGTACAATTATCAAATAATTCTAATATTTTCAATTTTTAATAAGCGTGTTATTATTTAATGAATTATTTTATATGATCTATTGACTTTTCAGTTGAAATAATGCTAATTTACTAATTGTAGTTAATAATTTGATTGTAAAGCTATATAAAATTAAAATGGAAAACATGCAATCAAAAAATATGCCATTTAACTTTATCATAGATTTTTATCCTATCAAATCAAATTGTACTTCTTTGACCACAACTTGTACTTTTTTAAAATTTCAAAACCATCTTACCTTTTTTTAAAGTTCAAAATATTTTATGCTAAATATTATAGATTTGAAATTATAAAAATAATGAGTCATTAAATTTGATGATTTTTTTATCAAAGGGTGTATGATAGAAAGTAAGACGGTAATTTAATATGATGTAGGTGATATATTGTGCTTATACTCATGATATGATTTCAATTAAGTAGGAAGATCAATATGTCAAGGATACAGTTTATGAAGAACAAATATACTTCAGCTCATGATGATGAATGAAATGTAGAGAAATCTAGTTGCAATACACGAAAATGAATCTAGTAAGGATATTTCTTATTAATAGAATTAATTTCAAACATGAAAGTTTGCATGTTTGAAGTAGCTATCAATAAATATACAAGGTTTTTGGTGTTAATTAAGATCATCCAAATTGATTCAAGGCACTTGAGATAATATTGGGAGGGCCAAAGTGGTCAAGATGCAAAATACCATGAGAAAGGACATAAGTGTCAAAGGATGTATGCACAAAAATCAAGACAAACCAAACAAGATGAAATGAAAATCCATAAGTTCCATGACTTACCTATAAATTAAGAAAATATTACAACAATACTCTTTTACAAAAGATGTTTTTTTGAATATATATAATACTTTTTTTAAATGATATTTGAGACACTTATTCATTGAATAAAATTATAAAAATTTATATTCTTCTAAAAACCCTATTATTATATATATTTATTTCTATGCATTTTATTTGATTAATTAGACTATAGCTTAGAAAAAAAATATTTTCCTTTTATACTAAATGTATTCTATCAGCTATGAACAATAATATTTGGTTCGTATTGAATATATAGAGAAAGTTTCTTCTATCGAAAAAGATAGAAAAAACTATTTAGATTGATATTGGAAATTGTAGCATTGGGACAAAGCATCGATACCTTCACATAATTTTGAAGAAATATTTACATAGTATTATTGGAAATAGACCTACCTTTTGCACAAAAATATTGTACATCATTCTTTAATTTATATTGAATAAAATCAAATAAAAGTTAATTGTAGGGGAAATTTTGACTCTATGCTCGCATTTCCAAAGTAAAATGACCATGATAAAGTGTGAATAGAGTAAAAAAAAATAGTAGGTGCATCATTGAAAGAAAAATTTAGTTGTTTGAATGGATTTATATTTCCAACTTTCTTTTTTCCTTCGATTTGATCTTAATGTTATGAGACATTGTTGAACCCTAGATATTTTGGGTCTGCCTCTCTGATGACCTCTAGTTTGTCAGGTTGTTCATTACACCCATCATCCTTGCAATTGAATGGAAGGAACCCCTCTCCACTTTCAATTGAACCATTAATGAAAACTATAGATTATTTCTTTAACTTTGTGAAAAAACATTTTAAGAGTTATTTAATGTCTATTTACTCAAGTTCAAGTGGGTTCTAGTTGAAGGTAACAAGTGAAAAAATCACCTATCATGCTAAAAATATACAATCAGTTATTACATTTTCATTAGCATCCTTGACTATGATAAATGGTGTGGATATCAATTGGCCATTTAACTTGAGTATTTAGACTTATGCATTAATTTAAAATGTGTATGTTGCTATTATAATTTATTTTTTAGTTTAGAAATGGAGGATAATCCCATAAAGGTAGGAAAAATCACTAGTATCACATATGACCATATGTTGAAGCCTCAAATTTTGAGTGTTCAAGTTGGTTGTGGTGTGCTCCAATTTTCATACTCTCAAACTGAGATCTATGAGTTTGTACAACCTTTCTTCTTTCAACTTTTCATCTCCTTCATATAAAGGATGCAATTTATCACATACTTCCTTTGTTGACTTGCACTACATGACCTTCACAAATTTTGAGTTAGATAAACCACATAAAATAGCATTCCTATCCTTAGCATTATTCCCATGAGCCTTCTTTCTAGCAAGATCTGATGGAGGATTTGTAGGAATCGCATAACCTTATACAACTGATGTCCAAATTACATGAAGACATATGGCCATTAAGTAAGCTTCCATCTGAGAACTCCAAAAAGAATAATTAGATCCATCAAACAAAGGTGCCATAGTTGCAAAAAAAATTTCTTGGGATACTAGGTGTGTCATCCCTAATCAACCTCAAGCTATTAAAATTTTATAGAGGAATGTGGCTTTGATAACAATTCAAGGGCACACAATCTACTGAAAGGGGGTGAATTAGTACATCTCTATAACTAACAAATCTTCACTTTTACTACATATATCAAAAAATATGAACATGATAACCAAAAGTAATGAAAATGTTGATAAATCACGCAAACACACATTTAACATATGAGAGCACTAAATATATATGGAAAATCCAAGGATGGAAAAACCCACGATGAGAACAGTTGCTTGGATCTGCTATATAAATCCAGCCTCACAAAGAAGAAACTTACAAATGAATTTTACAACATGAACTACCTAGGCACCAACTTACACCAATCCCTTATTGTATCTATAGGCACCAATTTATTGGAAACACCAATCTCCAACAAATATCTAAGAACAACTCAAATGGGTAGAACACTAATCCTCCCTTATTACACATATATTGCTTGCATATTTTTTATGCAACTCAATACATGTTAGATACATAGATGACACTCTTCCTTACTACTTATGATCTTCTGATATACAAACTAGCTTCCTTTCCTTTACACTTCATCGCCAATAATTAACTTTTCTTCATACAGATATAATTATAATTCACTTGGAACAAACACACACATACACTCATACACATTACAATGCATATAAGAATTTGAAATATATACAAGACATTACATTAACACTCTTTCATGTCAGCCAAGGATCTACAAAGAGTTAGGATGACATAAGGTGGACCTAAATTCAAATTAAATGAAATGTGTAACTGATCGATCCAAAAAAAACTTTTCTTTCTACCAAAATAACATGATGTCATGTGCCACCACAAGAAGCTGTGCTGTTGAAAATTGGACCCTCTTGAGAAAAGAGACAATTTCATGCACACTTAGACCAACTTTTGAGTCCCTTCATACCATTTCCCCTTCAAAACAACATTTAGAGGCCCCTTAGACATATTAATTTTGATCTAGAGTCTCGTTTCACATGAGAAATCATATAAAACTTGACAAATAACACTTAATGACATCATACCCCGACAACCCACCTTCAAATAGCAGTAGTGGGACCCATTCTCCACCCTTGAAAAATGAGTCCCCTCTGGTGGGACTCATTCACCAAGGGTGGCTAATGAGTCCCCTTTGAGGGAAAGTTCAAAATCAAGTGGGAGTTTAATCAATTTAATTCTTATTTTCGGTGAATGTCAGCCTCTTAGGTCTAATTAATATGAAAATAAGGTGTTTTTGCCTATAAATACACAGTTTAAGTCATTTTACACAACTAGAGATCACTTTTTGTCTACACATTGTCATTATCTGAGAGTAAAAAGCATACAACAACAAGTTGCATCATTAAAAGTTGAAGTTTTAGGACAACAAACTAGGGTTTTCATAGGCCTTGGAGCTCACTTATATTGTTAAGATCCAACATTGCAAAGGGTTGATGATGGATTCCTATGGTGAATCATGAAGAAATATAAGGTGAAGAGGTGCAACTAGCCACCAAATCATGCCTAAGGACTTGGTTTCCTATTGATTCCATCTTCCATTGTTACTGTATCTTCAAACTAAGGTTTGCATTGTGTTTGTCAAGCATTTGCATGTCATTTCTTATCCTTGTTTTATGTTTTGTAAGCTTTCTAGGGTAGAGATCTTGCATCTTTTCAAGATCATTCTTGCATAACCTATTCTAGGGCAATAGAATAGGGTTTTTTTCATGATTCAACCTTTCCTAGTCTTTAACACATCTAAGGCTAGGGTTTATGCATATTTTTCTCTATTCAAGGTTTGATTACCAATTGAGGGGTTTGACCAAGGAAGGCCCCCCATTAGACCAAAAATTTTAAGTTGCTTTGTAGGGATTTTTTGAGATCTGGAATCAAGACTCCATCAAAATTTGTTGTGCAAGTGTCAAGGTGCAAACCTAAATCTTGAGTTTACAGGAATCTGAAGGTGGACTGATTCACCATGCTTGGCGAATAAGTCCCACCTAAGATGTAGAATTGAGTTAAATGATATTTCAGGTCCCCAACAGTCAAAAATCAAGTTTTGTTCAGAAAAGGCCTAATTTGGGATTGATTCACCACCCTTGGCGAATGAGTCCCAATCAGCTAAAGTCCATATTTCATCAGGTTTTCAATTTTTCATTTAGTCCTCTACAACTTTCCAAGTGCATACATTCTCATAAACAACCCTCTATTTAGTCAAATATTGCATTTTTGTTCATTATTTCTATCTTTTTGCATATCACACTATGTTTTCAAACAAGGCATAAATCTTAGTTTGGAATTCATTTTTAGTCATTTAGATGTAAGTTCATTTACATCATATCATATTGTATACATCCTAATTTGAATTTACATAAGCATTTTGGACCTAAATCTCTCTCTTCCTATGTGAGAAATCCTAGGAAGAGAGCAAGCATTTCGGGTCGCAAAATCTATGTCACATTTTGGTGAACTCGACATTTGAGCATAATAACACTCTGATTTACATTTCTAATTGCATTTTAGGTCTTCATTATTGTAGTCTCTTGCATAATTTAGATTTCTTTAAAACATTGCTTTAGTAAAAGAATTCTTTATCTTAAATGAGAGCATTTCTTTTCATCTCTATATTTGCATTTTGAAGTTACAGAGTTCAAATTTTACAGAAAAAAAAAACACAAAAAAAAATAAATAAATAAAACAGTTTGCCACTTAGGGCAAATCAGTCCCTTTACACTTTTTTAGCAAAATTTTTAGATTTTCATTTCTTTCATTGTAGCTTTATGTTTTATGTCAATACCTTTCTATTTTAGTTTATAGTTTTCTCTATTTTATTAGCATAGATTTCATTTCTCTTCATGGAATTTATGGATAGTCTTAGAATTTTACAAGTTCCATTTTCAGTTATCTTTCGTAGTCCTTCTCAATCAGCTTACATTGAAGAAACTATAGCAAATCTCCAAAACCAATCAAACAATACCTCAAATAATCCTATTAAACATATGATTCAAATTTGTAATAACATCTCATCCAAGACCCTTAGTAGTGATGATGTTGACAAGTCAGATGAAACCCTCAAGGGTGTCTTCTCACTCACTTCATCCTCTAACGCTTGTAATGAGACATCTCCAACTCTTACCAAAATACCTTCCCTCAAACCCTTTGATTGTGATGACTTTGCTTTGTTATATGAAACCCTTGAAGACTTCATCTCACATAAGCCATTTGCTAAGGTTTATGGTAAACCCCTTACGATACATGATAGTTCACCCTTACAATATTTTAAAAGTGATGACTTTCCTTTGATAGATAAGTCTCTTCAAGACTCTATCCCATTTAATTCATCCGCTATGGTTTATAATGACATTTCTTGTGTTAAGGACGTTCATATAGTTGAACCAAAACTTACCCTTTATCCTCCTTCACATCCACTCCATCCTTCCAACAAACCTAAACTTACCCTTTACCCACCCTCACATCTCCTTCATCCCTCTAATGTATCACAACAATCTAATAGTGATAATGTTGCTCATACATATAACACGCGAAATAACCCACAACCACACCAAATAATTCCACCATCGTTACCCTTACCTAATCCGCCTAGTGCTCCTCATTATAACCCACACACAAAGGAGTATGATCTTGTTGAGAAATTAAAGAATAGTCCTACCAAAATTTCTCTTTGGGAATTACTTCAAACAATACCATCCTTCAAACTGCTTTGAAACAAATAATAGTCCCTCCTGGAACTACTCCAAGTGATGTGACCGCTCTTGTTCAAAAGCATAGTCTTGACATTAATTTTCATCAACATGAGCTTCCTCCTTTGGAGTTACAAAAAAAACATGATGCCTTTATGATCATTGCTCAATTTCATACCACTGGTATCAAGCGTACTCTTATAGATAATGGTTATGCCCTTAACATTTGTAGTGTGAGCCTTCTTCATCGATTGGAAGTGGATAGATCACAAATAAAACTTGATTCCATTTCTATTTGAGGGTTTGATAATATAACAAAGCAACCGCTAGGGGTCATCACTTTACCTATTACGGTTGGAGCAGTTACTTTGCAGACTCCTATCCATGTCATGCCTTATGAACTTTCATATAATCTTCTTCTAGGCAGACCTTGGATTCATGAGATGGATATAGTCCCTTCAACTCTTCACTGTATCATGAAGTATGTTTATAACAATCATATATATCAAATTGAAATTGACCCTGAACCTGAAAAATTGTTTGCACCTTGAAACAAGAATCACAAGTCCTTTGGAAACATTAATTCCAACCTCACACATTGATCCTCTTGACACTGAATAGAATAACATAGAATTACCATCTAAATTACTTGGTGACAATTGGGGATCCTTAGATTTCACACCTTCATTTATGAGCGACTACGCACGATGAAAAACTTGATCAACCAACCATTATGTCCACTCAAAATTCTCAACAATTGTCTCATACCTCTATCTCTTATAACACAGATGAAAATGCAACGTATACAACAAATTTTGATGAGATAGATTACCAATCGCCACCTACCCCACATGAAATGGAAAGACTTTATGGAAAAGGTTATTCATTTGTCAAAAAATTGGGATATAATGGAAAAGGGTGTGGAAAAAATGAACAAGGTATTTGTGTTCCTATTGAACCTAATACACAAGAAACAAAAAATGGGATTGGGATACTCTTTTTCTAAAATGACTAAAGCTACTCAACGGCCATCGTTAAATATTAATATGATCACATTTCAACCACAACATAAACTCACCATCGTTCATCCTGACTTGCTTGACTCTACTCTTCCACCTTCATTGTCGTATGTTGATATGGATGAAACTCTGAAAAAAATACTTGGTGTCCATGATGTCTCATCTTCACAGGTGCTTCCCTTAAATGTATTTATCATGTCCTAAATATTTCCCAACAAGAAACAAATGGTGTCAATGAAAAACTATTGGAATCTCAAAATCTTAAAACCAATGCACTCCCCTTAGGAGATACAATTGGTGTGCTTATGGATATACGTGACAATGATAAACTCATTAAAATTGGGAAGTGTCTTGATGATGAAAAACAAGAAGACACAACTGTTTTACTTCATGATTTTCCTGAAATATTTGCTTCGAAATATTCTGACATGCCAAGAATAGACCTGTAAATTGTGATGCATAATATTGTCCTTGATAACAATGTTAAACCTGTTCGTCAAAAGATCCGTGAAATGCACCCTAAAGTGGCACTGCTAGTTAAAGAAGAACTTGAGAAACTTCTTGATGCTCACTTTATACGACCTATTGATTAATCTCCTTGGATCTCAAACATCGTTGTAGTTGCAAAGCCCAATAATAAAATTAGGATGTGCACTAATTTTTGAGACTTGAATAAAGCCTCTTTGAAGGATGATTTTCCACTTCCTAATATTGATATGATCATGGATTCAACTGCTAGACATGCTTTGTTGTCATTCATGGATGGATTCTTTGGTTATAATCAAATCTTTATTAATCCTCGTGATCAATACAAAAATGCCTTCACCACTGTTTGGGGAAAATTTTGTTGGGTTGTCATGCCTTTCAGTTTAAAGAATGCGGGTGCAACTTATCAACGTGAAATGACATTAAGATTATGTTGATGATATCCTGGCCAACTCTTTAACTCGACAAGACAATGTAACTGTCCTTCGCAAAATCTTTGAACAAATCAAACAATATAACATGCGATTGAATCCAAAAAAGTGTGTTTTTGGCATAGAAAGTGGTAAACTCTTAGGATTTATCATATCTCATAGAGGCATTGAGGTGGAAACAAAGAAAATTGATGCAATTTTTAACATGCTACCTCCAAAGAATATTTCTCAATTACGCACATTACAGGGATGAATCCAAGCTATTTGACGTTTTTTCACCTCTTTAGCTAATCGCACATTACCCTTCACATATCTTCTTAAAAAGGGTGTTCCTTTTGATTGGGATGATTGTAAACAAGATTTTGAGATTCTAAAGGAATATTTAGCTACTCCACCTATTTTACAATACCTCATAAACCATTTATTTTGTACATCACTGCATCTGCCCATGCTCTTGCAACATTGTTGGCTCAACACGATGATCATGGTAAAGAACACCCTATTTATTACATCAGTCGCACTTTAATCAATTATGAAACATGCTATTCACTAGTTGAAAAATAGTGTTTGGCCCTTGTATTCGCTACTAGTAAGTTGTGACACTATTTACTAAATGTCAAAATACAAGTTATCACAAAATTTGATCCTCTCAAATACCTTTTCATTAAAACTAATCTCTTTGGTTGCTTAGCTAAGTGGGTAATGTTGTTAACCGAGTTCAATCTAAAATTCATTTCACAAAAAGCAATCAAAGGTCAAGCTTTAATCGATCACTTAGCTGATGCTCCTTATTCATCAACTTTCCCACCATTCATTCCTTTCCTAATGATCATGTTTTAACCACTGATATTCAATCAGGGAAGTTATTCTTTGATGGCTCTAAGTGTCAAACAGGGTCCAGTGCGGGTTTGGTCCTAATTCCACCCGATGGTAACCCTATTCCCTTATCCTATCATTTGAACTTCTTATGTTCACATAATACAATTGAATATGAAGCACTAATTGCAAGATTACATGTTTCTTTATCCCTTCATGCTAGAAATATTCACATCTTTGGCAATTCATAATTAGTTATTAAACAAATCAATGGCACATATCAAACTAAACATGAAAAATTATTAAAGTACAAGGACTTTATCATGAAACTATTAGAAAAATTTGACTCATTCACCATTGATAACATCCCATGAAAAGATAATCAGCATGTGGTTGGAATGGCTAGTGTAGCCTCTCTCATATCTTCACCAAATTCTTCTATTGATTACACATTCATTATTCATACCATCATGAAACCTTCAATCGATACTTCGTTCGATGACATTTTAGCCATAACCCAAACATCTTCATGTGAATGGTATGATACAATATACAATTACTTAAAGGATGGTACTATTCATGAACCTACCACAACCAATACTCGCAAATGCTTATGAAAACTTGAAACTAAATACGTGATTCTTGCAGACGCATTGTATCACAGATCTTTCAATGGTCTATTACTACATTGTCTCAAGAATTTTGAAATACCTTTAGCGCTTGAACAGGCCCACGCTAGTGCCTATGGAGGTCATTTTACAGGACGTTCACTAGTACAATGACTTCTTTGTATGGGTTATTATTGGCAATGTATGGAGAAATATTGTTACACCTATGTTAAATAATGTCACAAATTCCAAGAACATAGTAATCTAATTCATGCTACTACTACTGAGCTCCCTGGCCATGTTCTCATTTGGCCGTTTTCAGTATGGGGGTTAGATCTTATTGGAAAAATTTCTTTGCCTTCTTCTGCTAGACATACATTTATCATAACTGCAACTAATTATTTCACAAAATGGGTCAAAGCTATACCTCTTCGTTCCACAACTTCTAACATAATTTGTCGTTTTCTCCTCAATCATATAATTGCTCGCTTTGGACTTCCTTTTGCAATTGTTTTAGATAATGGAACACCCTTTAAGAATAGCGAAGTTCAACAATTTCTCCAAAGCTTCAATATTCAGCATTGCTTTTCCACACCATACTATCCTCAATCCAATGGACAAGCTGAGTACACTAATAAAATTCTTGAACAAATCCTTAAGAAAACTATTAGCAACAATCATAAAGATTGGCATACACAACTTCCTTACGCACTTTGGGCCTATCGAACTAGTGTTCATTCATCCATTGGCACTACTCCTTATAATCTTGTTTATGGAACCAATGAAATCATGCCCTTGGAGTTAGAAATTACTACTCTACGAGTTGCTCTCTAGGATATTTTTGATGATGACACTTATAAAGCTCAATGATTACATCAACTTGAGATGCTCGATGAACAGTGTATTAATGCTCTTGAGCATCTCCAAGCCCACATTAAACAATTACAATGAAAACACAATGTTCATGTCATCCCTCGATCATTTTCTAGGGGAGATTTTGTTCTTATTGAGAATCAACAAATTATTAGTGAAGAAAATGAAGAAAATGATAAGTTTATCCCTAATTGGTTGGGACCTTATATAGTTGACACTAGTTATGGGTTTGGTGCTTATCTTTTAAAGAATATTGATGGAACATCCCTTAGGGAACCTATTAATGCCACACATTTGCGTCGGTATTATATCTAATCCCTTTCGAATAGTATGTTTCGCATAGCAGTGTTGTTTAGAATTATTTGATGTTGTTCTAAAAATAGCTTTCACATTGCTTGGTTCCTAACAATTATTTTTTGTTTGTCTTGAACACTAAAGTAGTTATTTACATTCCTTTTATAATTGCTTTAGATTTCATACTATTCACATTCCTCTTTTGTTAAGTTAGATCCTTATTAGTGTATTTAATTTCACATATCCTTTTTCTCATCACCAATGTTGTATCTATGCTAAAACTGCAATATGTTTTATGTTAGATCACATAGATTATGTTAAATCATGTAGCCATTAATTAAATACTTTCACCATAAGTCCTTTAATTAATCACATAACATTTAAACATTCATTTCAAAACAAAATTTGTATCATCATAATATTAAAGGTGCATGTACTTATATATATCAACCCAAAAAGTCTCATATACATCTTAGAATCATATCATAATGGTCTGTGAGAGCTAGACCCCTTAGGATCTGGCACTCATGATCTAGTCCCTAGACATCATGAGATGGTTGTTGTGACCATGATCACAAATTTTTGAGTCTCAGTGCATACTCCAAACGTTGTACTCATCCAACAGCTACAAATCACTCCTCTACCTCTACTAAGGCCCGTGATGACTATAGTCTGCTCTCAGTCTAACAGAGTTGCCTCCTCACACTCTCGTATGCTTCTTGCAACCTCACATATGGTTTGAGTGCCTCTGGCCCTTCCTCCATGATCAATGGGGGAATGTAGTCAGGATCTATCTCCTCCTCCTCAAGGGATGCTGACACTATCTATGTAGCTTCCTGACAATAGAACTCTCACTAGTCTCTCATCGCTCCTGCAAATTAGATCATGCACAAAATTAGTAACATATCATCATCATATATACATACATACATAAAACATCAAATACTAAAGGACATGCATTAAATTAAATTTTATCACCTATGTCTCCAAATGCATGAGGAAGGTCAACCTCCTCATCTCTGGGGGACATGCAGGATGAGCTAGCCTCCCTCTAACTCTGCATGTTGATGTCTATTGTAGCTAGTGCTCATGATTTGGTCCTGTAAGTATGTGAAGATTCTCCATACTCGCCCTGATCCTCAATGGCTACCTCATCACCCTCGCGAGGGGTGGCTCCTCCTCGTAGTAGTACTCCTCCTCATAATCCTCCTCCTCCTCCTCATCCTCTCCTCCATCCTAGTCCTCATAGTCAGGATCAACGTCATACTGGTACTCCTCATCAATCACATCCATAAAAAATATCTATTGGCCTATATCGTACTTGGGTATGTGCAGGATCATCATGGAAAAAATAGGCCCTTAAATGGAAAAAAATATAGAAAAATAAGAGTTAGGCAACTTGACGTAAAAATTTGAATAAGTTATCTATATTATTTCAAAAATATGTAAGAATAGAATTTGTAGCAAATTGAATGTACTTTCTAAACTACTAGGTTTATTTTGTTTAAAACAAAATCTATTCATGGTCAAAATTTGAAATTTCAATGCAATGGTACTTAAATTTTCGGGAAAAATTAAGAAGTAGGTGTCTGTCTGACCACCCTAACCACAATAAAATGATAATATTTTTTTATAAGATTTTAGATATAAGTAGAGGACTCATGTCCCAATGTGATTTTTTGTAATTTATTTCCAAGTATATAATTAATTATGATTTTTATTACAACTTTTTAAAAATATAAAAATGTAATAACCACCTTAACAAAATTCATGAAATTCAACTTTTTTTTGTAATCCTATAGTATACAAAGTATAGAATGTATGTTTGATTCAAAAATGTTCTGAAAGCTATAGATGTTTTTCAATTAGCCTATCAATTAGGACTTTAGTCGTAATTCAAATAGAAAATGAATAATAATTATTTATTAAATTCAAAGTAAAGCATAATTTATATTGGTGGAAAGATGAGAATCTCCTTTAAAAACCCTTTTCATTTCATTAATTTTGGGTTAAAAAAATCATTTGCCACATACCCTACAAAATCCATCATATCGCCACTTTTTGGCCCATCATGATCATGCACATACCCACCTCCTTTGCTCTCTCCTCTAGCTCATCCTCTGTTGTTTCCTCTACATCACCTAGGGGAAATCCATGAGGAAAATAGGAGCTAGTTGTGCATATGACCACCACTTCTCGTACTCATCTGTGCTCCTGACATCATCAGCATCGGATGCTAGTGGCTGGTTGTGATCTAAATCATCATAATCACTCTCACGAACATGATCTATAGTTAGCCGAATAGTATCCCTTGGCCTTCAGGCACTCCACACTGATTGTCTATTGAAGGGGCACGCCCTAGGTGGTGTTTGAACCTGTCCAAACTGCTACATGACTCGTCCATAATTGAATGGTTATACAATGTAGTCATGACTCCCTACTAGAAATCTATCCATCTTCATCCTCCGCAACTATCTTGTATGATCTGGCCACTGAAGAGTCAGTAGGTATGGTCTCCATAATATCTCATCCTCCTCCAGTCAGTTGAATCTCACCCTCCAAAACTCTAAATCTCCATACTTCCATATTCGTCTCAAGGGATAGCCAAATACTCATGGGTACTCTGATGCTATCATACATGGATATCCGATAGGCCTAGTACATGTGATATGCTCCAGGCACCACACCTATAGAAGCATACAATGGACCATACTGTTAATCTCTCGATAAAAAATCTCCCTAAATCATAATACAAAGACCCATGCTTAGACGGTCTGCTAATCATACATCCCTCATACTAGGTGTACCAGTCCACCATCCAAGTGTGTCGCTTATCCATCTGGATTGAGTACCAGTGCCACTATGTTTATCATGATCCATCTCACCATAAGAACTCATGAGTATAGCAGCATCAACAACTTGATCCGTGCTCTAACCCTCTCATCATGTATCGGTCCTCCTAGGTAGTACTGCATATCTCTCTTCTCACAAAATGATCACTCCCCTTGAAAATACACTCACGCTCCTCGCATAGACACTTGAATAAGGAAATGTACGTCCTCGAGTGTGATCATCATTTCCCCAGTGGGAAGATGAAAGGTAGAATTATCTGCATCCCAACACTTGCACAAATCCATTAGCATGGCATCATGGTATCTCATGGGTGGCATCATGAATGCCCAATAGATACCCACTGACTATAGATGCTTTGTCTCTACCGCCGATAGCATTGGTGATAAATCTCTCAAAAATGATATCTGTCTTCCCCCTAGTTGTTGTTGCGATTGGGTGGGAACCTATCAAAATCATCAAAAAATACTCTAAAAATTTATCTAAAATCTTCAATTTTCATATTTCTCATCATGCAAGTGTGCTAAAGTCAATATAGTGTGCTTTCTACATGGCCCTAGACACTTTAGAACCCTTTTTAGGATTTTTGCAAAGAAATAGGGACACTTCATGAAGAAATGGGACACTTCGCGAAGAAAAGGGACACTTTGCTAACAAAAGGGACACTTTGCAAACAAATGGGAGACTTTGTGAAAAAAGGGGACACTTTGCAAAAAAAAATTCCAAGAACCATAAATTAACCTATCCATGCCTAATAATCATTAAATATCATCAAAACACATGGCGAAAGTTACAGAATCAACTCACCTCATGATATCACTCACCGTGTGCCACCTACTCACAAAGATCATCCAGCCATGAAGGTGTGTAATCCCATTTGCTCAACATCTTCTCCTTCTACTTGTCACTATCAAGCTACAACAAAGGTGAAATGAATAGTAAGTGACAAATTACTTTTATTTACTACTTTTTATCTCTATTTACTTTTACATCTTAACCTAACACTCTTTTCTTTTTCCCTAATTTATAATATAGTCATTCTTCACATTCACATAACAAGTGCTAGGGTAATCTATTTTTTATGTTGTTTGATACGTTGGAATCGTGATTCCGCACTTGAAATCCTCATTTACCTATCATTGTGTGGCATGGTACTTGGAGATGCCCTACAATATGGTAATTCTTTTTCAATGTGGATAGATTGCTACCTTGATTCCACCACCGTAAAGTAAGCAGAATCAAAGGGAGGCATACATCTACCCTTAAGTGGGATTTCTAAGAAGTTAGATAAAAGGATTTGTGTACATTTAATGAATGTGTGCTATAGGATGAAGATCCTAATGTTGTGGTTTGCAAGTAACTACACTGGGGGCTTTGTTTTCCCATCTTCTAAATATGTATCCTTTTATGTAGTAAAGTGCATCGTTTAGAGTCCTTTAGCTTACACGTGCATGTAGAGTCATATGGGCGCTAAAGTGGGGGCTAAATGTGTCATCAAAAATTGGACCCTCTTGAGAAAAGAGACAATATCATGCATACTTAAACCCACTTTTGAGTCCCTTCATACTATTTCCCCTTCAAAACAGCATGTATCTGCCCCTTAGACCTATTAATTTTGATCTAGAGGCCCATTTCACATGAGAAATCAAATAAAACCTAACAAATAACACTTAATGACATCATACCCTAACAACCCACCTTCAAATAGCAGTAGTGGGACCCATTCTCCACCCTTGGCGAATGAGTCCCCTCTGGTGAGACTCATTTGCCAAGGGTGGCGAATGAGTCCCCTTTGAGGGAAAGTTCAAAATCAAGCAAAAGTTTAATCAATTTAATTCTTATTTCTGATGAATGTCAGCCTCTTCAGTCTAATTAATGGGAAAATAAGGTGTTTTTTCCTATAAATACACATTTTAAGTCATTTTACACAACTAGAGATCACTTTTTATCTACACATTGTCATTATCTGAGAGTAAAAAGCATACAACAACAAGCTGCATCATTTAAAGTTGAAGTTTTAGGAAAACAAACTCGGGTTTTGCAGGTCTTGGAGCTCACTTATATTGTTGAGATCCAACATTGCAAAGGGTTGATGATGGATTCCTATGGTGAATCATGAAGAAATATAGGGTGAAGAGGTGCAACTAGCCACCAAATCATGCCTAAGGACTTGGTTTCCTATTGATTCCATCTTCCATTTTTACTTTATCTTTAGACTAAGGTTTGCATTGTGTTTGTCAAGCATTTTCATGTCATTTCTTATCCTCATTTTATGTGTTGTAATATTTCTAGGGTAGATATCTTGCATCCTTTCAATCCTTCTTGCATAACCTATTCTAGAGTAATAGAATAGGGTCTATGCAAGAAGTTGAGTCCACGAAACGTGGAAGTTTTTTGCCTTAGCCAAAAAATTGAAATTGGCATCGAAGAAACGGGATCCCGATTTTTAAAAAGCGGGATCCCGTTACGGTTCGAGATCCCGAGCCTGAGACCAAATGGGATCCCGCTTTTTAAAAATCGAGATCCCGTTTCCCATCAGACTCCGAACCAACGAGGACAGAACGGGATCCCGATTTTTAATAAACGGGATCCCGATTTGAAAAATACGGGATCCCGATTTATAGAGAACGGGATCCCAAGTTATATAAATCGGGATCCCGTTTTATACTGTTATTTTTTTTAAAAATAGCAGTTTTCACTGCTGAACGGGACCCAATTGCTTGGCGACAATGACATCAACATCAACTACAGGTACGCCACTTCTTCACATTTTTTTAGTTTGAATTGAAATTTTAAAAGAAATAATTTAATTTTGTTTTTCAATTTATGTCACGTTTTAATGCTTTTTTTAATTGTTATATTAGAATTCAATAGTTGCAAATTAGATGAAAACTTGTAATGAAATTTAAAACGTTTTTTAATAAAATTGAGAAAAAAAACATTGAATTGTGTGTTAGAAACAAATTTTAACTTTTAAATCTTAAATTGATCAATTAAACCCAAAAAAAATTGATTTTGAAAACCTTAATTGAAACAAAACAAAAAAATTGTATTTCAAAACCCTAGAGATTGAAATGAAATAAAACATCGCATTTACAAATCCAAATCGAGCTTTTTGAAACCCTAAATTCAAATCAAACGAAAAAAATTGAATTTGAAAACCCTAGTTTGAATTGAAATGAAAAAAAATCATTAAAAACCCTAATTGTTTAAAACTGAAACCCTAAATTGAATTGGAACCAAAAAATTGTTAAAACCCTAAGTTTGCTAAACCCTAGACCCTAAACTGTAAAATCTAAACCCATAATACTAAAGCATTTGAAATTTATGAACCCTAGACCCTAATCTTTCATTGGACATACCTAAAATTATGTAGGTTCAATATCAAGAATGGGTCTATTTGGTAGATTTATGAAAACTATTTTGAATATCTAGAATGCCATAAAAGTATAATTATAGCAATTCCAATTGGAAACACTTCCAGATACATATATATCCTAGACAATAATCCACCTATCCTCAATCATAATGGATTATTTGACAATTAAGAGAGATTCAATTTAACCATAAAATTACCTATATTTTGATACTATATAGATTTATGTGGAAGGATAGAAATGCATCAATATGCTTTGTGCCATATTTTATGAATATTAATATTTAAGAAAAATCTAGATAAGATTGACCTAAGTAGATGATTTATGTAAGGGATTTTTAGTGAACAAGTGACACACCATGGAGATAGGGATGGTACTTAAATTCTTATTTATAAATATAGTGTACCCCCTTTAAATTTGTATTTGGTTTTTATAATGAGTTGAAATTATCAATGTGTTACATAAAAGAAATTTGTGCTTAGATATATTTAAATTAGATAATAAAGATATAGTTATATAAAATAGGGAATCCAACATGAGGAATAAACCTTTAATGTGCCATTGTGTGCATCTAATTTATGCCAATGATTTAGTAAGAGTGATCGTCTAAGAGGATGAAATTTAAGCCTTGAAAAATTGTAAGATCTAACACTATTTTAATGTAGTTTTATATGTGTGTACATGTCCACTATGTTTTTTGAGTTTATGTTAATGTAAGATAAGGAGGATTGGTGGATATATTTGAAATCTAAAGAAAAAACAAAAATGATGTGAATATATAGATATATATTTGTAAAATGATTCTTTAACTTATCTATATTAAACATTGTATATTATCTCTATATTACTATCATGGCTTGATTTGCATTATGTCTACTAAATGTTGCTATATTTATTCATTGTTGTAATTAAATTATAGGGCTCAATGTGTAATCTATTTTACATCAAATTTTATAGTAGACTTATAATCCTAGAATGTTTGTAAATTTAATAGCTAACAAATAACTTGATAGGTGCAACTAAAAACCAAAAAATGTGGTTTGATTTATCTCCATTAGGCTGGAAAGCTAAAAAATCTACTAGGTTTATCCCTATTAGGTTGAAAACCCAAAAGTGTAGCTTAATAAACTTACAAGTGGTGAAAACTCACAAAAGCACTAGAAACTAATATTTGCAAAACTACCCTTGACATATCAAAAAAAGCCAAAGGTCACCATATGTCATACCTATATAGGTTGTATAGTTATATTGGATACCTTATAGTATCTCCTATTGGTTATATATGTTTGAAGATGACATTAGCGACACATCCCTACATTTATATGAGATATATTATTAACATGTCATGTTACACATATGCTAAGATACTCAAATATGGATAAGGAGAACTAGGGAATATATATTAGAAGAGAAATATATACTAAGCTATCCAATATTATATTTTTGTACTTAGTGTAGAAGAGAAATTCTAGACCAAGAATGCAAGTGCAAACTCAATACTCTACTTCTAATGAAAGGTAAATAAAATAATGAAAGATTAGAGAAGCATAATATGTTCCATAACATTCTTTTATGGCTCTAAATGTATGTGTTGAAGTTGCTCTTTCGTTCTCTAATGTGATAACATATACATACAAATTTTATCATATGGAAACATTTGGGGATGTCATTATTTTATAGAGTTGAGGGGAAAGGAATGGAGGACTAGGTTTTTTTGGAATCGAGGACTAGAATCATGAGAGAATTTTTGAATTTGAATTTGAGAGGGAAGAGAGAATTAAATGTAGGTGGTTGGGTTGATGGAGGGCTTGTGTTGACTTGATTAGGTAGATGGGAATAATTGAATGCTAATTTGAATTTGGATTGAAGGTCTAAGTTGGAAATGAATGGCTATGATTAGTCTAATTGATTTGATGGCTAGGATAGATTATTAATTTCATTTTAGATTTGATGAAGTGGAAGTAAGTTACATTAGTTTGAGTTTGGATTGGTGATTTGGAATTATTTTAATTTTAAGCTATGGATGTGACATGATTATCCCCTTAATGGTTGATTAAAAGTTAGGATTTGGGGATTTTAGCTAATTAAATAATAAACTCTAAAGTCTAAACCAGAAACCCTAAAAGCCATCATTTTTTCTAGGTCTAATGAAATTTTGCTGTCTTAGGCACCCCACTAAATTTCACAATACCTTATGCCATGTAATTGTTTCCTAGATCTTGCAGCATGTAGATCCCCTTAAGCTATCCTATTAATACCTTAAACCCTAAACTCTAAAGTCTAAACCCTAAACCCTAAAAGCCATCATTTTTTCTTTAAAGGCTCTTAATGAAATTTGGTTGCCTTTGGCAACTTCACCAAATTTTATTGATTTGAGCCATGCCATTTTCTCCTAGGACCTCACTAGACGTAAATCCCCTTAAGCCATCATGTCACCCTAAACCGTAATTCAATTTTCTTAAGGGGTTGACAATATGACATTTCTTAAGGGGATTAAAGAAGTTCTTAAAATTTGGTGATCAAAGTTGCCCAAGGCCCAACCAAATTTAACAATAATAAGATCCTGCAAGATTATACA
>VDFB02379711.1:88080470-88277071 GCA_007258455.2 Sequoia sempervirens | reverse complement strand
AACTTTTCATCATCCTCATATCATCCGCATGTCTTAGTGTTCCAATAGTGGACAAACATAGCTACTTCAGACCAATTATAATATTGAGATTGAATTTTCCACGGAGCTTAGAGTATAATTCTCCTGTAAAATCAACCACTAAAAGTATAGTACCAATTGGAAATGTGTTTCTACATGCATGAAATTGGCCATCAAGGCATCAAGCATGTTCAGAGTGCATAACATATTTGGTACAATTTTATTATTAAATTCACTCATAAATGCATGCACACTAACTTTTTCTATAACTAAATCACAACACTTTCCTATTTTTCCATCTTTTAAAGAATAGTGAACATTCCTAAATCTTTTGACGTCTACTAATTGTTGTCCAAAATCATGATCAACACCTTCATGCAAACAAATTCTTAAAAATGAAAGATTTCTGCAGTTAATGCATTGTCCAGAAATACAAGAACTTAAATAAAATAACTATCATTAGATTTTTCACAAAACAAACCTGAAATAAACTCTCTTATTGATTCGGGTGGCATATCAATACCACATTCCTGTATAATCATGTTAGAATGCAAGGTACAACGTATATATCGAAAAACATCATAAAACTAACAAAATTGAACATGTATTTTACAACAACAAGATATTCGTTGCTTATTAATTTTTACATACCAAGGTTTACATTTTCAAAAGACCTTTGACTTATTTTAATATTACCAGGTAACACTGAATCGCTACAAAATTTTCTATAAAATTCAGTTGTATCTAATAGGTGTTTTGGGCAAGGATCGCGGACTTTGACCCCACCCTAATTTTAAAACATCTCTAGCATTAGATGAAACCCTAGTATTATCATGCCAAGATTTTTCGATCAAAGATTTAATTTCAACACTCAATTTTATATCAGACCTTGGTAGTCATCCACTGAAACTCCAACATTAATTGATAGGATCATTTTCTATACTTTCTCTTCTTTTTGCTGCTCTTAGTAATGTTTTAGGATGCATTTTTAAAACTTCACTAATATTGCTTACCATTCTTTTATTCAAAGTTGTTTTATTGACTATAGCAGTAGTTATAGCTCTTCTTGCTGCGTTTTTATCTTTAGATCGACTATTTTTTCCAATAGATTGAATGGCACTAGCAACAGGAGACATAGCATGTTTTAATGATTGATCTTTTCTTTGGTTGGTTTAACATAAAAGCCTAACCTTTTCATTACTTTCCCTATTTTTGCATTCTCATCAATTGCATCATTAGTTGACATTGAAATGTACATTTCTATAAAAGAATTCTCGTATATTCTATTCTCAGATAGCGCTTCATTTGCCTCCCAAGAAATTTGATCAGGAAGATTATCTAAAACACCACTTCCAATTTTAAAAAGAGTATTTTCATTAAATTCAACATCACATTCTAAATTTTCATCTTCATTTTCATCAACAAAATCTCTTTCATTTTCATTTCATTTTCATCAACAAAACGGTTTTCATTTTCATTTTCATTTTCATCAAAAATATAGGTTTTGTTTTCATTTTCAAGAAAATGATCATTTTGATTTTCATTTGCAACAAAAGATTTTTCTTTTTTGTTTTCAACAAATTCTATAAAAGTTTCATTTCTTTGAATATAGTCAATGTCAACATCATTATATCTAGCTTCTTGTAAATCTTCTACAAACAAATTTACCATGTCACTAACATGTGGATTTGAAGACGTACCTAGATTTGTGTATATTGAAACATTCTCCATAGCATTCAAAGAGGGATTTGAAGACATAGTAGGACTTGTTTGTATAATCATATTCTTCTCCAAATTGACTCCTTGCAAATTAGCTTCATGTACAACTATGGTATCTTCAATGTTTTCATCTTCAATAGTTGTTGAATTGGTTGCTCCACCATCGTTCATTGATTTTATTCTCATTCTTCTTTCTCTTTGTCTTTGTCTCTCTTTTTCTTTATTTGCTTCAACTTCTTGAGGAGTCAATGTCTTTCTTCTCTTATTACGAAATTTATCTCCCATAATTATAAAATTCTCAAGCACAGATGAATGTTAATAGTGAAATACTTCAAAATATTGAATCCAAATTGGAAGTTGAATACCTATTACGCCAAAATTCTTCTTCTTGTGTTCCTCAAAACAAATAGAAAACTACCACAATTCCACTTTAAAAATTGTTCTCTTTATGCTTCCTTTGAAAAATTCAATCCATATTGCAAATTTCACTTCAAAAATGGTGTAGACGATGCTCCCTTTGATAAAATCAACAAAAAATCAAATTGACCACCTGTAAATACAATAACATATGAAAAATAATTGATTTTCAGTGCTCTCGGCCGTACATGTCAAGTTGCAAAGTTGCAGAGTTGACAGTAATTGTCAACAGTGTTTTTAAATAATATAAAACGGGATCCCGTCTATAAAAATGATCCCGTTTATAACAAAACGGGATCCCAATTACCAAACGGGATCCCGTTTACTAATAAACGGGATCCCGCTCCATAATCGGGATCCCGTTTATTAAAATTCACTCCGGAGCCATTGTGAAGGTAAACGGGATCCCGTTACTTTTTCAACGGTCAAAAACAAAACGGGATCCCGATTATAACACGGGATCCCGTTTATTACTAAACGGGATCCCGTGTTATAATCGGGATCCCGTTTTTTGAAATTTGAATTTGGTTTTGCATCGTGGGCGGGTTTTTGCCAAGGTTTTTGGTTCGGGAATAGCTTTGGAAGTCCGAACCTAAGCCTTCAACCTGGTTTGACCTGCAAATTGAAAGCCCTAACAATGTCAAAGCAAAATATCGACTTTGGACATATGGCTGACGACCTTTTTTTGAAAATTTTCTGACAAAATGAAAACCCATTTTAGATCAAACAATGCAGATTCTAAATATATAATTTGTTTTGCAATTGAATTATTTTTTGCATTTTTCAATTAATTTCTAATAAAATTGGTCCATAAACTTTAAATATCAGAGTTTTTTACTATTTGAATAACTTTTGATCAACATAACATTTTGACAAGCGGATTGCACGAGAGAAAACTTCAGACAATTCTTTTCAATTTGAAAAAAAAAAATGATAAGTTTAGGTCATCTTATGCATGTCGTACATGACGATTTTTCAAAACAACAAATCTGCCTAATAAAAATTAACAAAAAATATTCAATAAAAATTACAAAAAATATCAAGAGCAAGGTTCAGTGAGTCATAAAACTTTTCCCAAAAGGATTTAGAAAAATACGATAATTTAAGTCAAAATATGGATGTCGTACGTGCATGGTATGGTACAAAAAAATGACTTTTAAACAGTGGTTTTTTGAAATTCCTATTGAAACTCAATTTGTACAATCTGGGTATTGAAATAAATTACATATTTGGAAACTAGACTCTGAGCACTACATTTTATGATTAGTGACTTTTTTAAAGATTTCATCTTTAAGTGCTTCAAATTTTAAGGTCAAATGTGTCAAATACTGAAAATCAGGGAAAACACTTCCACTTTTTGGCCAAAAAGTGGACTCAACTTCTTGCACACACCCAATAGGGTTTTTGTCATGATTCAACCTTTCCTAGTCTTTAACACATCTAAGGCTAGGGTTTATGCATACTTTTCTCTATTCAAGGTTTTATTACCAATCTAGGGGTTTGACCAAGGCAAACCCCCCATTAGACCAACAATTTTAAGTTGTTTTGTAGGGATTTTCTGAGATTTGGAATCGGGACTCTGTCAAAATTTGTTGTGCAGGTGTTAAGGTGCAGACCTGAATCTTGAGTTTGCAGGAATCTGAAGGTGGACTGATTTTCCATGCTTGGAAAATAAGACCCACCTAAGATGCAGAATTGAGTTAAATGTTGTTTCAGGTCCCTGACAGTCAAAAATCAAGTTTTGTTCATAAAAGGTCTAATTTGGGACTGATTCGCTACCCTTGGCGAATGAATCCCAATTAGCTAAAGTCCATATTTCATCAGGTTTTCAATTTTTCATCCAGTCCTCTACAACTTTCTAGGTACATACATTCTTAGAAATAGCCCTCTCTTTAGTCAAATATTGCATTTTTGTTCATTATTTCTATCTTTTTGCATATCACACTATTTTCAAAAAAGACATAAATCTTAGTTTGGCATTCATTTTCAGCCATTTAGATTAATCTATTGCATTTAGTTAAGTTCATTTACATCATATCACATTGCATACATCCTAATTTTAATTTACATAAGCTTTATTTTGGACCTAAATCTCTCTCTTTCTAGGTGAGAAATCCTAGGAAGAGAGCAAGCATTTCGAGTTCCAAAATCTATGTCACAGAAGCTTAACTAGGTCCTATCCTAACACCACACATAAGATTTGGATTCTACACACTACTAGCCATTACAGTATATGCCTTGAATTTCAACTGGTTGACAGACAATCATAGAGAACCTTCTTTCACTTCAATCTTTTTTTATATTGAACATATCCTCCAAAAACTAGGGACTAAGATAGAACTAGTGTAGAAATGCTCTCCCTCCAAACCAAAAAAGAAAAACTCCATTTCTACAAGAAATTCTAACTAATTGAATATTTCTAGAGAAACATCTCCGCCCAAAAAAATATCCTTTTTCCACCTTTTGGACCACTGCAATCATACAGATTGCATACCTTGCATGGTATAGCAATCATATAATACACACAAACTCCTAAGGTAACTTGATTTAGGATATGATTAATGATATAACTCTCTTCATTATAGATCCATCTTGACACATAGTGTATAACTAGAAATATAGCATATATTATTGCAACTCCATATAACTCAAACCGATGTGATGATTCAATTATTCCCACAACCTTTTTCATCCTTGACAAATTTGACTTCAATGACACTTTTTTCATCCTAGACACCCTTTGGCATCAAAGAAAACTTTTGTCCAACATTAGTACCTTGCATGAGTACCATAGTAAGAATGGATTCATAACATTCACTAAGGAGACAATTAGTCATTTTCACATTAGTAGGATTACTAAGATAATCCTCTAGAGTGAAATTAGGTTGTGGAACCATTCCTCCTTCAAGAGGCATAGGGCCATGAGATGAATTTAAGTTCACTAGATCACCTTGCTTGTTGGTTTGTTCGGATCCCCTGATGTTAGGTGGGTGAGACAATTGGTGAAACTATTTTTGTTGCTACTCCATGAGCTTTTTCAACTACAATTGAGTGGTTACGAGAATGTTCAAAACATGGAAAGATAATTCAATTGAATGATGGAGATGATTTTAGACCAAGGAAAAGACTAAAGGATGATAATTAGGATGATAGATTATGCTATTAATTGGAATTTGGATTGATTGATTATATTACAAATTGGGTGATCAATTTAGTGCTCTAATTATGTTTGAGAACTTGATGTGATGATGGTGAGATCAACTACTACTTGAGATAGGCTATGTTCCCAAGCAGATTGAATGGTTATGATTAGATATTACTTGAGATGGGATAGGTTCTCTAGTACAAATTATTTATGTGTGAACTATATCTCTTTCTTGAAGTTAATTTGGTCGTGTAGGATTACTAACTCATGATAAATAATGTTCCTAGAAAGCATAAATATATGATGATGTGGATTGGTTGATTGATCAATTAAGAATCCAATGTTCTCAAATATATGTTTAGGAGGCTAGATTGTGATGTTTGATGATGGATATGTTGATAAAATGTGATTAAGGATGTGTAAATGCTCTAGCCTAGACCTATTCAAACATGGAAAAAAAACAAGCATTACTCCTCAAACAAGTTTAAGCCAAACATTCCCCATGAAATTCATTCAAACACAAGAACAAGAAAACAAGGTAAAATATCAAATAAGAGCTAATGAAATCTTATTCAAAATGCTCAAACCAGCATCCCATGGGGGAATTGGTGCTTCTTTGACGTGGAAAGAAGCCATTTCCCAATTCCTTGATAATCTTGATGATGATTGTGTGCTCCTTGATGCAAAATGCCAATAGCCTAGCTATGGATGATGAATTCTATGCTAACTTGCATAAAAATATAGATGATTGTGGATTCAAATGCCTATAATGTGTTTGCATGAAGTTGTGTCCTCAATTAAATAGAGAAGGCCTCTATTTATAATGAAGAAGAGTTGAAGAGTGAAGAATACCTAGATGAATGTGGGATTAAAGAAGGGACCAATGGCATTGTGCCACTTGTCAACATGCTAATGAAGGGAGGTGGAGCACATTTTGAACAATGTGCATGTTAAATGTATGCATGTGAAATTTGAATTTGAAGAGGTAACTTGTGTAAGAGGTGTAAGAGGAATTATTACCAAGTTGGCTCGAGGAAAGGACATGTAAGAGATTTTAATGCGAAGTTGGAGGACAAAAGTCCTTCGGGAGGGAGAATTCAAATAAGTGGAATATTCCAAGAATATCCCATATTTGAATGAAAATAGGGTAATTTAGTAAATCAAAAAAATTGATTTACATGTGCAACTTGCAAAAGCTAGAGGAAAGGAGGATTAGTGTTAGGAGTTAATTAATGATTAATTAACTTAGATTAAATTTGATTGTGACATTTAATTTAAATGCTTGAATTTATTTAAATCAAATGAGAGGATATTGGAAGATTAGTAATTTAATTAAATAAATTTGATTTATTCAATTAAATGAAGAACATTAGGATTTTAATTAAATAAAATTGATTTATTTAATTAAAGGAAGAACATTATCATTTAATTAAATAAAGTTGATTTATTTAATCAAAGAGGAATATTAGGATTTAATTAAATAAATTTTATTTATTTAATCAAAGAGGAATTTTGATGAAATAATTAAATAAAGATTATTCAATTAATTGGTTAGTAAAGAAATGATTAAGGAAGTCCAATCGAAGTTAGCTAATTAGAATCAAATGTATTATATTGATTAGGCTATTTTGAGTGTCTAAATTTTGCTCCTCTTTGAAGCAATGCACCAATTGCGTTGGTTCAAAGAATAACCTTGTTGAGATCAAAGTTCATTTTTTTTTATTTTTTTCGGATGCCCCACTATTGTCCCAGTGGAAAGAAGTATGCTAGTACACTACCCCCTGTTACCCCAGGGGAAAGAAGTATACTGGTACACTACCCCCTCTAGAGATTAGGCAAAAATTTCAATTTGTGGGGTCGATCTCACAACAAAGAGGTTCAAGATGGACATATGGATGGTTATGATGATGATGTAAATGAGATGGTTTTAAGATGCTTAGAATAATATATCTATATTATGCAATGATGATAATGTAATGCATGTGAATGATATACAACATACTGACAATTTGTGGATGCAAGATGGATGCATATATGGATGTTTGGTTGAATTTCATGATACCATGTTATTTCAGAGAGAAGAAAGAAGAAATGAGATGATGAAAAGAGAATCCAATAAGTCCATGATCTGCCGAGACTTTATTAGAGACAAATGATGAGAGATTGATGATGATGTTTTACTTATCTAGGGATTGGGATTTTAAAAGGGTTTACTTACCGTATTTTTTATAACACACATAGATACGAGGCATCAAGGTATAAAGAACCAGGATGGCATTGTACCTAGTGCGATGGACTTTGACTTGAAAATCAAATAGGAGTATCCTTGTTCACACTTGGAATACAAAACCTTATTTAGAATGCAGTTCAAATATTTTAAACATCTTGGACCAAAACATAGAAAGGAAAGCCTTCCTATGTGGTCAACAAGATACCCAAAACATCCTCCCTACATACCAAACAAAGTAAGCATGACCAATGTTATATTACAAGAGCATCCAACAAACACAACAGACAAAAGATAATGATCATTGTCCCATTCCTTTCTCTCTAAATCATTTTGTTTAGACATTATTGAGAGGTCATTGGAATGAGCACAATAACATAAGTCAACAAGACAAAGATCAAGTAAACAAACAAGCCAATGTTCTTCATACCTCTAGCCAAGACTAAACTATGGTGATGCTTGATGTTGATGTCAATTGTAGAAAGGATGCATCCTAGGATGATGTTATTAGATGATTTGGGACAAACTGGATGATGGGCTATTAATATCAAGAGTTGACCAACTTGTTTACCTACTGACCTAGACTTGAGACCCTGATGATTGAGTTTTCACTTTCGATCTGCTAGACTTGTTTTTGATTGTCTTACCAAAGGTTGAGGATGATGATGATTTATTATGAGTGGAATTTTATTGCAGGTGAATGCAAAATGGGATGGATGGATTTTTTCAAATATTTGGATTTTTTTGTGTTTTGAGATGTTTTGCAAATGTTTTAATTTTCAAAATTTTCTTTTTTTTGGTGTTTTCTAAGATTTTATGAATGTTTTTGGATTTTTTGTCTCGGGGGGCCATCAATAATGGCCTTGCCTACATTTAAGCTCAAAGACCACGTAGTTTGGATAACAACGTTTTTAACATTTTTCTAAAATTTTTACCTGCTTTGGGATTTTGATATGTTTTGGATGTTTTTTGGATTTTTGAATGATTTTGATGATTTGGATATGGATATGCGTGACAATATTAGTGCTCTATTTTGGGATATTGTTGAAAACCAAGCTAAGGTTGATTGATCAGATCGATGGATTGATGATGATAACATTGTTAAGGATACAATGCAAGGATAGTGTTAAGCAACACAAAGATTAGGATGGATATCCCAAGATGATTAGGGATTGATTGGATTTGATTGATCGGGATTTTGAAGCTTGATTTTGGAACAAAAGTTGGTTTTGGATGATTTGATGTGATGTTGAAGCACATGTTAGATGCAACTGATATTTTATTGTTTGGATTGATGTTCAATGGAAGATAAAACTTGATAAGGAACATCTTCTCATCAAAATGTGCCATGGGCTAGTGATTTTGATTTTGGCTCACAAATTTTTTGACCAATTTGATTTTATGTTTTTCCAATGTTTGGATCACCACATAATTTTGAAGATATAGATCAAGATTTATTCCCAAAGCAAGATATAAATATCTGCTCCCAGTGTCTAGCAATGTTTGGAATTCCATGGGTGGATGCTTGGATAGGTGTGTGGATAAATGGATATGGTAAGAATGCTAAGGATGCCAGGGATTATCTTGTGATAAGATAAGATGTTCAAACAAAGGATTCTCATTTAGATAATGCTTCATGGTTTAGATAATGCTAGGTAGGATAGGATCAATAAAAATGACCCATGTCAAGATGTTTACCATAAGCAAGTGTAAAGTGTGCACCAAAATTTTATCAAGATCAAGATAATGTGGACAATGGGTGTAAATAGATGAAAATGGATTGGATAAATGGTTCATGGATGAATGGATTTATTATGGATGAGATGGATGGAATGTTGTATTTTTTATGAATGAGATAAGATGCTTTCACCTGAAATAGCACATGTAGATGCTTGATTCTACACATGACACTTTTTTGTCAGGTTTTCGTCATGGTACCTATCCAAAGTGCCACCATAGTGGTTTTCACTAGAGGACAATTTTTTTCTTGACTGTTTTCAATCCTTTTTCTGATTTTTAATTATTTGTATTTTTAATTTTTTGATTTTTTTGTATTTCTCTGTGAAAGATTTTTAAACTCATGTTGAATCACCTGGTGGTGCTGATGTAGATGCTTATGTCATAATGTGCCATCAATATCCTACCTAAAGAAGTTGTTTTTCCAAGATACATGCACTTGAATAGAACTTTTGAGATTCCTAATCTGCTTTGTTGATACTAGAGTTAACTTTGTCTTTGTGTGCACATCGTGATAAAGTGCCTTCTGAATCCTTATGATGAAGCATGGCTGCCAATACATGGTCATTGTGAGAATTTGATATCATGCATGGAGGCGTGGATGGTAGAGTGTGTTTAGGAATAAAAGTTGTTTTGGTTGACAACTTGGAACCTTTAACTCTCCAAACTTGGGAAGATGAGCAATAATGGGTGGATATGGAAGTGTGTATGGAATTTGGACCAACTGCTTGATATACTTTGTATGTTGCTTGAGAAGCCTAATTTTTCTTTTGTGGACATCTTTTATGGATACTTTTCCCTTTTTATTTTTCCCCATAGTTTCTTTTACTAATGGAGTTTGATAGGGATAATCTTTCTTTCTATTTTTTGGTATCTATGTGTATTTGATTTGTCCATTATGCTCCTTAGCTTCTTTTGCTTTGATAATGTTCTTTGTGCTTTAATTCAAATCTTTCTTTTTATGTTGGTCCCAATTCGTGGATGGCGTGATGGGTGGATGAAGATTCATGACATGGTTGATTGTAGTATTGACATTGGTTTCACCAGAAGGACTCTTCGTGCTCCCTATGTTGATGCTTGCACTAGATAAAATTTCCCCCAGTATTATAGAGGTATCATTAATATTTTTAGATCCCTTAATTGTTGAATAACCAAGACCTTGATGCTTAGGATTTCTAATAATCTGCATTGGTTCTAGGATACCCTATTCATGTAGGCCTAATCCTCTGCCTTGATAATTCATCTATTGAAAAAATTGATTTGCAATATAATATGATTTACCTTGGAAACAAGGTGCTACTCCTCTACTCTATTGTGGATCTTCAAAGGTGATAGCTTCTTCATTAATAAGATAGATTTCCCTAAAAAAGCTAAGTGATCCAAGTTTATAAGTTATAGGATCCTCCATAAGTGGGATAACTTCCTGATTCATATATTTTACTTGATCTTGTGAAATGTCATATTTTAATGCTTCTTCAAGAGGTGTTGATGATTCACTGTCCACGTAGAAGTCTCCCTCATGGTTCATTTTTTATATGCCTTCATAGGATGTTTTTGATTCACAACTTCTGTAGAATCCTTCTTCATGTTCCATTTCTGATGTCTCTAGATTTTTTTGTATCTTGATCATGTGTACAAATCTTAAGAGTAGGAGACTCGTGTTCCTTGGTAATGATATCAAGAGTATGAGACTCTTGTTTTGAATGAAGATCATCTACATGTCCATTAGTAGTAAGCATCTCATGGGTAGATGGAGGAATATGTGCTATAAGGATATGATAATCATTTGCAACCTCTTGTATAGATTGGAGAGTGTCCATTAGATCATTGTAGTATCTTGGAGATACAAATTCTTGATCTTGATTAATTTTGAAATTGCTTTTGACATGCTTTGGATCAAGTTCTTGACATGGGTCAGTTTCAAAGGATTGATTGCTTATAAATGGTTCTTGGATATCTTCATTGGGCATAGGAAATGGATCAATATCCTCTTGATCTTTGAGTGGACTTGGATCAAATGTTGAGTTGAGGATCCCTTTAGTATCTATAACCATGAGGTCAAAGGATGTCAATATGTCTTGGAAAGGACCATTGCTAGACTTTGGTGAAAGATGTTGATCATGCTTATGAATGAATTCTTGAGATATCTCCTCTAACTCATTATGTGGTGTAGTGACATTTTCAACATGATTATTGGTGGAAGGATAACCAATTATAGGATCAAATAATGTTAACACTCCTTTGAATAGATCATTGTTGGATATTGTTGAGGGGTATAAATTATCATGATCAAAAAGTGACTCTTGATGTATGTTGAGTTGATCTTAGGATGAATTAGAAACATCTTCAAGGTGCTCATTGATGGATAGATCTTGATCATTGTTTTCAACAATTGTTGTGGAGAGATTGTCAATGCTATCACTAGTGGTTGAATCTTCATCATTGTCCTTAACAGTTATTATTTTTTTATCAATAAGGTCTTGGATGATATTTTTGAGTCAAATACAATTTGATGTTGTGTGTCCCTTTATTTTTTGAAAATCACAAAGGTTCTTCTTGTTATACCCTGGTGGTTTAACTTAAGGCTCTTGATAATTTTCATAAAAGGGGATTTTGATGATATTTTCTTTTATCAACTATTGCATGACCGATTTGATTGGTCCCCCAATTGGTGTGTATTTTTGTTTGTTACCTTGTGAGAATTGTACTTTAAATTGACATTGTGGTGATTTATTTTGGAGATGTGGTGATTGATCTTTGAGATGTGGTGATTGATCTTCGAGATGTGGAGGTTGGGTTTTTTCTTGATGTTGTTGATCTTGATATCCTACCTCTTGACATTGGAGATATTGTTCTCGATGTGGTTGTGGACACAACTCAATGCTTTGATGGCATGTTTTAACCAATGGAAGAGTGTATTTATTTTTGGGTGGATATATCTGTTGGCGCAATGAATCAACTATTTTGGTAAGTGTATCAATTTGATCTCACAAAATTTGATCTTGATTTTGATCTCAAGATACCCTTGATATAGTTCATTTGGTTTTTGTTCAAGAAGATTTGGAATGTATACTTGTGGTGTTTGTATGGGATCATGGAAAATTTGGTTTTGGACAATGTTTTGATTTGGGATGATGCTTAGATTTGGCATTAAAGGTTGAAATTGAAAATTATTGTGGTTGGGAATCACATTGCCTTGATTTAGGTAACTTTGATTTTGCATGGTGCTACCTTGACTTGGATTTAACATATTGTTTGGGCTTTGAACAAAATTTGTATGATTCACAAACATATCTATCCCAAAGTTTACCAAGTGTGGATTTGAAATGTTCATGTTTGGTAAAGTTGTACTTGGTATATTTACATTTGGCATGTACGGATTTGATGGGATAATGTTGTTTTGTTGAAGACTCATGCATTGATTGTTTGGTTGGTAAATTTGTATGTTTGGACTTTGATTTAAATCCACCATAGGGAAAGGTGCTCCAACATTTGGATTGGGCATATTTTTGTGCCATTGAGGTTTGTAAGAGATAATGACCCCATGTGTGGATTGTATGAATGTGAGTTTTGATAATCCATTGGTTTCATAAGGATTTGATAGTTTGGTTTACTTAGATCATTCATGACATATGGAGCAAGTTTATATTCCATGTTCTTCTTGTTTTTTGGCCTTGTTGACCTCTAAGGGAATTAGGACCAATGATGAGATGAAGGATGAAAGAGGTGAATGAACTTTTAAGATCCTTGGAGGAATAATAGACTTTAGGATTCTTTGGATTTTTTTATTTGGATTGGATTTGATTTGATTTGGATAATGGACTTATAAACCCCAATATGTTGGATGTTATCTTGGAATAAAATTTTCCACAAGGATGATAATTTAACTAGATGTATAGGTAAGGATTCATCCACACACACTTAGCCAAACAAGGAGATTTTGATGTTGATTTGAAGGACTTTACCAAAAGTCTAGTATTAATGATTTTTCCAATGGTTCAAAAGTTGTTTGTGAGATGGGATTTGATTGATGTTTGAGATGGATGGAATGATTAGTTTTTTTTATCCTAAATGAACCTAAGAGGGACTTGTTTACAAGACCAAGGTTTTGAAGAACATGATTTTCCCTAAGAGTACTTCAAACAAAAAGATTAATGTTTGCTCAAAAGACCATAAGGAAAAAGATAAACAAGCACATGTGTTGGGTTCAATTTATTTCACTTTGATTAATGAATTGCTTTAAATACCACGTCCACACTTCTTGCTTATTTTTTCAAAATTAATGTCTATGTCTCAATTTCTTTTTCATCCCACAAGGTCCATTATGTGGAAATCAAGAGAATCAAGGCAATAGCTCCCTAATGTTGACTTTAGAGAGAGAAAATTGAGATATAAGTCCAAATACTTAGAAGTCTCTAAGGATGAAATCCCTAGGGACAAGCAGTAGCACTTGTATTTTTTTCAAAGGTATTTGCTCTTATAAAGGGTTTGAAATTTGATGTTCTTGTTGAATTTTTGTTTTCAATATTTTGGATCCAAACAATGTGTTTAACTAACTCAAAGATTGCACAACCCTAGGATGGAAAAGAAAATATTTGTTGAATTCCCACTTGGATAAATCCAACTGTGCTTATTCAGAGTGGATGATTAGAAGCTTGACCATACTGGCTCCCCTCCATGACACTCACTTCTACGAGTCATCCAAGCTTCAATTCTCATGAATCTTCCATGATGAACTTTTCATCTTTGCAAAGAATCACAAATATGTGCAATGGCTCTAAAGGTCTGACCTCCTGACGCCAACAACTATTGGGATTTTGGATTCTAGAAAAAGGTTCATAGTAAGGGCATCTATTTTAGGGGGTGAAATGATAAAATCCTTGTGAGAGATCTCCCAACCCTTAGAATAAGGGCTTTATGCATCACAAAGACAATGGGGGGGAGTTATCATGCACCGATTCCCATTGTTTACAATTTTCATCACAACTTCAAATTTATATAGCTGTTTGGAAGAGCTTGGCTTATGCTCATTACTGCTTGGGTCATTCCCTTGGGGTGAGTAATTTTTCCCACCAAGGAAAACCCTCTAAAGGTAAACAAAATTGAATAGGTGCATCTGTAGTTTGATCAATCTTTGTTTGCGTGAATAAAGAGAGAACACATGCAATGTCCTTTCTCACACTAGCAAGCTTTGCTCAATTTTAAGAGCCCAATTTGAAATGTGGAGGCAATATTTTAGACAACCTAATATCACAAACATGTTTTTGATTCTCAAGATCTTCATGAAGTGCAAGAGAAGTGCATACGCATTTCAACGGTATTAGTTTGTAAAAAATATTACAAAACAAGATAAGCACATGTTCATTTTAGACCTCAAAGGCAATAAATGGGTTCTTTTTATAGCACCAAATTTGATTGTTTGAAGTTGTTTGTTCAATTCTTAAGACCCAAAATCAAATCTAGTGAGTTTCTAATGTTCTTTTTAACCCTTTGTGACAAAGAAAGATTTTGTATGTTCTTTTTAAAATTCAAAAAAATTTAGTTAAGTTCTAAAGATGAAGATAACAATATCCAAATATGGGATTATAAATTCTCTCAAAGTGTTAAAGAACACTTTTTTACAATTATGAAAAATAAAGTGCCATAGGAAGCTCTTCTTGTTTTCTTCTTTTCCTAGACAATGGATATCAAATGCTTTTTATTTCACTTCAATTCTCAATGCTCCTCTTAAAACCTAGAAGCCATGCTCAAAATATTTTATGAGATCAAGAAACAAGAAGATATGAGAGTTAGATGAATGATTAAGCATAAAACACTAAAATTTAGATCATGTTGCAATGTGTTTTGAATTTAGGTGTAAAATTAAAAAATTTAACTCTACCAAAATTGAGAAAACTTACACCAGTGTGTAGCTTATGAAATTCTACCCCATTTCAAAAAAAGAAGCTTTGAAAAAGACCTTCATATGACCAACATATGGCCATTTTAATATTGACTATAAAAGCACTAAAACAGAGATCATATGCACTAAAACAGAGAGCATATGCGTTAAAATAGAAAGCATATGCGCTAAAATATCTTGTATATGCTCTAAAAGAGGAGGTAAATGTGTTGAAACAAGAATAAATGCACTGGTATGGGTTGTGGATGTGCTATAAAAGGGCTTTGATGTGCCAAAAGTCACCACCAACACGCTGAAACTTAAAAATAGGGCTAAACCCCACGGTGGGTGCTAAAATGTAAATGATCCAGCCTAGACCTATTCAAACATGGACAAACAAACAAACATTAGTCCTCAAACAAGTTTAAACCAAACACTCCCCATGAAATTCATTCAAACACAAGAACAAGAAAACAAGGTAAAATATCAAATAAAAGCTAATGAAATCTTATTCAAAATGCTCAAACCAGCATCCCATGGGGGAATTGGTGCTTCTTTGATGTGGAAAGAATCCCTTTCCCAATTCCTTGATAAGCTTGATGATGATTGTGTGCTCCTTGATGAAAAATTCCAATAACCTAGCTATGGATGATGAATTCTATGCTAACTTGCATTAAAATCTAGATGATTGTGAATTCAAATGCCCATAATGCATTTGCATGAAGTTGTGTCCTCAAATCAATAGAGAAGGCCTTTATTTATAATGAAGAAGAGTTGAAGAGTGAAGAATAGGATGAATGTGGGGTTAAATAAGGGACCAATGGCATTGTGCCACTTGTCAACATGCTAATGAAGGGATTTGGAGACATTTTGAACAATGTGCATGTTAAATACATGTAGGTGAAACTTGAATTTGAAGAGGTGACTTGTATAAGAGGAGGTGTAAGAGGCATTAATGCCAAGTTGGCTCAAGGAAAGGACATGTAAGAGATTTTAATGCGAAGTTGGAGGACAAAAGTCCTTTGGGAGGGAGAATTCAAATAAGTGGAATATTCCAAGAATATGCCATATTTGAATGAAAATAGGGTAATTCGGTAAATCAAATAAATTGATTTACATGTGCAACTTGCAAAAGGTAGAGGAAAGGAGGATTAGTGTTAGGAGTTAATTAATGAAATTAATTAACTTAGATGAAATTTGATTGTGACATTTAATTTAAATGCTTGAATTTATTTAAATCAAATGAGAGGATATTGGAAGATTAGTAATTTAATTTATTCAATTTGATTTATTCAATTAAATTAAGAACATTAGAATTTTAATTAAATAAAATTAATTTATTTAATTAAAGGAAGAACATTAGGATTTAATTAAATAAATTTCATTTATTTTTAAATCAAAGAGGAATAAATTAGGATTTAATTAAATGAAGTTGATTTATTTAATCAAAGAGGAATTTTGATGAATTAATTAAATAAAGATTATTCAATTAATTGGTTAGTAAAGAAATGATTAAGGAAGAATCGAAGTTAGCTAATCAAAACCAAATGCATTATGTCGATCAGGCTATTTTGATTGTCTACAGGATGTCCTTGTGTGATTAAAGAGATTATTGGATGAATTTGGGAAAATATGAAGTGATGAAAATAGTCAGTACAAAAGATTGGGTAATGCAAAAAAAAATTGATCATGAGATTAGTTTTGGAACAACAAGGGCTATATTTGGTCAAAATGATTCTCTCTCATGTTTTTCTATGGGAAATTCATATGTGCAAGAATAGAGCAAATCCACCTATCAACACTACGAAAATTCTTGAGTGGATCTGCCACTAAATGGAATGGAGATTCTTATCAAAAAATCACAAATTTCTATGAATGGATCCACCCTTAAAAAAATGTTTTTGGTAATTTTAAGTATAGAACACATTGAATATAACACATTTATTCAATCTAAATATCAAATTTTTCTTTAAAGTCCTTGAATAAATCCACAAACTTTCCATTTCTAGGATGAGCTAAATAGAATTTTTTAGGTTCAAAATAAAATTTAGTGTCTAAAGAAAAGGAAATATAGTAAGGAAGATCCAACATGGTATGGGTAACCAAAATGTAGAGTACAAAAAGTTATCGTAGATCCAACTAGGATCAATTTCTTTTCACTTTGAGTCCACATTCAAACACAAACCAACTAGGGTTTTATGATTGGATAATTACCACAAGGGAGGGGAAATATCAGAGGGTTTGGTCCTTTTGAGTTGTAAATATGACAAACAAACAAAAAAATTAACAAGACTATTTGATGTAAACCTTGGATCCAAAAATGTATTTTATCACAGAGAAAAAAATAGAAACTATCAAAACAATTACAGATATACAAGGGAGATAAAAAGAGGAACTTCTATTACAATTTGGCCTATTTTTGAAAGGTCAATGATAATGATTCCCTTGACCAGAGATGCTACTTTTCTAAGATCTAAAAACTTTAAAAGATGGGTTACAATCTACTCTATGTTTCCTATGATTGTCTATTGATGAAACTTTTTTATATTCTACACACATGAAAAGAGTGGTCCAAAGGTTGCATTGTATAGTGGATTGCCTAAGTCAAACCCCAATTTGGAATTTCTACCACCACATAATGAAAATTATGATGGTCAAGATGACATGCCTTAGGTCGGGCAAAGGCCAAACAACAATAATAATTAATTGAAATCAAATGATACCAAATAATTTTACCTTTATGTGGAACCCTTGAAAAGGTGATACCAACACCACAAGTTGCCAAAAATATTTATTAATGGATGATTTGATTTCTTGATAGACCTACAATAGGTTAGTCCATAAAACACAATATATTGTTGTAGCTAGCATGTAGAGGATAACTCAATACATATTCATAATTTTGTCACTATAGTTCCTTGTTCATAAATGACTTATTTCTCCTTTTTAATGTTCAAATGATCATAATAAAACTTGTATATATATACATTCGAAATGATATTTTTAATATAGGCCAACCTAGGATATTTTTAAACCACCTATGATCAAAACAAAAATTCTAATTTGAAATAGGAAATCCTTAAGGTCAGGGGTACTACCACCCCTAATCAAATGATTTTTCCCTAAATTTGTCAGGGTGATGGGGATTTTAATATATTTTTATGATATGACCAAGTGAAATGTATAAATTATTATTATAATTAATGTTGTAAGAAAAATAGGGTGTATAGTTAGTGTGGAATTGTCAGGGTTGATAATTTATGATGCTTCATTTAGCACCCACTTTAGTGAGAGTATGATAGTACATTCATACTCACACTAAAGGAAAAATTATGTTATCGTAATGTTGAAGAGACGAGATGACACCAAGTTGAGGGGTGCGCAATCCCCCAACTTAGGATCCCATAATTTTACAATGTTAAGACAACATGAAGCAAACATATCACATGCAAGACAAGAAAATATTCAATCACACATAAAATCATACAGGTATGTGTAGGATCATGATGGGCCAAAAAGTGGCAATATGATGAGTATGTGGCTGACGACTTTTTTTTTACCCAAAATTGATGAAATGAAAAATGGTTTTTAAAGGAGATTCTGAGCTTTCCACCAATATAAATTATGCTTTACCTTGAATTTAATAAGTAATTATTATTCATTTTCTATTCAAATTATGACTAAAGTCCTGATCGATAGACTAATTGAAAAGCATCTATAGCTTTCAAATGGTATCACATTTTTTAAATCCAAAAAATGTGTCACATTATATGCTTCACATAATATATAATTAAAAAAAGAAAAATTGAATTTCATGAAGTTTTGACCAAGTTAAGGTGGTCAGACATACGAGTTTTTTATATTTTTTAAAAGTTGTAATAAAAATTCATAATTAATTATTTACTTCGAAAAAATTACAAAAATATGCATCACATTGGTACATGAGTCCTCTACTTATATCTAAAATATTATAAAAATATTATCATTTTATTGTGGTTAGGGTGGCAGACACCTACTTCTTATTTTTTCCTAAAATTTAAGTACTATTGCATTGAAATTTCAAATTTTCACAAAATAGATTTCTATTTTTTAAACAAACCTAGTAGTTTAGAAACTACATTCAATTTTCTACAAATTCTATTCTTACATATTTTTGAAATAATATAGATGACTTATTCAAATTTTTAAGTCAAGTTGCCTAACTCTGATTTTTCTAATTTTTTTGCCACTTAAGGGCCTGTTTTTTCCATGATGATCCTGCACATACCCATACACAAAACATTCATGCAAAAAACACAATGTATAAAAGGAATACACAAGGAAAACATGAAAAATACACAAACAAAACAAGTGGAATACATGACCAAAACACACAGAAACATGAAGAAAACACACAAATACATGAAGCAAACACAAAACAATACACAAGGAAAACAAAATACACACATAAATAAAACATAACACACACATGGAACATAAAACAAAAAATGTTAGTACATAAAAATTGAATATTCATGTTAGTGAGGTAGAGAGACCTCATTCTGTTAGATTGTCTCAATTACCAAGCATCATTCATTGAACACACAACATACATAAGATAAAATGGTAAATAGAAATTCTCATGAGATACATAGATCTACTAGCTAGGAAGTTGTGTTATTCTAGGTTTTCATGCAATATGATGGGTTTCACAAGGTTATATGTTGTGTTATGCTACTTTACTCATGAAATATATAGCTCCACTAGAGAACAAGTTGTGTTATGCTAATTTGCAATGTAAAAATATTCAAGTTCATGAAATAGCAATATTTGTTATGCTAAATTCGTGGACAAGTTTTCAAATCACACCTTAGGGAGTGCATATAATTTTAATGTCATGGGGGACAAAACAATGCTTAATGTCATAGGAGGAAAATTTCCAACCAATCCAAGGGGCATTATAAAAAACACCACCACCAAAGGGGCATGTCAATAATTCAAATCTCACAAGATGTTAATAAAATAGATAGGGCGATATGTCCCCCTTAAAATTTCAACATACTTGTTATGTTGATATTTTAAGGAGGAAGAGGGGATCCTCAAGAAGGATGCACGCCTCCAAAAATTAGTTATCCTTTCCCCCTAAGTGTAAAGGAAATAGAAACCATGCTAGAGAATATTGTTTTACTACCACAAATGAAATATAGTTACACACAAGGTTGTACCACCATGAATGGAAATTAGGAAAAATAAGAGCTAAAAATTACACATAGTAAGGAGTAACACAATAGAAGAGAATTTATTATTTAGAATGAATAGATTAATCAACACATGGAAGAGTGATAGCACAATAATCAACAAGTTATATTTTATTACTCAATGCCTAGAATTCATTGGTGTCCAACAATCGTGCACTCAATGATATTCACAAAAAAGAGTACTTTTTATGAAAATTCTTATATGTTGGAGGAAGAAGAGTAATCATTTGGGATTTCAGAAGCCTTTACAAAATATTCTCTTTCTTCAATACAGGAGTAGGAGACAATATTTTCTCTTATGAAGAAAAGTTATCTCTCTTATCATAAGATGTTATAAATATGGCATATAATAGAGAGTGAGATGTAGATTAAGGAGAAGGTTGGAATCCTATCCCTCTTTTTGTAAGGTATAGTCTAAAATTCACATGATCCTTAACTCCTTGCTCCATGTTTTCATTATATCCAATTTTAGAAAGAAATTTAAATCCAAGCCCATAATACTTTTTCAACTCAAATGGAGGGGGAGAAATTTTATTTAAACAATTATGAGAAGAATTGATTCTTTGCAAGAATGTAAATAATTTTAATTGTTGAAGTGTTAAGGTTAGACATCACCAACACATGAGGGAGGAATGCTAAAGAGCCCCCATCACCATCATGGAATGATATTTTTGGATTTGTTGATGTACAAAAATATTGATAAAATAAAACACAAGAATCTATAGGTTGATAATGTGATATTTTGTACTCTCCCACAATGAAGGGTGTAAAATTTAATGAACTATAATCATCACCAAAAATATGCACTTGAAGATGAAGCATTATTTTGATCATTAAATTTGTATTAGATTGCATTGATGTCATTGAAACAAGCTTCAATCCTTTAGGTTTTAATGATGATATTTTAGAATCCCCAATGAAATTAAGTGTAAAATCTAATGATCCCCAATCATCACCCAAGATATATTCATTGTATCATTGTCATTGGAATGTGATACTTCAATTTTTGAAGATATAATAAAAAAACTAAGAGAGTTGGAAATGTTATGCTGGGCTTCAACTTGTAAAATTATAAAAAAAATTATCCACTAAATAACTATATGTACCTTTTTATTATATGCATGGTTCATATTGCAATGAAGAGTATATGGGACTCCCTTCATTCCATGAATTCATGGTCTACCAAGAAGAATATTATATCAAAGGGTATCCAGCATGACATGGATAAGGGTAGGAAAAGTCACAGTTCCTACCTTAATGGGTAGTGTGATTATAACCAAATTGTTTCCTACCAACATTATTGAATCCAAAAATAGAAAGAATATCAAGTTTTATGAGATTCTTATCCATACCAAGTTTATGTAAATTATCAATTCCAAAAACATTAAGACCTGATCCATTGTCAAGAAGACTACATGTAATCCTAGTTCTTTTAATGAACACCAATATCATTAGAACCTCATGTTACTTTTGAATCTCCAAAGGAGGTAACTTTCTTTTATGAAAAAAATATATATAGGTTTATTTTACTCATAATATCCAACAAGGTTGCTACATCATTTGGTTTAATAGAAGGTGTTACAAAAATATTCTACAAAGCCTCTTGGAGCATACCATAGTAGGTAGGTAAAGTTTGAATTAAATCCCAAAGAGAGATATTTTCTAGAATATTACAAATTTTTTCAACAAGATCATACTCTTTGGTAATATTTTGAGAAAGATGTGGTGCAGGGGGAAGAATAGGTTGAGGACATGAAATGGAGTTTGGATTTTTTTTGTTGTTTATTACTTTGAGTGTTTTACTTGTGAGCAATTGCATGACAAATTGGTTTTTACAACCCATTTTTGTGTGTATAGCTATTTTGAGTAATTTTCTTTTCAAACTTTAGGATATGACAATTAGGTTTAGACTAGTTTGAATGAGGTCCAATAATTAGTTGTGGGTTTACAATTGCAACTGACTTAACTACTTGAATATTTTCTAATGCTAGGAGATCAAATGCCAATTTTGAATCTTCATCTATGTAATCTACCTTACTATCATTTGAAGGAGGAAATGTATCAATGGTTATATCCTCCCATGTAGGAGAGATAATGGCAAAGAGGAAAATTTTGAGTTTCATGGTTACTTAAAAAATGAAGATTAGTTAAAGTATCAATTATTGTATCCTCTTACACCAATATACCCTCACAAGTAGGAGAGATATTGGGAGAGGGATCAAAGAAAAACAAAAAAAGAGGATGGAGAAACTCATTTTCACATGTTTTTATAAAAAGTTCTTGAATTTTCTTAACAAAGTTTGATAATAAGATATCTATTATGATAAAACAATATTTTTGTAGAGAAAAAATGTGCTATGTCCCACCAATCAAATTACAAAATTGAAAAGTTTCAAAACAAACTTCCAAATTCAAGAACTAGATCTCAACAGAGACCACAGATAGGGTTTCACACAAAAAAATGAATGCCAAACTAATAGGATAGGGGTGTGGGTTCCCTAAACTACAAAAGCAAGATTTTAACAATTTCAAGATCTAGAAACCAACTACAATGTTTGGGGGTATGATATTGAAGAGGTTTAGATCTAGAAGCAAATATATTTCTAGAAATGCATGAAACCTAATTTTTCTATGTGAAACACACACATTCATAAAATTTAGTTTTCTTAGAGAAATGTAATATGTTCAAATGATAATTTTCAAATTTTGAAATGCTATAACTAACTAAATTTAACCCAATAATATTGAAAGATGACACCTTTTGATATTTCTTAATGGACAAAACTATGCAAATATCTACCTTTTTAATGTTTCTCACTAAAAAAAATAACCCAAGATTGCACTCACACTTCACAATGAAAATAACTCAGGTCTAAGCCCTAAAAAAGGAAAATCATATCTAAAATTATGTAGTTGAATTCAAAATATTTACAATTTTAAGCTAAATTGATTTCACCAATATGCTTATTTTTTATGAAAAAGGAGAGAAAATACTTTATTCTGAAAATAAAACAAATGAAAAACAACAAGATCTTTAAATAACCAAGTTTTTAATCAATTATCAAAATTTATGCTAGCTATAAAAATTTAAAAAATGCAACTATAGGATGTGTTGAGTTCACCAAAATATAGAGTAGGAAATGTGGTTTTATATCCAACTAGGATTTTAACTTATTTTCACTTTGACTCCACATTCAACCTCAAACCAACTAGGGTTTGATGATTGGCTAACTAATAAAAGGGAGAGCCAATCTCCTAGGATTTGGTGGTTTTGAGTTGCAAAGATGAGAAATTTTTTGTATTTTGTTGATCATAAAATCTTACACCTCTTTGAACAGCCTTATGGGAAATTCAGCGAGTGGGGGACCAAATTGTGCCTCACTAAATGACCTCCGAAATTTTTAAAGAAATTTGGATATTCTTTATGTGTGGGAAAAGGGGAAGTGAAATGCAAGGAAAAACATAAAAAATGGCAACATGCTAAGGCTTTTACAATATTTCAAGAACTTAAAAATTCCTTATAATTGATGAAATAGACACAGTATGTGATAGACCCTTCATTGTTGGGAAGAGAATGAGCGAAAAAGGCTAGAGAAAACACAGTGTAGTCTTTCAAATCTCCCCATGAGAAGCATCCATTAAGGTTTGATAGTAATAAGAAACCCTAAAGACCAACAGGGATATTTGGATCTTTACAGAACCCTTCCTCTCTTGTAGCTTAGTTTGAACAATAACATATCTTTTATAGAAAATGAAAGAGTATAAAAAACATGATCCAGTTTCTAAAAGATAGCATCAAACATAAAAGCTAATAACATGTGAAATAATTGTCCAGCCTACTTACGTAAAGATTTAACAAAGTACTCTTAGTATAACTGATATATGAAAAAGAAATTCATGATAAAGGCCATAACATCCACAATTCTAGAGATTTCTTCTTAACAAATCTAATTATTACAATAAATTAGCTAAAAATAGAGGTTGGATGCCAATCCGATTAATATTCTCAACAAATAGAATATGTCAGAGAGCGTGAACAGTGCTCAGTGAAATCCTCCTATCCCTAAGAAATCAAAACTTTCTAAAAACTATCCTCTTCCAAAAAATGGAAGATGGTTCCTTTTTAAGATTATCCAAGATAAATTGTTCTCTGTTGCAAACCCCTTTAAATAGCTAGGAGGTAGTGCCACCACTGTAACCAGTCGAGATGAACCAATGCTAGGTGTCAACACCTAATTGACCGTAATATGAGCTAGGACCAGATTGGATCATACCAATCTTTGCTCATAAAGTCTCGGGATGCCTCATTGATGGCTCCGCATAGAAGCTTTGTGAAGATTTACTGTCAGAAGACAATTAGATCTTACCATAGCCTAGCAAAATATAATCGATCAACTACGAAGAAAGATGATGCCACCCAAAAAGTATTCTCTCAAAAGAAGTCTATCATGCAATCCAAAAAACTCCACCCAAAAATAAAAACAATCGCAGATGACTTGATCTTCTTGACAAAATGGATGGCATGGCAAGTAGGTGAGCGATTTCATATTTTATGAGAACAACTTTGAAGAAATCCTGACTAAGCAAACATGTGTCCTAGTTCAAGCCTGAAAGAAAGGTGATAAAGAGAAAAGTTGTGCAGCCACCATGTGGCACATTACAAACCTTTTTGTGAGATTAATCTTTATTCTTCAAGTGTGGTGCCAATGTAAAGAAAAAAGGAAGTAAAATCCAAAAACCAAAATGTTTGAAGGAAAAAATTGCTTGATAGTCCTGGTGACTCAAAGGGGGCCTTTGCAACGTGTTGAGTTCCCAATCTCCATTGGTGGGCTAGACGAGGGTGCACAAAGTCTCATAGGATTGATCAAGGTCAAGGAACTCCTTAAAAGAGACTCCTCCCCACCTTGATGAAATAGCTCCGATGTGGTATTATAGTTGGGAAAGGGGAAGAATTTCCTTCTTGATCTCCTCAACAATAGGTGATGAGATCAAACCTTAGAGCACTATGGAGTCCCAAATTTTGAGCCTAATTTCTTCTACGATCTGTTTGATTGTTAACACTCCTCCATCCAATGAGAAAATAGTGGTAATCCTGATTGGAGAAAAAAATTGACCTCCTCCTTGATCTCACTGACCTTCTTATTCAACACTATCTGGTATGCTTTACTTTTTGAAGCGACCTAGTGGTAGGTGATGAATTTGTTTTCTTTCCTTGTAGCTTCCCTTTGATTGGGAATCTCGACATCCCTTAAAGCTTCCTCGATTGCTTTACATAGTTTTGAGATCAAGACCCCTAATTCTTCAACTCGGGGGGTTATTATGTGTAGAATTTGGTCGACTGTTGGCCTAACTTTTGTGTTTAATTCTCAAGCATCCTTTAGAAACTACAAGACTGGTTTCAAGGTTGCAACTGCAACTACATGATTCTCTCCCAATGAGTGGATATTAGTTTTCTAAGTATCAAGAGAAGCCCAGATCTTTGTGTCACGATTAGTTCCTACTAGAATTGGGACTCCCTCGCTCTCATGTTTTCCTCCAATTGATTCTTCTCTTGGAGTGCATTTGAAAGTTCAAAACACAACTTTTCCATTTCCTCATTATGAACCTATAGAGCAAACTCCACACCTTGCTTCTCTTGTTTTTCTTTTTTTCTTCTGCTTGGACCTTTTGAAGGTCATTAGAGGTTTTAGCCAATTCCTTTTGCAATCCTTCTTTTCTTGATCCATTTCCTATAGCTCCTTTTGCAGCCAATTATATATGGCGTTCACTCTGGCTAAATTTTTTCCATCCACTTTTGTCTTTGTTGACGCTCTTCATTTGTTTCATGTTTGACTCTGATCTCGCATTTCAATCTTTCTACCTTGCAATGAAGTTGATCCCTCTCACTCTGGGCCTCTTCAAGCAATAGAGAACTTGTTTCACCCTACAAACCCTATAACTACCTCATGCAGGACATTTCCAAGTCTTTTCCTTTGATTTCTACCTCTAGCCTATCCACTATGGCTTTTATATTTTCCAACTTCGCCTCATACTTCTTCAATTTTTTGTCAAGCTTTTCATAGTCGGCGTAGACCACTTCTGAGTTGCTTTGGCAAGGACCACTTTGTCATACGAAAGAGTCTCACTCAAATTGATGCCCACAACTTTGATGTTGTAATCTTCAAACTACATTTCTCCCTCTAGCTCAGACATTAGTGGCCTATAGATGTGATTAGCAAAGCATTCCACTCTTCATCAAAATAATCTTCCAACTTCTGAGTAGTTGGATTTGTCATGGTCTTTCCTCATATTTTTTGCTTTCTTTCTTTTCAGGCTTGCCTTGTTGCTTCAATATGAGTTTGAAGACTCTATGGAGAGTCAATACTCTGTGGGAAGAAAAAAATCTAGAGGGAGAATAAAAAAGGTGACAGAAGGAGAGGCCTCAACCATCAAAGGTTGTGTAGAGGTGAAAGGAAGCATTATCATTGAAAAGGTGGAATGCCATGTATAGATTGAGAAGGAGACACACCCATTGGAGTAAAAAGGGAATTGGGTGGAAAAGGAGTCATTTTCCTAGAAGTATATGGGGATGGTGACACTTGCAACATGGACATATTAGTGTTTTCAATGGGTTCCCTTGATAGGGCGATTAAAGAATCAATTGTGGCAGATGGTGCTCATTTGGCATGTAGGGTTTCTTCATGGGGTTCATTGTCAAATATGGTTGGGGGCATGTTCAAGATGAGTACATTGAAACCTATAAATGGAGGATTCCTTTTAGTAGATGAGGGGTTAGGAACAACTAAAGATGTAGTAGAAGAAAGAATTCCATGTGCAAGAATTGCCTAAATTATTGAAGTTGAAAATCCTAGCGGGGAATATTCTACATATTCTTCTCCTCTACTTGATATACCTAGTCTACCTAAGTCTTGGACTCAATTCCTATTTGTAGGGACCAAACTGGTGGATTCAGATTCTCTGGTGGTCGATCCCACTAAAACTTGGACCCCTAGAGTTGTATAAAATTTCTCTAGAGACCATTGGGTCCTCTTTCCTTTCAGTAGGGTGCTAGTGGAAGATGTGATCTACAAGCCTTTGCATATCGATCCTTTTCCCTTAGTCTTTCCTATGTCAAGTGCTTGAGATGGAGGGGAAAAAATTGGCGCATTCTCTTGTTCATTTTACTAATCTAATTTAGGATTACTATTATTGGATCCAACTTCAACATTGTAGATTTCATTGAAACACTCATCATTTGGTTCAACATCTCCATATAGAGCACTTGGGAATTTGATTTCCTATCGGTATTTCTAGAACTCAGCCATCTTCCTTTTTGACCATCCCAAATTCTTTAGCTTTGTTTTTGAGGGACTAACCTATCTAGATGCTTTGTCAAAACTCCACCACTTGAACATAGAAGTTGAGCCATGAGGGTCATACATATGGTATAAAGGCTAGGTGAATGTAGACCTCAACCCTCTCTTTTCAGGTTCTTCCTTGACTCAAAATATTCTTTCTCTTCATGTTTTATAGTCAGAAGATGTCCTATAGGATTGTACCTCCATGTGTCACAAATGAGGACCAGGCCCAAGTGAGCCAATTTTCTAGTCAACACATCCCACTCCCTTTTCACAAGTGTTACCTAAATTTTGGAAATGGTAAGGGGAAGTGGGTAAAGCACCTTTGTATGCCTCCCATTTCCATAGAATTTTTTGGCAATGGTTTCATATTGGCATGCCTCCAAAGTGAACATCCTATCTGTTACAAATTTAGGGAGCCTAAAAGGCTCCTCAATAAAACAATTGTATTTGATGAAAGAAAACTTGACTCCCAAAAAATAATCCACTAGGGTCTGGTCACTTTTCATTCATTCTAAGGCTTTAGCAAAAAACTAATCTAGAGGGAATGAAGACAGTTCCAAGAGTAATAGTTGTAGGAAATAATCAACAAATGAATAATAATCCCATGTTTTGGAAAGCACATGGGTCCAAGCCAAAACTAGCTAGCATAACCCCGCCGCATCAAACTTATTGAGCAACAAATATCCTCTTAAAATTTTAGGGTTATGATGTAAAATCAAGTGTGCCAAAAAAGAATAATACCTAACCAAAAAGTAGTTCCATAATTTATTAATTTTTTTTGCATATTTTTGGCCACTGCATAAGCAAAATCAAAATATTTCTGGCTCCTCTCCTTCCCGAGCATGAAATCCAAGCCCACCTAGAATTCGTAAACCTTTTCATCATCTTCAAAGCTGTAAATATAAGCTAACATTGAGAAAACAGCCTGCACATCTGATTTGAACTTTTTTCATGCTAGAGGGAAGACTAGTTAATTTCCATCTGACTTCTCATTCATCTCATCCATATAGAATTTTAATTTCTTGTCTCTAGTTCTCCAAAAATATTCCATTCTTTTTCTTTGGAATATCTCAGCATCCCAATTTACAAGGATGCATAGCATATCCCAGATGGCTATCACACTAGTTGTAACCCTCAACCTATTTCCACCGATAACCCCTATTTCTTTATCCATCCTTTTTGTGCATGCATCCATCAGCTCTGGGCATGGATGTATGGAGGGAAATATGAATTGTGGCAAACCAAAATATCAGAGTTGTGTTGCAAATCCATTGGCTAACCCATGGGAAAACATTATCTACATTTCTCCTTCCCTAAGGTTTTTAGGGTTTGCATGCAACTTTGGGTCATAAATATTATCTATGAAATCTTTAACCGCTTCATCCTTAATGGGGTTGTCTACCTGTATGGTTTTGGTATGCACAAAAATTTGGTCTTCCAACATTGGGGCACTAGCATATGAATCATTTCCAAAGATGTTGGTGTAGCCTAGTTTGGTAGAGGAGGCTCCATCCTGCCAACTAGAAGATGATGCCTTTTCCATTATTGCATTCTTAGAAGGATCTGTAGAAAATTTCTTCAGAGTAGTAGTTGCTTGAGATTTTTGATACTTAGCAAAAATTATTTTTTGGGTGCATTTAATTTTCACACGTACATGTATTAAAGGCATTGTCATTACCACTATCTTGCTAAGTGCTTCCAACAAGGTGATACATGTGGAGTTGGATTTGTATCCCTTGGAAATACCAACTTTGTTGTGAGAATATAATTAGTACATTCCTTATGTCACCCTTTTCACAAAAAGGCCTTGAGTCATGGGAAGCTCATGCCTTTTGCAATGGAAAGTGTGCTTTGAGCGATGGAAGTGTACTTTGAAAAGAAATTTGTATTTAATTTAGTAGAGTTTAGCTCTTTAAGAAATTTATTTTCACATAAGTGATCAGGTTGGCGTTGATGATGATGACAGACACATGGAAATAGTTGGTACACACGAGCATTTACTCCCAACGCCCGAATTAATTTCTCAAAGCTTGGTTTGAGATCCTCCATATGATTTATCCCTTGCCTCTTAGCACCTTAATATGTTTTCCATTACTGCCTAATGGGAGATAGGTTTTCCATTTGTCGAGCTCTCCCATGCACATTTTTCTATAAATAACAATATCAACTTAGCAAAAAATTCATTGAGTTAGCATTTTAGTTAGTGAGCTCCTCCCGCTATGTTTTATGTTTTGCTAGTCTATAGCTTGCTTGCTTCCATCATGTTTGTCCTAGGTACCCCAATTCAGCTCTTGAGCTAAAAGCTATAGAACTCCTTTGTAGGTGAAGTGAGTAGTGAGTGGATTAAATGCCTGATAGAGAAGAATGAATGCCTCATGATCATGGTGTTTAAGTGGGTGCTCAAGAAGGATTATGTGAAGGACAAGAACCAAATGTGGTGCAATTCCAATGTTGTTTCCCGATTCATTGTCTCCTTGCTAGACTTGGACATTTCCAAGCCCTGGATTATAGAGTTGTGCCACACTATGTTTGATTCGGCATACAAGTGGCTATCCCTGGTGTCAGTATTCTGACCACCATGAATATCCGAAGGCACATTGAATATACAAAAGTAGTGCCTTGGTTACCCTTCCTTATAGACTTCCAAACTATGGAATTGGAGCACCATTGGATGTTGTCTTGTTTCGCGGCCTCCTTTCTTCTAAGGAAGTATAAAGTGGAGCGCATTCATGGGCTTGATTGGAAGAATCATTTTGAGTTTTTGGTTTATAGCCTTGGTGTCAAGGATTGAGGTCTATGCCATGCCCGTATGTCCTATGTGTTGTGTGTTGTTAACCCTTTACTTCCATGTTGAATAAACCCAAAGAAATAACATTTTGACTATTGCAATGGATGGAGGATTTAATATCCACTTCCTTTTTTGTGTCACCTCCTCTTTTTCTTTTTGAAGATGTATCTCTTTTTGGGTTTGAACAAGAAGGCTCGAAACCTCTCTCGAAGCCTCAGGCTCGACATGCATATTATATCGTAAATATTTTCAATGAATACAAAATATAATACTTTCTACTATTCCTTTGTTTACTCTCATGGCTTTATTCACAAAATAAAATATATTTAAAAAAAATTTACATATGGTACATAACTATAAATTTTTAATGAACTTGTGTGCACTTTAATTGAATAGTTTTAGATGAATATTGTTTACCGATATATCTAATACATTTCCATTCATATCCTATAGTTCATACACATTTCTTTTCTTGCATGCATGGATTCAGAAAGGACCCCTCCATAGTGGGTCAAACTTAGCATGCTACCCTGGTTTTGCAACACATTCATCATATTTTAGCACAAGACTTCCCTCCTAAAAAATATGGGTTGGAGGCATTTTTATCAAACCATCATTTGGCTATCTGTTGGCATCAAATCATGGAATCATATGCATTTTCTCTTTTTTCTTCAAGGCTCAAAAGCTCCACCAACCTCACTTCCATTTTGATGTTTTCCTCAACTTCCAAGGCTTTAAACAGTTGCAATGCCAGAATATCTATGGAAATAGGTAGCACTACCTCCTTTCCATACACTAATTCATAAGGGGAGGTCTTCAGGATTTTCTTAGGTGTAATTTCATTGGCCTATAAAGCTGATCATAGATACTTGTGCCATTCCTTCTGATGTTCTGACCTAATGTGCTTCATTAACCTAATTAGGTTCTTGTTAGTTGATTCTACTAATCTGTTGGATGTAGTTTTGAGGTAGAACCCATTCTTGAGAGTAAATTCTGACATCCTAGACCCTATGAAGGCTCGTACATTATCAAAAATAATGGTTTTGGGTGAACCGAACCTTGCCACTAACTCCTCAAGAAAATTAACAATTTCTATTTTTGTAGCATTCTTCAAAGAAACGGCCTTCGTCCATCTTGTGAAATAATTGGTTGCTATGAGTATCCACTTATGGCCTATGCTAGATATGGGATTGATCATCCTAATAAAATCCAAACCCCATTGTGCAAAAGGTTCCTCAGTCATGATCAGGCTCAATGGCATGGCGGAGTTCTTCCGCTTGCCAACGAAATATTGGCACTAAGTACACTTCCACACTAGGTGATGGGCCTCGAAGAATATGGAAGGCTAGTAATAACCTACCTACATTATCTTTAAAGAAGTGGTCTTGGTGCAAAAATTTCCACCCTCGAGACTACTGTGGAATTCACCTAAAATCTTTTCTACCTGTGGCTTACCCAAGCAACGGTCCATCATAATTTCTTTTAAATAAAATCTCCTCAATTAATACATACATGGTGCCTTGTAGTCAGTAGTAGCATCTTTTGTGAGGTGGAATGCTACTCAGGTATTTCCCAGTCTACATAAACATTTTTGATCAGTGACCCATGACTAATCGAACTTGAACTGGTTTGTATAGATTTGTTCGATTTCTTTTTCTCCCTAGAAGCTTAATTCTTGTGCGAGGTATTCACAAAGACCTCTCCCTCGAACCAGCTTGGTTGGTAAAATTTCCATGTCATATTCTAGGATCTTGGTGATCTAGTTGACCCTTTTCTTAGTTATCTTTCCTCCAGTGATGTATTCCATAACACTGGGATGGGTGATGAGGATTGTGATTATGTTGGTAGATACTGGGTGTCAAAAAAAAATTAGGCTTTTAACGCTAGAAAAGGTCTTTTCAAAAAATTTGTACCTAGTTTCATATCCTTTGAGAGTACTATAATGAAATGTGTTTGGATGTTCTCTATTTCCCTCTTCATCCTTCTGGGTGAGCACGAGAGCTATGCTCTGTTGGCTGCTATAGACATAAAGCAAGAAATCTTTGGAGAAATTTAGGTTGGCTAAAACTGGAGCTATGGAGATGGCTTCCTTTATTTTCCTGAAAGAAATATTTCCTTTAGGAGTCCATTTAAACACTAAATTCTTCTTTAACATCAACATGATAAGTCTCATGATGTCTGCAAAGTCTGAGATGAACTGGATGATGAAATTGATCTTTCCCAGAAAGGACTATAGCCCCTTCTACTTGACTAGTAGTGGTGGATACATTATAGCTTGCACCCTTTCGGGGTATATGGCTACTCCTTTTGATATGACAAAACCAAGTAGCTTTCCTTGTGGTACTTTGAAGACACATTTCTTGGGATTAAAGAAATATTGAACTGTTGACACTTCTAGAAGACCTTTTCTAGATGATCAAAATGATCATCTTTTGATTTTGAAAAAATAGTTAGGTCATCCAAATATATTAGGATGATCTAATTGATCAATCCTTTGAAAGTGATATCCATTTCTCATTGAAAAGTGGCACCCACATTGGAAATTTTGAAGGGAATTTTTTTGTATGTGTATGTTCCTCACTTGGTGGTGAACATTGTTTTGTGCTAGTCTTCTTCCTTCACATAGACCTGGGTATAACCCTAAAAAACCGTTGAGTAGTGAGAACATTTTTGATCCTGCCACAGTCTGTAGAATTTACTCCATAGAGGGAAAAGGGTAGTGATCTCTTAATGAGGCCTTGTTCAAGTCCCGAAAAATCTACACAGAGTCAAATATCACCATTCTTTTTCTACACTGGTATAAGGTTGGATACCCAGGTGGAATGTTTGATCAGATAGATAATTTTTTATTCGATCAATTTTGTAATCTCTTACACCATTAGTGCCTCGGCCTTCAAATTCACTAGCCCTTGCTTCTATCGGATGGGCTTTGAGCCTTTGGTTAGGTCAATGGTATGCTAAATGATTCCTAGGTCGTATCCTTTAAGATCGTCATAGGTCCAAGCTACGACCCCATCACATTTAGCACATAGACCTTTTAATATTTCCTTTTCTGCCTACGAGACATCTCTTCCAACTTTTATCTTTATTCCCTTCCTGATCTTGAGGTCTTCATAGTCTCCTACATTGGTGGTGAATCTTTGTTTTCTATTTCTTGCATCTTCACAGTCGAAGAGATTTTTGAAAGAAATCAAGCCTCATGGGATCTTATTGCTTTTTAATTGGATTACTTGTCCTCCAGTATCCTCTCTAGCTTCTAACTATGAATGATCAGAAGCTTTCCTTAACTTTGGTAGAAAAGAGACAATTTGAATGTCATCGTCAAAAACCTACCAATTCAAATCATTGTCGGGAATTGACGATCAGATGATGGTCTGCACTACATTCTAATTTTTTGTTGATTCAAGGATTAGCTCAAACTATGATCCAATCAAAGCGATCTGATCTGCAACTAAATTCTAGGTCTATGGGATAACCTATATATTAAAAGCTTTGAATTCCTCGATCATATCCCATATTTTGTGTTTGTAAGACCTCATCCTTCCCTTTTTTTCAGCTACCTATTTGTCGGTCTAGTTCACAACTAACCCTGAATCTCTAAATGCCCATATTCTCTTTATACCCATCTACTCTATGAGAATCAAACCATGGACCAAAGCCTCATACTCTGCATTGTTAATCAAGCACAAGAACTGGAAGCAAAAATCTTTGAGGGTCTTTAATCCAATCAGGGATACCAGTCAGACGCCAACTCTAGAACTCATTTTTCATTTGGCACCATCTAAACACAGTGTCCATATACTATTGTCACCCATTCCACTAAGTTCTTCTTGTTCCTCTACCAACTTTGGGAGGACTTGGTCATCATCAAATATCACATAGGTTCCTAACCTGGTAGCATGAAAGTTCCCAAATGGGTCAAAATCAATAAATTGATTGAGTAGGAACTCTTTTTCAAGGGTTGGGTCACTTTTTTCCTCTTCTTCTTCTAAAATCTCTATGCAATACTTCTATTTTGAGAAGGAGGTATGCGTTGCTTCAAAGCCTAGAACCGTGTTATCTGCTAAATTTTTAGGGTGTAAGGATTCATATAGGATCTTCATATTTTCTTCATGCTTTATTTGTAGTATCAAATGAGACCAATTGAGTGCTAGATATCCACCAAGCTTTACCATGAAGTCTCTTGAAATACACATCCCAAAAACTAGGGGGATGTCTATTATGACTACTTGTGTGACAATTTGGCTCAGACACGAGAAAAGGTTCAAAGATAGATCCTTGATGTGATCTATGATTGGAAATTTCTTACTATCTCATTGCATGATCCCTTTCTCAAGAGGCTCATTCTTAGGTTTCGAGGCGTCGGCCACTTGCTTAGGCATGACCATGATACTAGCTCCTGAATCAATCTTGTTATTGTGTAAAATATTATACCCCACAATAAGTGTTAAAAATAAAGGGGTAGGATTTGGTTTTCTTACCTCTTTCACATCTGTATTCTCTATGACATTTATGCATGTCATGGCTCCTAAAGGTTGGAGGTCTGATGTGGGCCCTTTTCCTTTATCTTGATTACGCAGTGGGATTGTATCTATTTGTGGCATTTGTTCCTCTTTCTTCAATGCCTCATGGAGAAATGTATTTTGTTCTAGAATTGATATAACACCCCATAGAGACACATTAGCAGGTGCCTTCCTTAGTTTCTCTACCACATTAAGTGTTTTGATTAATGGGAACTTAGGTTTGAATGATGGTATCTCCTTTTTCTTAGGAATGGGTCAATTTTATGTGGATGGGATTAGTGCTTTGTCCACCTCTTTCTCTAGCAATGGCAAAGCTTGTCACTATTGAGTGGGTCAGATCTACAAGGCTTGCTCTACTTGTGGCTATGGTCATTGTGGAGCTCATTGCACATATTCTCCAATGAGCCTTCTTTTGGACCTTATGTTGTATTTTGATTGTACTTGTGGGTGGTGCAACCACGATAGGAGGTCCTTCGAAGAGAATAATTTGGACCATGTAGTAAGAGTTACACAATAGAAGCAACATGGAATATGGAGGAAAATTCAAATTCAAACATTCTTATTATTAGAAATTTCAATTACAATTGACTAGCAACATCTAGGCTTATAGATTCGGCTCATAGGCCTGATACAACATGCTCAATTAAAACATTCATATATGCTCCTTAATATGAGAAAAAATCTTACAAATCAAATCTGCATTCATCCACTTCATCCACCTTCCCCTACTCTAATGATCTATTACAAGCTTTATATCATATCCATGTTGGAATATGTGCCTCAATCCTTACTGACATGGAACTCCTGAAGGGAAAAGTCGCTGTGACATTGTTCATGTCTGGGCGACTAACTGTTCTAAATCTGCTTGATAGGTTCATGTTGCCAAGACAGAGTTGATGTCTTTCCAAAAAAGACTATCATTGTGAATATCTGTGTTTGATGTGACCTTTTGTCGATCGGAATAACTTTGGGTGACAGTTGATCTTATCAGGATAACTCTAGGGCTTCGGTGAGATGTCCCAGCGAATGGTGTAAGTCTCACCGATAGATTATGGCTATCAGGCTAACACACATGGATCATCGGGGAGCGGTCTCATCAAAGAAGGTATGTCTCACTGATGGGAGTATTCTCTTGGTCCATTCACAGTGATAAAAGACTTCACTGAGAAGTCTTGGTGACTTGAATAAGTCATGCTAACAGTCATCGGTGTAACTCTCGGTGCCCAGTGAAACGTCTTGGCGAAGTCAAATGTCTTGCCAACTCAGCAAGACATGGGCGCTTGGTATGTGGTCTTGGCGAAACACATAAGTCTTTCCAATTGGTGAATGAGCACTCGGGGTGACTTAAGACCTCAGTATAAGGTCTTGGAAAAGACGATAAGTCTCACCGACTCTTCGATGCTTCAGTGTGACATGTTCAGCCAGCGTAAGGTCTTAGTGAAAGATTTAAGTCTTGCCGACTCGGTAAGACTTGGATGAGCTCGGTATGAAGTCTCAAAAAAAGATGAATGTCTTGCCGACTATCAGCTACTTCGGTGAAACCTGAGGAGACTCGACGAAACCTTTTGGAAAATGGGAAGTCTTTCCGATGGCAAAGTGGAAATCAATATGCTTTGTGAGCACCGGTAAAACATCTTGACAACTTGTGGAAGCTATGGCGATATTGATATGAAGACTTTGTGGCATCGGGGAGACATTGTTAGTGTCTCACCGATATTCCAACAAAGTTTTAGTGCCTTTGACCGTATGACCATCCTATGTGGCATCTCATGGACCAATCAGAGGAAGCAAAACTTGAATGATTGGCAGTTGGTTTTTTGCAGCAGTGCTACGCTGGAGCTGAACTGCATGCAAGGAAAAATCAATTGCTCGAAAGGAAACTTTCTATGTTTGGCAATGGTGGATAAGGATGCACAGAAGACAAAATTAGAATGTGAATAAAATAAAAGGAAAATGATTCTGATTTAAAAAGAGGATGAGTAAGATCGGATTGATGAGAGCATTTATGTAACTGAATGAACAGTGAATGAAGCTACTGTGAACTAATCCTAGAGAGTTGTATCTTTGATTGTATGTAATTATTGTTACTATAATACAAAGATATTTAGCTTGGTGTGGCGGGTTTTTTCTTGAAAGGGTTTCCCACGTAAATTTTTTGTTCATTGTCTTTGAGTATCTTCTATGTTTCTGCAAATCTTTCATGTGTATCTTAATTGAATTGTAATTAGAAAAATTAAAAGTATTGTTTGCTTACTTCCCTGTGGATTTGACATTAGGAAAGTTGTTTCTACACCGTTGCTTTCCTTACAATCCGCACATCTAGAATCTTCTGCATCGGCAAAAGATCATTACAATCTCCAATGAAGGAAAATGCAATGTGCACATGAAATAGGTCAACCTCAAATTTGAATTTCTACTCAACATGTGCATAGGATGAAGTGTGAACTATAATTAAGGTTGGGGACACTCCATGGAACAATTTGAATCACACCAGCAAGATCCACAAGTTATGGGAAAGATCCACAAGTGATCAAACTAGTCGTTAGACTTGAAAATGATTCTGGTGTCGATTCAAGAAACTGCCACTAAATTCGGAAGCGATAACTTTCTGAAAAAAGATCCAATCATGCTCAAATCTTGGAATAAGGAAAATGAACATGTCCATGATGAAAACATAGATCCACAAGGTCTGGTGAGAAAATATGATGAATTCACCAACTTGAACTAAACAAGAACTGAACAAGAACAAAACTTTATGAAAATATTATTGGTTGGTGTAAGATTGCCAAGAACCAGGGATGCTCCTACATCAAAAATTTGGGGTTATTTGAAAAGTGATTCCCTCACTTTGTTGGGGCTAAAGGAAAACCAAGATAGTCTACCTCATCCTGAGAATTCCAAGAAGAATCCTCCACTAGTCTGCCTTTCCACTTCACAAGATATTCTTTGTACTATCTTCCACGAGTTTTCCTCCCATCTCTGATATCCAAGATCTCTTCTATCTTGCCTGATTGTTTTTTAGGAAATTGTTTCTCTATTTTTTCTTTATTGTCTTCACTAAATTCTACTTCATGGTATTGATGTAAATCTGCAATGTTGAATATAAGTGATATACCCATGTCATTTGATAACTCCACTTCATATGCATTTCTTGAATCAAATTTCTTCAAAATCTTATAGGGTGCAAACTTCCTCATATTGAGCTTATTGTATGTGCCAACTAGAAATATTTCCTTCCTCAAATATACCATCACTTCATCTCCAACTTTGAACTCCTTATGTCTCCTCTTTTCATCTGCTTTCTCCTTATACTTCTGGTTCATATCTTTCAATTGCTCCTTCACTTGAGTATGCACTTTCTTCATATTTTCTACAAATTCCTCTACTTATTAACTCCTTTTATCTTCCATACTAATGTCTCTCAACTCTGATATATCTTTAGGATGAATTCCAATAACAATCTCAAAAGGTGATTTTCTAGTACTCTTGTTCACTGAATTATTGTAAGCAAACTCTGCTTGTGCAAGAACTAAATCCCAACTTCTGGTCTTCTCTCCAACCAAGCATCTCAGTAAATTCCCCAAACTCTTATTTACTACCTCTATCTTTCCATTAGTTTGTGGATGAAAAGTAGAAATGAACTTCAAATCTGTCTTTAACTTCTTCCAAAGTGTACTCCAAAATTAACCAACAAAATTTGTGTCTTTTTCTGAAACAATACTCCTAGGTAATCCATGCAATCTGACCACTTCCTTGAAAAACAAGTCGACTACATGTACTACATCTTTTATCTCCTTACAAGGTATGAAATTTTCCATTTTGGAAAATCTATCCACCACAACAAATATAGAATCATTACCTCTTTCTGTCTTTCAAAATCCAAGTATGAAATCCATGTTGGTATCCTCCCAAGGTCTCTTTGGAATTGTCAAAGGCTTATACAACCCAACATTCTAACTACTCCCTTTTGCAACTTGACAAACTCTGCAACTTTGTACAAATTTCCTAACATCCTTATGAATCTGTGGCCAAGATTAATTCTCACTTACCAATGCTACTATTTTATCAATTCCAAAGTGTCCTGACAATCCTCCACTATTTTTTTCTTTCACCAAGTTATCCCTCATTGAACTCCAAGGTATAAATAATTGATTCCCTCTTAACAACATATCCTCCTAAATGAAATAATCCAACCACTAACTCCTATTCTCCAAAACTTATTCTTTACAAGCTCTCCAAGGTTCTATAAAATTTGGGTCTTCCTAATACAAGTTATTCAATTCATCAAAGCCTAATACCTCCACTCTCATCTCTGCCAGTAAATTCCTTCTCCTACTCAAAACATCAACAACTCTATTTAACTTTCCACTCCTATGTTTGAAAACAAAAGTATAACTCTACAAGAATTCCACCTGGCATCTCATGTGTCTCTGATTCAACTTACCTTAACTGTTCAAATATTGCAAAGCCTGATGATCCATATACAACACAAATTCCTTAGGAAACAAGTAATATCTCCACTTCTTCAAGGCTTGAACTATGGCATAAAACTCCTAGTTATATACTAAATACCTTCTCCTAGCATCATTCAATTTCTCACTCAAATAAGCTATGGGTCTCCCTTCTTGACTTAATACTACTCTAATTGCATTTCCACTTGCATCATAGTCTACCTAAAATACCTTATCAAATTCTAGTAAAGCCAACACAGGCTACTCAGTCACCTTCTATTTCAACAACTCAAAACTTCAGTTTTCTCTAGATGTCCACCTAAAATCCTTCTTATCTCCTCTCATTGTTTCTATCATAGGCCTGCAAATAGAATTGAAATTCCTAATGAACTTCTGGTAGAAACTAGCCAATCCATGAAATGAGCTTTCCTCTCCAATGTTTTCTGGTGTAGTCCATTCAACAATCGCTCTTACCTTCTCAAGATCCATCTTCAATCCATCCATAGATATCACAAATCCCAGATATACCAATTCTTCCTTCATGAAACTAAACTTCTTAATATTTATCAGCAACTGCTCTTCTCTCAACCTCTGCAAAACTTGTCTTATATGCAACAAATTTTCTTCTCTACTCTTACTGAAAATCAAGATGTCATCCAAATAAACAATCACAAACTTACCCAAGAATTTCTTCAATACCTCATTCATCAATCTCATGAAAGTACTCAGTGCATTTGTTAGTCCAAAAGGCATCACCAACCACTCATACAATCCTTCAGTTTCCTTGAATGTTGTCTTCCACTCATCCCCTTCTTTGATTCTGATTTGATGATATCCACTCTTCAAATCTATCTTTGTAAAGTATTTATCTCCACTCAAACAATCCATAATGTCATCCATATAGGTTAAAGGAAATCTATACTTCAATGTGATTTTTTTTATGGCTCTAGAATCTGTGCACATCCTCCATTCTCCATTCTTCTTAGGTGCTAACACGGCAGGTATTGCACATGGGCTTAATCTTTCTCTGATCAAACCCTTCCTCTACAAATATTGCACTTGTCTATTCAACTCTTTATTCTATGCAGGTGTCATCCAGTTTGTTCCTTTATTAGGAAAACTAGCTCCAGAAATCAGATCCAATGAGTAATACTCCTCACAGGTGGCAATCCATCAGGTACATTATCTAAAATGATCTCATACTTTTTCAAGAACTCCTTTATCTCCTCTAATTTTTTTTCTACATGCTTCAAGTCTTCATCCTTCTTAGGAACCAAGGCATAGCACATGTTCTCATGGTTCAATCCATCTAGACATCTCCTTCCATCAACCAAACAAATTCTAGCACTCATACAAACCTCAACTTTAGGAACATCCTCCAATGGCAACAAAGTCTGCTTCATCCCATTAGCAACAATTTTATATGTGTTCTTCTTTCCATCATGAATAGCCTTTCTATCATACTGCCAAGGCCTTCCCAACAAAACATGGCATACATCCATAGGCATGATATCACACAAAACTTCATCATGATAATTTCCTATCTTCAATTTCACCAAACATTGTTCACTTACCATTATCTTATGCTCATCTTGAATCCACACTATCTGATAGGGCTTTGGGTGTTTCAATCTTTCCAGCTTCAATTTGGTCACCATTTCTTCAGAAACCAGGTTCTTTGAGCTTCCACTATCAACAATCACTTTGCAACATTTACCAGCTACCTTGCATCTGATCTGAAACAAATTCTTTCTCTGCAATAGTTCCTACTCCCTCTCGCTTTGACATAATACTCTTTTGTTCACCAACACTTCTCCATCTTCTAGTTTATTAGATGATCCAAAATGATCCTCCTCAACAAAGGCTATTCTTCTATTGTTCTCTATCTTTTTTCTTTTCTCTCCTTGATTGCATTCAAATGCTCTATGTCCTTCTCCACCACACTTAAAACAAGTTCCCCTGAATACTCTTTTCTCTTGTCCTCTATCATCTCTTCTATAACTCTCATTCTCATAACCACCATATCCCTCTCCGATAAGAGTTTCCATCACCTCTATGGTATGAATTATCATTCTTACTAACTTCCTTATCTTTATTCCGATCTACAAAATTTCCTCTTCCTCCTCAATTAAAAGTTCTTCCTCTCTGAAATCTTCCACCTCTTCCTCTCTGTCTCTTATCATGTCTTTTACTTAGCTTCTCTTCTACTTTTAGGGCACATTGATATGCCTCTTCCACACTCTACAACTTAATCAAGCTAATCTCATCTTGTATAGATGACCTCAAGCCATTCACATATCTGGCTAATTGTTTGATCTCATCCTTCAAATTTCCAGATCTGATATTCAACTTGTAGAACTCCTCAGTATACTCTATCACACTAGACTCCTACTTCAAATTTTGCAACTTCTAGAAAAAAGTGATTTGATAATCTAGAGGCATAAACTTTGTTTTTAACTTATTCACCATTTGATCCCATGATTTTATCTTCTCCTTTCCTCTTCTTTTCCTATCTATCTGTAAATGTTCCCACCAAAGGGATGCATTTCCTTTCAACTTTGTATAAGCAAATTTCACCTTCTTATCTTCAGTGGTATTTTCAAAATCAAAATACTTCTCCATCTCTGTTATCCAATTAAGCAATTCATCTAAATCCAACTTACCTCTATAATCTAGTGGATTGAAATGTGGCTTAGTATTTTCTCTAGTTAGGGATCTTATGAACCTCTCTTCTCCCTGATCCAGGCCAGGTTGATCTTCTCTTTCCCTTTCTTCCTTTACTTCTACCTCTTCATCACTCACATCATCAGCTGGTCGACCTCTCCTCTGGGCCATTTTGATTGCATCTAATATAGCATAAATTCCTCTCAACATCTCCATTAAATTTTGGTTTGCATTTCCATACACTCCATTTCCTCTAACATTTCTTCTTCCTGCCATCTTTACACAAGTCCTTTGCAGCTGCAGGTCAGATCCTCAATCTACCATCCCACAATAAATCTTCAATAAGACTCCACAAATTCTGACGATCTCTCACAGAACAAATATCACTCTGATACCAATCTAGTGCAACCATGGTAGGAGGGTCCTCAAAGAGAAAAATTTGGATCATGCAGGAAGAGTTACATAACAGAAGAAACACGAAATATGAAGGAAAATGCAGATTCAAATATTCTTATTATCATAAATTTCAATTACAATCGGCTGGCAACATCTGGGCTTATAGATTTGGCTCATAGGCCTGATACAACATGCTCAATTACAACATTCCTATATGCTCCTTAACACAAGCAAAAATATTTCACATCAAATCTACATTCATCCACTTAATCTACCTTCTCCTATTCTAATGATCTATTACAATCTTTATATCATATCCGCAGATCTAGAATCTTCCGCGTCGGCCAAAGATCATTACAATATCCAATGAAAGAAAATGTAACATGCACATGAAATAGGTCAGCCTCAAATTTGAATTTCTCCTCAACAGGTGCATAGAATGAAGTGTGGACCTATAATTAAGGTCGGGAAAACTCCATGGAACAATTCAAATCACACCGTCAAGATCCACAAGTTATGGGAAAGATCCACATGTGATCAAACTAGCCATTAGACTTGAAAATTATTCTGGTGCCAGTTCAAGAAACTACCACTAAATACGGAAGCGATAACTTGCTTGAAAAAGATCCAATTGCGCTCAAATCTTGGAATAAGAAAAATGAACATGTCCATGATGAAAAAATAGATCCGCAAGGTTTGGTGAGAAAATATAATGAATCCACCAATTTGAACTAAACAAGAATTGAACAAGAACAAAATTGAATGAAAATATTTTTGGTTGATGCAAGATTGCCAAGAACCAGGGATGCTTCTACATCAGTGGAGCACTATTCATCAAAACATCATTTTCAAATACTATGTCTTCTTCTTCCATAAAATAAAATAATGCTTGGTCTGGTGAGATATCTAGCTCTTTCTCTAAGGACATCCCTTTTGTTTGTGCTCTAAATCGAGCATTCTCCATTATGGGAGACTGATATTCTTATGTGTTATAAAATATGCCTTGGCTTCTCTTCTCCCCTATCTTCTCTTAAATATTTCCCCTTAGAAAATTATGGGGGATATGGATATCATTGCATGGGAAGCACCATGTGTTCGCATCTGCCACCATGTTGTTTTGGCCTGGGACCAGATCCTTGCTTGGACTATTCTTGACAATCTGAAATGGCATGGTGACTGGGACTATCTAGTTAGTAGGTGTATGTTATTCGTTACTTCCCTTTGGAGCTCCTTGATATGTTTTTTTTTTTATAATATGGCCTTCCTCCTTGATAGGTGTACGTGGGAGGTTTTGGAGGTGATGCTTACTGTCATCAGAAGAGGACTAGCTTATTTGCAAAGGATTGCATGAGGTTCTTCATATCATTGACATTTGTTGCTAATGAAGAAGAGTCTAATGTGTTGGGTTGTCCTCCTAGGTATACATACATGGATGGTGGTGCAGCTGACATTCTTGTTTATGGAGTGGAGGTGCTATGAGTTGCTTCTTCCCAGGGGCCACAAAATATTTCTACAAACATGGGCATCAGCAGTCATGGTAGAATCTTCCTAATGTCAAACAGATTATTCTCTATGTGCATAACCAAATCATATGCATCTGGCAAGTTATCTCCTCCCATAGATTGTATCATGACTCTGATGTCCAAATTGAAAGAATTTAGATAGAACATTAATTCCATAGCTACCAGAGGCCTGGCTATCACAGGAATCCTCTGCCAGGTTTTGTGGAATGTGGTGTTGAAGTCATTCATGGCCTCTTGTGTGGCCCTCTTGATAGTGATTAATTGTTGCAGCAAAGAGGAGAAATCTCCTTTCTCTGAGAAGTGCTTGAACAACTTCTCCCCGAGTTGATCCCAAGAGTAGATGTGGTGGAACCCTTAAAATATTCTTTGTGTTGCACTTATAAATTTTCAAAAAAATTGGTTGTTCTCATGACCTAGGGCTTAGGGTTTCATTTATTATCGTGCTTTAGGGTTTTTTGTGTTGGTAAAACCCTTTCTAAGAAAAATTCTATCTAAATATTTTGCAAATGTTTTAATTTGATGTTGACCTTTTATCACCAGTTCTTGGTCATTTAAGTCATATCTTATTCATTTGCATCCATTTGTTTATCAGCCGATCTGTCCTAGCAATCTTGATTGTTACCTATTGCTTCATTAAAAATATTATGTTATGTTATGTAGGTTCATAATCTTTGAAATATTATCTTGGGTCCGAGTTTCAAGCTTTAAAAATTTCATCATTCACCTAATGTACCATCCTTAATTTTTTATCTCATATCCTATCATTTACCTAGTCAACCCCCTTTTAAGAACTAACATGTGCATGTGCAAAATTAATAGTATTATGTAGGCCATTAGATCACCATGATCAAATCCTGGTCACTCCCTATGCCCCATTAGGTTCTGCTTTCATTGTAATATTCTCACAAGTTGGCAAGCGAGCACCATGTGACCTTTTCATTGGCAGGTCCAACATCTTTGAAAAGTCAGCAGGTGGTAAGATGAAATGGATCAACAATGGAGATTGGGTAATGTGAATACATCTAGATCATTCCCCTCATCCCTGCCCGATTGGAATAAGCATTAAAATAATGTCATGGGCTAGTGGGTTGAGGACACCTATCCCTTTGTCAATGGGACCCACTGAGTTTTAAAGGGAACGAACACCTTGCCAGTTGAGATCGACAGTCGAGAATGAGGTGACATGGATCAATCTTGACTGTTCCCACCATCCCATAGAGGGCACACCTCTTCCTCTTGTCTCTCAACATTGAAAGGAAAATATGTTGCATGGATTCATCTGAGTGGCAGAAGGAACATTACAAAGGGGTGAAATATTAATGAAATATTTTGCTATAAGGGTATGAATGATAAAATTTGTGCTACTAAAGGGATTTTTCTGCACATTTTTTAAATGCAAGTGAGATCTTTTAATCTTGTCCATTAGTTGCATCTGAGAGTTATGAGCATAGGCAGGTGGTATTATGGTAATTCACACATATGTTGAAGGCTTGGGATTTAATTAGAGCCCTTCCCCACCTCCTCATTGCTAAAAGTTACAAACAAGTTAAAACCAATTGGGAAGTAGGGAAGTTGAAACGTATGGTTTTCCTTAGCGTTTAAGATATTGTGGAGCCCATGGATAGGTTGGAATATTTTCCACATGGCTTATTCTAATTGGGTAAAAGCAACGACAACTTACAGTCAACTTTTTCAAAAATTGTTGACTCAATTTGGATCATTTGTTGATCCATCTAACCACATGATCAACATTCAACATTCAAAGTGGATTTTGAGGGAAAATAACTCGTTCTGGTTTGCACAAGTGAGCCATAATGGTGAAAAATACACAAAACTATTGAATTAAGAATTTTAAAGTATAATTAAGAATTTTTGAAAGTGTTCTATGCATTTAGGGAGCTCGTGCCATGATTTTCAAGCTTGTTTGATACCAAATTTAGGGTTTTTTTCTTGTGCTAAACTAGTAAGTTAAATCATTGAGTTGCCTTTGAAATTGTTTAGAACTTTCTCAATTGTTCTCTCTCCATATTTTTGTCATTAGGGTTTTCTAGTTTATGCATTTCTTTTAAGGTTTGACATTCATTTCAAGTAATCAGACGGTCTTGTCTTGTTATTGTGTGGATCAAACCCTTGCTCAAGCTATAATTTTTATTTTTTTGAAACCAAAACCCTAACCTACATAAACCCTAGAGATATGGCACCGAAAGTAAAAGCATCCTCATCTAAAGGAGAAGCCTCTAGTTCAAAAATCCCTCTTAGACCCATAGTCTAGGACTTAACCAATCAGTTGAATCCCTCCACCTCTAAAAAACCAAAGGGTCAATCACTTTTCTGTGGGAAACAAATTGTAGAAGACCTAGTTGACAAGCAGAGTGAAATAAAGGATGCTACATTGCCTTACACTAGATTGAAGTTGTTTAGTGTTTGGTTTGGAAATAGAAAATATGGAATTCCTATGAGAAACCCTTGGGATTTAGACTTGATAAAATTAATTGTACCCAATTTGTACATGGATGTGGACTTTCTCAAGGTTGTGTCTGCTAACTATGATCCAGTCATGAAGTTTGTGAGGAATTTTGATGGGATTGATATGGTCAAAGTAAACAAACAATAAATTTTTGAAATCTTCAACCTCATAGAGTGGAGTGAAGATATGGTTCCAATTGATGAGAAAATTCTTAGGGTAGAGTATGAAAAGGTTAGATTCACATTCAAATCCCACATATTGCCCAACTATCTAGCAACTACCAATGGCCGCAGGGTCATCTTCGGTTCATTAGATAAGGAGCCCTACCCAATCAGCTATTTTGTGTCCTATTTTCAAAGGACTTTCTACTCCATTTTCCAAATCATTGGCTATGACCTAGTCACAGGTATTCCCATGGCCTGGATGTACATGGCAGCACATATCCAACACCCCTAATACTGCACATTATATGATTATGGTGGGTACCTGGCTAAAAGGATTCATGAGGGTTTGGTGAGATTGAAGAAAGGAGAAGAGGGGGTCAAATTCTCTTGGTATTCCTTTTTTTCACACATGATTCTTTTCAGAGGTGCCACTTATTTTGGAAAGGATGTGTCATTGGATAGGAAGGTGGGTGATTTGGAGCTACCAGTTCAATGTTGGACTACTGTCCTAGATAAGGATGATAGGAAGTTTGATTATGTGATGTTTGAGAATATATTTGCCTCTAAATTGAGGAGAGTTCTGATTGTAAACATGCCAAGGATTCCTAGTTCCTTGCATGACTTCTTAAGGCCCAAGGATAGGAGACTCGAATTAGGGGTTGATCACAATTGGGGAGATGTTATCCCCGATCCTACTTATACAATCTTGAGAGTATATGGTACAACTGTCTCACCCCACATGTTGCACAAAGATGTACCTGAGAGAATTGGATTTCTAGAAGTAATGTGGAAACTAGGTGATGTGGAAAAAAACCACCTGAAGGATAAGGGAAAGGAGACCTTTTTCCCTTCATATAATTTTTTTCAGATTTTGTGATGATAAAAGGGAGGAAAAAATAAATAAATTACATACTCAAGCCTCTAAACACGAGGAGAGTAGGATCAAGGAACCATGACCCTGAAGGATGGATGGCATGGTTGAAGATGAGATATAGAAGTATAGTGTTCAATCACTATTTCTATTCTCCTAAAGATGTTATAAGGAATATTTTTATTTCAAGAAGCAAGAGGAGAGGAAGATGAAATGGATTGCATTCAACAAGTTGGAGAGAGAGTTCCAATCCAAAGACCCTTAGTTTGTAGCCCTTACTAAATCTCCCAATGAGATGCAAAGAATGGAGCATATGTTCCAGAATTTTGAGACAGTGGTTGGTCATCGAAAAGGTGAGAGAATAATTTAGGACAAAGGGAAAGCTCCTATTGAAGAATAACAAGGTGGGGAAGAGATCCCTATTGTGGAGGAAAGGCCAGCATATCAACCTCCGAAGGAACAAAAAGTAATTGTTTTCACATGGAGGAAGAATAAAGCAAAGGGAAAAGATACAAATGTTGATCCTTCTTAATCAAAGAAGCAAAGAGCCCCTTCACCAGTGCCATAGATGCCACCACCATCTCCCCCTAGGTCAATGGGACCTGAGATTATTCACATTGATTCACCACCAAGACAATAATCATCACCTATGCAACCACCTATAAAGAAACAAAGGGTTGAATCTAGTGGCTTGGTGGACTATGATGATGATTCCAATTATCAAATTTGGTTATTAAAGAAAGATATGCAATAGGGAATGCACTCTCCACCAAGAGAAACAGTGCCACAAAAATTGGGTTTAAGATTGAGCAAAGTTGACCTTACTGGAATAAATAATACTAATTATTTTAGGATTGAAGCATGTACAAAATTCCTTGATGATGATTCTTTTGTAAAATCCAAAGCTGTCATGAAATTTACTTGGAGAGCTAAAAAGGATGAGTTTGTAAACAATTTTGCATTGCAAAGAATCCTCCATCTAGAGTTACTTGATGCAACCATTCAAGCATGGGTATTGAATGAAATGAAATAAAAATTTCAAGGAATGGTTGCATCTGAATGCAGAGAGCTAGTGAGAAAGAGTGGTGTTTTACTATTGCTAGAATAGGACTTAGTCTCTACGATTGCATTTGATATAGTGAAAAGATGTGACAAACCTCTTTACAATTTTGTGGAGGAGGCTACCATAGAACTACAAGGATTTGTATTCAATGAGTAGTTGGATACCTTGGCTATATGGGCCCTAGCCACCAACACCAAGAAGCATGGCATTATAGAGCCTGCTTTAGATTATAGGGGAGGCCTGGTAATAAAGAGAGTATTTGATACATCAACTATTGAGGTTTCCACTATGTTAGTAAATGTGGCACAATTCACACAAACAATAGTGGAATCAGTGACTACAGAGAAAGAGCAATTCATAAAGAAATACAATGATTTATTATTGATTATGGGAAAAATCAGCAACACACCATGTAGTTACAAACTGAGCTAGCATTGTTGAAGGAAAAAATGTAGCACCTACAACATGGTGATCCTATGGAAACTAATGCTACTTCTCCATATACTTCACAAGAATTGACATATGTTGTTTATACACCTCCCACAAGTTCTTCATGGGAAATTGTGCCCTATAATATGGGAAGTGTGCCTATTTCAGTGGAAGGACTAGGTACATTCAATGCACAATAGGAAGAAGGTGTCAACAAGGAAGAACTGCTAGGATATCTGAAAGAGTATAAATAAAAATGTGACAAACATGATAGAGAAATATTTGTTAGCAATATGAAAATTGTCACTGTAGTTTTGGAGCATCTGAATAGAGGAGTGAACAATAGATTAATTAGAATTAATGCTAATTATTCTTCCATGAAGAATGTTATAAAAAAAAATTCATATTGATAAGGAGGTAGTCATTCCACTTATGGAAACATGGATCCCTAGGCTACAAGAGTTGATAATGATGATTGTGGGATCCAAGCATGATACTAATAAGCTTGAAAAAATTAAGCCTACCATCCAGACTATGAATGGAATTCAGGAATTCAAGGGGAAGATAGAGCCTTTGGAGGTAAAGATAAGGGAGCTAATCAAGAATTTTCATGAAGCGCATCATGGTCTCCTTCCTTCCATATTAAAAGATGATGGTGACATTAAAACCCTGCAAGATTGGAGGAAAGAAACAAATGAAGTAATCTCACAACAGGTTGCTTTGATTTGTGAAGGAAATGATATGAGCATGCTAAACAAGAATATGGATATGTTGGCTCATGTAATAGTTGTTCTGGAGGAGTTTGAAAAGGAAGCAAACTAGGTTGTTACTAAATATTCACCTTACAGGAAAAAAGCTGATAATGTCATAAAGTTCAACTAGACCATAGAAGAATTCCAATCTTGGAAGTATGAGTGCTTAGATGTGCTAGATGATTAAGTTGCAATTGTGAAGTGTTGAGTACAATTTTGGCCTTAAGTCTACAGATATGGTGAATAACAGATGGAGAAAAACAATGCATAGCTTGGAAATAGTATAGATTAGGCTTTTGCTGAAGTATTGAAAAATATTGTTTTCTCCCCATCATGAAGATTGATGAAAAAGGTGATGACATGGATGGGTCTACCTCTCTCTTTTTAATTTTTTTTCTTTCTTTAAAGTTTTGTTGACTGGACATGCACTTGGAGAATAGTATTGGCTCATGAAGAAGATAGTTGATGATGTTACAATGGATGAAATATGCCTTTTGAAAGGTGGGTAAATCTTCTTCAATGGATGGAAATGATTTTTGTTTTTCTTTACCCATTATTCAAAGGTGCAACTATAACCCCTTGGGGAATTTTGATATTCAAATTCAAATGTGTGTCAAATGTAAAATGTGACATTAGGTGTAATTTGGCCTGAAGCTTGTTGCTCCCATGTTTCTATAAATGGGAATTCAAGGACAATTGCATGAATATTTTGATGGTTAAGCATTCAAGTTCATGTAAGATAAATTTTATAAATTCAAGCCCAAATGAATACTTTTGAGTCCTAGGTGTGAATTCTATCTTGTAATAGGCATAATAGTTTTATAGCAGCAATGGCATATGTTCATGAAAACTGCTAATTCTGGAACATTTCCTCTCCCATGTATTTTGTTGCTCAAATCATGAATAAAATTATCAATGATCTTTTATTTGTCTTCAATCTCTTTGGTTGAGTGTATGGTTTTTTTTTTCTTTTACTTCAAAGAACTAATTAAATGCTTTGATAAAATCATAGGTCTGTGTAATGGAGTATAAGGATTACTAAGTAGTTTATGTTCTGGATATCTTGAGTTGTTTATTGCAAAGTAATATAACAATTGTCTTTAAATGCTAGGTTTGAATGCTAATGTATTATAGTTTGTTACAAATATGAGTCCATCACCCAAGGATAAATCACTATTTTGTTAATTTGGTCATCTTTGAAGTCCATTGAGTCGGTCTTATCTGTCAAAGAAAAAATACATATTGAAAATCACTTACACACTATAAATTGTTACAAAGTTGTATGGGAATCACCCATTCTTTGCTTTAGATAATAATTTGCTAAGGGTATGTGCAGGATCATGATGGGCCAAAAAGTGGCAATATGATGGGTATGTGGCTGATGACTTTTTTTTTACCCAAAATTGATGAAATGAAAAGGGTTTTTAAAAGAGATTCTCAGCTTTCCACCAATATAAACTATGCTTTACAGTGAATTTAATAAGTAATTATTATTCATTTTCTATTTGAATTACGACTAAAGTCATGATTGATAGGCTAATTGAAAAACATCTATAGCTTTCAAATGTTATCACATTTTTTGAATCCAAAACATGTGTCACACTCTATGCTTCACATGCTATAGGATTAAAAAAAGAAAAATTGAATTTCATGAAGTTTTGACCAAGTTAAGGTGGTCAGACATATGATTTTTTATATTTTTAAAAGGTTGTATTAAAAAGTTCATAATTAATTATTTACTTGGAAAAAAATTACAAAAAATATGCATCACATCGAGACATGAGTCCTCTACTTATATGTAAAATATTATAAAAATATATTTTCATTTTATTGTGGTTAGGGTGGTCAGACAGACACCTAATTCTTATTTTTCCTTGAAATTTAAGAATCTTGCATTGAAATTTTAAATTTTCCAAAAGATTTTTTTAAAAAAACCTAGTAGTTTAGAAACTACATTCAATTTTCTACATATTCTATTCTTACATATTTTTGAAATAATATAGATAACTTATTGAAATTTTTACGTCAAATTGCCTAACTCTGATTTTTCTGAATTTTTTTCCACTTAAGGGCTTGTTTTTTCCATGATGATCCTGCACATACCCCTAAAGGATCATCCAAATCCTTGAAGAATTATGTCAATTCAAACATTTTTAGGATAACCCTCCTAGGCTTTATAGAGCTCGAAATGTAGAGGTTAAGCCTATCAAGCTTATATTTGTTTGTTGCCCAATCCTCACCATTATTAACCATTGAATTGTGGTAGATTTATAGATAATGAGTGAGATTAAGTTTGATTCTCAAAAAATAACCAACATGATGGAACCAGAAGCCGAGGACCTGTACCAATCCTAAGCCTTTCCTTTGAAAGACACAGCCAGTAACCTGAGGGCTACATTTTATTTTGCAATGTTATGTACTTTGTATACCTCTACTATATATTGGAGATGATCATAAGGGGTCTTAAAATCCTCCCCATAAAACTTCAGGATTTCCTTGAGAGCATTGGCAGGTATGGTGAGGCATACATCTTGGGGAGTAGGTGGTTTTAGTGGGCTACCACTACCTGAGGTTACAAAATTGCTAGGAGTGAGAGAACCTAAGTGATCCATTGTAAAAAAATCCTATGGATAGGGTAGACAGGTATTATGATTTGGAAGGTTTGGCCTCCTGGTGGAGTGGATAAAGCTTTGGATTGTAGGACAACATTTCTTACGCTGTTGTTGGACTTATAGGTGATATAGAATCTGTAAGTCTTCTCCTCCTAGGTGTCGAAGTAGGTAACCGAGAGTACTAGAAATGGCCTTTGAAAGATTCTCTTGTTTGAACTCTAGGCATGAGATTGGAAGCCTCTCCTCTTAGTCTTATTTATGAAATATTTTTGACTTCCAATCAGACATTTGAAAAACTTTGGGTCCAAATGGGTGTGCCATAAAAAGAACTTTTGATCATAAAATCTTGCGCCTCTCTAAATAGCCTTATGGGAAATTTAAGAAGTGGGGGACCAAATTGCGCCTCACTGAATGACCTCTGAGATTTTTAAAGAAAACCGGTTCTTCTTTGTGTGTGGGAAAGGGGGGAAGTGAAATGAAAGAAAAAACATAAAAAATGGAGATTCACCGAGGCTTTTACAATATTTCAAGAACTTAACAATTCCTTATAACTGATGAAATGGACACAGAATGCCATAGACCATTTATTTTTGGTAAGAGAATGAGCAAAAAAGGCTAGAGAAAGCACAGTGCAATCTTTCAAATCTCCCCATGGGAAGCATCCATTAAGGTATGACAGTAATAAGAAACCCCAAAGACCAACAAGGATATTTGAATCTTTACATAACCCTTCCTCTCTTATAGCGTAGTATGAACAATAACATATATTTTAAAAAAATGGAAGAGTATAATAAACATGACCCATTTTCTAAAGATAGCATCAAACATAATAGCTAATAACATGTGAAATAATCATACACAATGCTCTCAACATAAATGATATATGAAAAATAAATTTGTGATAAAGGCCATAACATGCATAGTTCTAGAGATTTCTTCTTAATAGATCTAATTCTTGCAATAAATTAGCTAAAAACAAAGGTCAGATTCCAATATGATTAATAGTCTCAAAAAATATAGCATGTCAGAGAGCATGAATAGTGGTCTATGAAATCCTCCTATCCCTAAGAAATCAAAACTCCCTAAAAAATATCCTCTTCCAAAAAATAGAAGATGGTTCCCTTTTAAGATTATCCAACATTTTTTACTCTCTATTGTGAGCCCCTTTAAATAACTAGGAGGGAGAGTCACCACTGCAACCAGTAGAGATGAACCAACACCAGGTGTCTACACCTGATTGACCACAATCCGATCTAGGAGTATATTAGATTGCAGCAATCTTTTCTCATAATGTCTTGAGCTACCTCATTAATGGCTCCAGATATTATAGGAGCTTTGCAAAGATATACTATCAAAAGAGAATTGGCTATTAGCACAACTTGGCAAAATCGGATCGATCAACTATGAAGAAAAATCATGCCACCCCAAACGTATTCTCTCGAAATAATTTCTTCGCACCATCTGAAAAACTCTTCCCAAAAACAAAAACATCCACAGATGACTTGATCTGCCCAACGAAATGGATGACATGGCAAGCGGGTGGGAAATTTTAGATTTTATGAGAAGATCTTTGAAGAAATCCCCACCAAGTGGACATGTGTCCTAGTTCAAGCTTGAAAGAAAGGCGATATAGAGAAAATATTCATAGCCACCATATGGCACATTGTGTGCCTTTTTTTGAGATTAATCTTTATTCTTTGAGCGCGGTGCCAGCATAAAGCGGAAAGGAAGTAAAAGCTAAAAACCAAAATGTTTGAAGGAAAAATTTTCTTCACATATTTTTAACAAGCCTATTTGACATAAACCCTAGATCTAGAAGTATAATTTATCACACAAAGGAAAACAAAAACTATTGGAACAATTGTAGATTTATAAGGGAGATATAGAGAGGAACCTAATATTGAAATTTGGGCCTAATTTTATTTGGGATTAAGGTGTCTCAACCTTAGATTCCTAATATTGATTAATTCAATGTATTATTGTATTTGTATGTATTATTTAATTGTCTACATTGTCTTGTCATCAATTGGGACCCACTGGTTGGGTGGCATCCCCATTGGAGGTTACTAGATGACACATCATCATCACAAGTGGAGGTAGGCATCCCACTTTGGAATCTTGGACCTATGAAAATTTATGATAGCTTATGATAGATTCTATGATGGATCATAAGGTATCTTTTATCATGGATAAAGTTGGTGCTCAAGTTGGGTTATGACAGGTTGTAAGAGAATCGGGTATTCTTGGTCAGTTAAGATAAATTCTCTTAAAACTACAAGTTCTGTCAATTATGACAGATGTAGGATATGTAAGGAATCTATCATAACCTATTTTTAGCATATTTTGGGTGCCCAAGCTTGAGGAAGGAAAATTAGCATGTTATGAAAAATGTAAGGTGATGGAACCCTTAAAAAATTCATGTTTACTTCCCTAATTGTGCCAATTTCAATTGGTTTTTAATATTGGACTTAGGTTTTTGTTCATAATTATTGCTTGGGGATTTTGCTATCAAAATATCACTCAAAAAGCCCAAATTCAATGTTGACCTTTTTTTGGCCATTCCCAGTCAACTTAAAACATCTTGATTCATTAGCACTCATGGAGTAACCGGTCCCTTGCCCTAGGTCCGACATTCTTATATTTTGTAAATTTTATTGATTGACCTCATTTGGCCTTTGCATCCTTCAAAAATATTATGTTCTAAGTTCTTGAGGCCTTTTATACATCATCCTAGATGGTCCCCATCTTAAAAAAACTTGTGATCATGTGCTAAAATATTTTAAGTCTTGTCCACTGCTTCCCTCTATCGCCCATCATAGATAGGTTTTGAAATGTGAATTCAAATGGGTGATGAGCGATGAGTAGCTTTTATTTGGTTTCTCTCATCGCAGATGGCTTTCTGGAAACAAAATTGCATCAAAAATTGGTGATGATCATCTTTTCTTTTGTTTCGTGCATCACGGATAGGTTGTGGGTTTTAAGTTTTACATTTGTGATGCACAATATATGGGTTTTGGTCCTTATCATTGTCTTTTCTCATATCGCTAATTTCTCATCAATTTTATGATGATAATTAGTGATACGTGATGGACCCTAGTGCTTGCTACTTATTCCCTTATCACTCATCATGGATCTTCCACAAGTTTTAAGTTTCAAATTGGCGATGAGCGATGACCTTGGGGATGTCTTATTTTTGTTTTATCGCTCATTGCAGATGGAAATGTGATTATTTTATCTAAATGGGAAATGTGTGATGAAGTGCTTTCTTCAAGGTTACCTTTCACTAATCCAAAGTGTTCCCAAGAGCAATATCTTTGCTGCCCTATATTTTCATGAAGGTGCATGTGGCACAATTTGGTTTCATCGATGGTTTCAAGGTGTCGCTGATATGATCTAGAATTTTAAACTTGAATCAATGACACACAATGTATTGAAGATTTCCAAAGTGAGCAATGATCCAATAGTCAAAATTTCATCGCACAAATGCTCTCATCGCTGATTGAACCTTGGAGGGGTGGGAAAAATCAGTGATGCACAATAGGATATTTTAGGGATTATTCTCTTCAAGTGTCAACTCTGTGTACTTTGTTGATATAAATGAAAAGGCATGGATCGAGTTGGGGATGCATGTTAATTGTCAGATCGCTAGTGATTAATGAATAGTAATGGAAAATGTGGTAGTATTTGAGGTGGCATCGCCATTTTCTAGGAACAAGTTGAAAATCCAAAAAATGATGCTCAAGATCGCCATTGATGAAGTTTTAAATCCTCAAAGATCGATGGCCCAGATTCAAAGTTGAGCTGCTAAGTTATCAACTCACTCACACGAGGAGTTCTTCAATCATTAATTTTTGTATACTCCAAATTTTCTATTCAATGCAAATCGGCTACCATTTGATTTCACCATTTTCAGTCTGAAGAGAATGTGAGGTGTCGGTTCTAGAAGTGTGCAAGTTTTTTGCTTTTGTGAGCTAAGGAGTTAATGTTTTTATCCAAGGTAAGTTAATTTTCATATGAGCTCTCTATAATTCATGCTCTAGTGTTCCTAGGAGTTTCACATTTCTAGGGTTGGTTGTGATTATTGGGGCTTGTGGGTGTGTTTTCCTACAAAATTGATTCAGGAGCTTTTGAGTTGGTCATTTTTGCTCAATTTAGACTTGCTAGCTTTCACCCTTTGTTATGCAAAATGGGAAAGTTTGGTGTGCCAATTTAGCCAACTAGGAGGTCTAGCCAGCTTAATCTATTTGAGTGTTGTGAGGATATGTCTGTAGCTAAGCAAGAAGTCCCTGCGACTTCTATGATTCTAAAAATTAAAAGGAAGGCCCATGGTCAAAAGAAGAAAAAAATTGTCTAGAGTACCTACAACTTAAGAAACAAGACCATTTCAAAAGAATTGGTCAAGTTTAAGGGCAAGGATCCAACTAAGCACACAAAGAAGGCCAAGAAAAGAGAGAAGAGTCATAAGGCCTATTTGGGAAAATAAAATTCTCCATTTGTGCTCTCTGATAGCCCTTCAAATGATGGAGGTGACATTGACTTGAGCTACGACCAATACCTCCTCTCTAGTGTCGTATGATGACTCTGATGATGATGTGGTGATGGTTCATCTAGTTGCATCATGAAGAAGGAGTGGTCAAGCTTACTCTGATGTTGATGACTCAAAGTAGCATCTTCTCCTTGTTTTTTTTTTTATGACACCATGGTCTTTGCATCAAGATTTTTCTCTTCAACATGTCTATGGTTTTTGTTTTTTACTCTTCCATGTTGATTTGGAAGTCCTCCAACTGGTATGGTGAAGAATATTTTGGCTCGACATGGATGCTGAAACTATGGCTAATGGTTCCCTAATGCAGAGCATCTACCAACTCCATGGGTTCTTATTACCCAAAACATAAAACTTGAGAAGATCACTAAACTTTCAACAAAATTCCATTCATTTACACTTGATTCCTCATGGCTAAAAGACACCAAATCATCAAATAATGCTTCTCAACTCTCATCATACCTTAAAACACTTCAATCATCAATATTTTGACATGTTCAAACAAATAACACTCTTTCATAAACACAAACTTATCATCTTTTTCATTGCTTACACCAAAAGGCCAAATTCCTTGTATTAGTCCACAGACCTTAAACTGGGCATATTTTTAAAGTACCTTGAATATCCACAAAAAAAATACATTTTTAGGAACCCATTACAACCTCATTTAACATAATTCAACAGTAGGTGCTGGCGTCTTGAAAAGAACATCAGAAAAATGACTGTCCTCAAGCATTTAGGCTTCAAAATAGGCCTAATTTACAAAGCATGTACCAACAAACTCACTCCAAAACCAAAAATTACCATGGAAATCATTAAAAAAAGCTATAAAACTACCAAAACATCAATCTCTAGTGCTTTAAGACTGCTTAATACACCAAAATATCAAACCACTCACTCTAGGTTCCTTTTCAACTAAGCAAAAACTAGTTTTCACTAAAATTGTCATAACTTGCTCAAATCTCCATGAAATTGCATGAGACAAAAACCAATAATTTTTTAACTCATATATATCAAATAAATGAAAATTTTGACCAAAATTCAGCTTGTAAGGCCATACCATAGCCTGCAAAATGATGCTACCTACAGAAATTATGGGAAAAACCCGAGCTTTATTCATGGTTTTCAACTTCCAAACTTCTTTCCACATTGCCAATACTTCAAACATGCTGGAATATGTCTAAACATGCATAATAAACTAATTTCCAATCTTCTCCTTTGTCATTTCTTCAAATCTTAACTTGTAGACTTCATTCTTGCATGGAAAATTCTGAAAAATATCTTGGGGCAGCAACAAGAACCCTATATCTTCACTTCCCCTACATCTGAAAATATACACAACACTAACAAAAACCTAAATTAACCTATTCCACTGATTTACAAATCCTAAATCGATGGAATAGTTGCTAGATCCAAACTAGACTCTCAAAACCCTTGATCTGAGGGTTTCAACCTATTTCTTGTAAAAGTGCTTTCCAAATAGAGGCTAAAACAACACACTATGAATTCAAAACAATTTTTAGATCCTAAGAATATTGTACAATCTGTACAAAGGTTTGAAAGTAAGAAGAAAACATTGAAAGTGCAGAACAAAGTACTTTTATTAGCAAAATACCTTCAAATTACAATCTCCAATGCTTGGTTCAAATTTACAAGGCCCTAAATAGGTGTTACATCAGTCTTCTTGGCTGACCCAATAGTTATAACTGACCTACTAACTCCATTTTCAAGAATGACTCTTCAACTTCCTAATTTTACAACTTCTTGCAATTTTGCAATTTTGCAATTTTTTTGCAACTTTTGCAATTTTACCACTTTGACCTCCTAGGAACCTATTCAAATACATTTGATATGGTCCAAACATGACCTTTTACAATTCTTTTCATGATGAAAATTAATTTTTTTCAATATTTCCTTATAGAGGCTTAAAATGCACAAGGTGTTCATGCACCATTCCCTATGGTGATTTGGTTACTCTTCGTTGGCAACTCGTACTAAATTTTTTCTTTTTTTTCCCCTGCTCTATCAATGATTGCATGTAATCATCTAGGGAATCTCTTTATTTTGGTTGAAATTGTTTTGAAATGAAATTTGAAATGTAATTGCAATTGAGACAGATGCGTGTTGCTCCTTTGGTAAATAAAATGGATTTCAAGGCTCATTGCAAGGGGTTTGATTTTTGAGTCTAGAAAATGTCTAGGTAGAAGCTAGGTTTAGGAAGGAAAATATTGTATAAAGATTAATGAATAGAATAATAAATTTTCTTGGGTATGGGTCGTGTATGTAAGAATCTTAAATTAGTTTTGCATTAGCCACAGATATAGGAGAAAAGCTTAATTCTCAAGCATGTACTCTCCTATGCAATTCTCTTACAGATTATAAATGAAAATGATTAATGATCTTTTTGTTTATCTCCAAATTTTTTAACTAGATGTGTGAATTTATCTTTGCTTCAATTCAAATATTTTGTTAAATGCTTAAATAAAGTCACAGGTCTATGAGTGAAGAGTATAGGATTTGGTAAGAATTAGTGTTCTAGATGCGGTGATTTGAATAATATAAGGTAGTATGACAATAGCACATCAATGTCTGAATTAAATGGATAATATATTACAAGTTTTTGTATACTTGACTCCATTTTCCAAATCTATGAAGCACTAGTCTATTTGTTAAGAAGTCTTGCAAGTAAATGAACTAGCGGTGCACCTAGCTATGGATTTAAAATGAGGACAAAATTCATTAAAAATATATCAATCATGAAGTATGAGTTTGAAATATTCCCTTGTTCCTAGCAAGTAGATGATAAATTACTCAAATTTCTTCCAAACCTTCAGTGAATTACAGTGTTTATTTGCAATTAATAGGAATCAATTTGTGTATAAATGTGTTCTCAATTAGACATATATTACTTGAGCACAATAATGAACACCCTCCTAGGTCCCACAAAGCCTAAAGAGTAGGAATAAAGACCTGAGAATCCTTTACTCATTTTTTGGCCACTAGCTTTGAAGATTCTTAAGCATAAAAGTGGGCTACCCTTTAGAGAATTTCAAGATTCTACTAGAAAAAACACCAATAGAAATGGCGACTCCGCTAGGGAGATCTAAGAAACTCTGATAGAGGGTCATTCTATCATAAAGAGTCAAACTATTTGTTAGAGGATTGTATTGTCCAGCCTGACTTTGTGTCAATGAGACAATCCTCTATGATATTGAAGGATTTTGTTGCATATTCTTTGAAAATTTGCACATGCCATTAAGATTTTCCACAAGTTCATGAATATTGGTAAAAAAAAATCGTGCTAAGAAGTGGGTGGCGACTCAGAAAAATCTCTATACCAGTATGAGTTGCTAGAAAAAAGGAAGTGTAAACGATCCATGTGTGACTTTGTTGATTAAGAAAGTTTGAAGTGAAATTTATTGGTAAAAGAAGCCTCATATTGTGGAAGTTTGTTCCTCTATAAAGGAGGTGGTGACTCTATGCATAAGAACCTGATGGAAAGCATGAAGAAAATTCTAAATCTACAAGGTTTACCAATCTGGAACACATCTCAGGAGTGGCAGTATATTCAAGTATTTTCCTATGCCTTGGGTTTCAAGAAGAATTGAATTTATGAGTGGACCATGTTGAATAGGTGTGATGAAATTTTTGTTTCCCTATTATGTGAATTAAGCACTAGTAAAGGTTATAGTAGTTGTTTTACATACTTCTAGGGTAAAATGTGCAATATCTGAGTTGGGTTGAAGAAGTATGCTTACTCCTAAATCATGCCTCTTAGAATGTTTTAAAGCATGGATATGTTTGAGCTTTAAAATTGTGATTAAAATTAAGAATTAGGTATTGGATTATCGACTATGAAGTTAATTTTTGAAGATGAAATAAGGGTACAAGAGAAATGTATCACCCCCTTGTATCTCCTTTTGGGATATCAAATATAAGCATGCAAGGTATGAAACCCTTATCGTACCATCAAAAGAAGTTCTCTATTGAGAGTTATAATCCATTAAGCTTTAATGGTATTCAAGGTTTGCCTAATAAGATTCCTAGTGATATTAGGAAACATTTACTTAAATTTGCAGGGCATATGATGAATCAGCTTCTAAGCACTTAATTGCATTCATAGATTTGATGGGTGACTTTGAGATAGATCATGAGGAAGTTGTCATGAAGCTCTTTGCTCAATATTTGAAAGAAAATGCTAGAGACTGGTTCTCACTTGTTCCAGTATATTCTATAGAACTTCATGGAATGACTTCATGATAGTATTTGTGGAACAATTTGGTGAAAGGGTTAATCCGACTAAGATAAGAAAAAGACTTATGGAAATCCAAAAGAATGATGATGAGAAGGTTCCTACTTTTAACTTGAGATTCATACAAGCAGTAAGATGTATCCCTGAACACCTAAGACCTAGTGATGCATAATGTTTAATTGTATATTTAGGTGCATTTGATAATGAGATGAGTTATTTGATAAGGGATAAGGAACCCAAAACATTACATCATGCATGTCACATTGCTATGGACATTGAGAATATTATGAAATATTCAATGATGAGAGATTATATGGCTACAAGTGTTTGTTGTCTTGATGCACATCATATAAATGACATAGATAAGGATGAAAAGGATGATCAGAGTAATGATGTTATTAATGCCTTATCTGGTTCATCACCACAACATATTAATAATGAATAGATGCAAGATGAGCTACAACAGGGTTTGATTGACAAAGATCAGATATTGTTCAAATTATCTAGTATGAAGAGACATGAGGGGGAATCACCCTATGACTTGCTATCAAGGTTTTTGGATTCCTTGTTTGAGATCCCTAAAGGGTTATGACCTGATGATTCAGTTTGTATTGACCTATTTTGTGACATTTATGAGCTAGGGCTTAGTACTTTTCCTAGGGAATTAAAGCCCCAATATTTTGATCAAATAATTGGTTGGATTAGGATTGTTAAGGAGGCTAAATGTGAGTATATGCAGAAAATGATGTCCCGGGATGATAGGAATGCTCCTCCTATTGTTGATAATTGGGGGTCCATTTAAGAAATGGATAAATAATTTTCTAAAGAAGAATATCTATCTGGTAATCTAGATGATGATATTGTCATACATATAAGTATTGTTGATGTACCTTTGAAGGTGGGTGACCAGTATAGTGAACATGAAGATCTTGATTGCTCATATAAGGAACATGAATATTTTTGTGAGATTGACTTGAAGGCATCCTTCTTGCCTGAGGAGTTAATTTGTACCAATACTCATGAGGTTGTGCCCTCGCCATTGGATGAATAGATAGCATGTGATCAATTCTTGAAATGCAATCCAAATTTGTCAGAATTGGAATTCCTTGGAAATGTGGTAGATGATGAATTTCAAGATAAGAGTGTCAGTATTTAGAGTCTTGATCCTAAATTTTATGTTAAAAATGTTGGGATTAGTGACGTTGGTTAGCAAGGTCCTATTTTTGAATGCTTTTATGAAACAGAAATGGAATGGACAAATTTCATGGCAGAGATGGACATGATAGTTTTCAACAAAGAATGCGTTAAGGATACTTGTTTCGTTGAAAATGATAAATTTTTAAGTTCTTGGGAATCCTGCATATGTCAGCCAAAAAACATATCAACTAATGGTACACTCAATTTTTTTACTAATGATCACATCAATCTTGAGTTACTGGATTCATCCTTTGAGACATTTTCTTTTAGTTTGAGCAATGACTTTAAAAGAGGTTGGGAGTGTAGTGATAATCATGAAACAAGAGTACTTTTTAATGCCTGGGAAGGTGTGGATAGTGCCTTTGGAAAGAATAACCCTGGTAAGAGCAACAATGCTATGGGGACTACTGGATCAGTTTCCCAAGGAGATGAAAAATATGGCAACATAACTGGTTTGTGCTACCCTAATGAATGTGAGCACCAATTTGAACAAAAGCCTATGTATGACCATTTTTTGTTTATCCAATAGAGTGAATGTGTGCTTAATATGGGATGAAGGTTGGATGATATTGACCCTAGGATTCTAGATGTGAAATGGTAGTATCACTTAATAGGGTTAGGTCATATGTCCTTGAGTGGAATCCCTAGAGGAAATATGTATGAGGGTTTCCATTTTAATGAGAAAAATGAATTTGATATCAGTTTGTATGATGATAGTGATCAAGTGGATTATGAATGTTTTATTTTCCCTATTCAATTGGATGAACATTTGGTGAAATGTGATTATAAACTGAGTCAAATTAAATGTTATATTGATAATGTGTTCCAGTTAATGATTAGTTATAGTTCATAGAGGGACATGGATGAAAGGAATGATTATAAGTTCAAACACATACATCCATAGTGGTTGATTGCAATGGCCACAGCATGATCAACTAGTGGGGAATTCATGATAGTTTTTTCAGCCTTAGCTTAGTGCAGATAGTGGAAAATAGGGTTTTTGATAGAGGTAAGCACCAATTTTGGGTTGGTATGACTCTGTAACTTATGTAAATATTGTACATATGTTGTTTGATTTGGTTTTGTTTTCCTACCTAGTCCTTTTTTTTCATCCCCTATGCTCGGTTTGCTTCACCTAGGATTATAGGTTCTTTCTCTATTCACTAAGGATCAGACGTCCCCAATTGGATCCACTTATGGAACCCTTAAAAAATCTATGTTTCCTTCCCTGATTGTGCCAATTTCAGTTAGTTTTTAATGTTGGACTTAGGTTTTTGTTCATAATTATTTCCTAGGGATTTTGTTGTCAAAATATCACTCAAAAAGCCCTAATTTGATGTTGACCTTTTGTTGCCTGCTCCCAGTCAACTTAAAACATCTTGATTCATTAACACTCATGGAGTAATCGGTCCCTCACCTTAGGTCTGGCATTCTTATATTTTGTACAGTTTATCGATTGACCTCATTTTCTGTTTGCATCCTTTTGAAAATATTATGTTCTAAGTTCTTGAGGCCTTTTATACATCATCCTCGATTGTCCCCATCTTAAAACAACTTATGGGCATGTGCTAAAATGTTTTCACTTAAGTCTTGTTTGTTGCTTCCCTTTATCGCCCATCGCAGATAGGTTTTGAAATGCGAATTCAAATGGGCAATGAGTGATGAGCAACTTTTCTTTGGTTTCTATCATTGCGAATGGATTTCTAGAAACAAACTTGCATCAACAATTGGTGATGGTCATCTTTTCTTTTGTTTCGCACATAACAAATAGGTTGTGGGTTTTAAGTTTTATATTAGCGATGTGTGATATATGGGTTTTGGTCATTATCACTAGATTTTCTCGTCGCTAATTGCTCGTCATTTTCATGGTGAGAATCAGTGATGTGTGATCGACCCTAGTGCTCGTTACTTCTAGCCTTATTGCTCATCATGGATCTTCCTTGAGTTTTGAGTTTCAAATTGACGATGAGTGATGACCTCAGGGCTCCCTGATTTTTGTTCTATCATTAATCACAGATGGAAATGCGATTGTTTTATCTAAATGGGTGATGAGCAGTGAAGTGCTTTGTTCAAGGTTTCTTTTCGCTAATCCAAAGTGTTCCCCAGAGCAAAATCTATGTTGCCCTAGGTTTTCATGTAGGTGCATGTGGCATAATTTGGTTTCATAGTTGGTTTCAAGTTGTCGCTAATATGACCTAAAATTTTAAACCTGAATCAGTGACACATGATGTATTGAATATTTCCAAAGTGAGCGGTGATCCAATAATTAGAATTTCATCATGCCAATGCTCTCATCACTAATTGAACCTTGGAGGGGTGGGGAAAATCAACAATGTGTGATGGGACATTTTAGGGATTATTCTCTTCAAGTGTTGTCGTTGTGTACTTCACTGATATATAAATGAAAAGGAACATATCAAGTTGGTGATGCATGTTAATTGTTAGATTGCTAGTGATTAATGAAGATTAAGGGAAAACATGGTGGCATTTTAGGTGGCATCGTCATTTTCTAGGAAAAAGTTGCAAAAGCCAAAAAGTGATGCTCAAGATTGCCATTGATGAAGTTTTAAATCCTCAAAGATTGACAGCCTAGATTCAAAGCTGAGCTACTAAGTTATCCACTCACTCGCATGAGGAGTTCTTCAATCATTAATTACTACATGCTCCAAATTATCTATTTAATACAGATCGTCTGTCATTTGATTTCACCATTTTTTAGTCTATAGAGAATGTTAGGTGTGGGTTATTGAAGAAGTGTGTGAGTGTTTTTCTTTCATGAGCTGAGTTTATTTTTTTATCCAGGGTAAGTTAGTTTTCATATGATCTCTCTTAATTCATGCTCTAGTGTGCCTAGGAGTTTCACATTTTTGGGGCTGGTTGTGATTGTCAGGGCTTGTGGGTGTGTTTTCCTACAAATTTGATTTAGGAGCTTTTGAGTTGGTTAGTTTTTTCTCAATTTAGACTTGCTATCTTTCACCCTATGTTCTATGAAATGGGAAAGTCGAGTGTGCCAATTTATCCAATTAGGAGGTCTAGCTGACTTAATGTGTTTGAGTGTTATGAGGATATGTATGTAGTTGAGCAAGAAGTCCCTATGACTTTTGTGGTTCCAGAAGGCCCATGGTCAAAAGAAGAAAACAATTGTCCACGGTACCTACAACTTAAGAAATAGGACCTGTAGACATCCAAATTTGGACACTTAATTTATCCAAATTTATCACTTTTCATCTAAACATCCTCTTATCCGAATTAATTAAGTAATATTACTATTATTTAATTAATACCCTTAATTCTGCCAAATCCCTAAGGTATTTAATTAATAATTAAATACTTTACTCTTTTAATCCTCCTTTCATCAAATAAATTAAATAAATAATACATTTATTTAATTCCTCACATGTCATTTTCATCTAATCCTAATCCATCTCCTAATTTCTTCATTAGGTATGTGCACATGCCTAATCCTTGATTAGGATGTGTCACATCCTCCAACTTTTGCAAGTTGGCTTCTAATCCTCATTTATCTTCTAATTACGATTAATTAATCTTAATCAGTACCTTGGTCAACTCTCTCCATCCCCCAAGGAATTTTTAATTTTTATTCCTCCAAGAATCCCCTTTTCCATGCATCTTCTAGAATCTTTGACTTGTCACATCAAGTCACATGTGACAAACTCCCACCTTTTGGGAACATTGTCTTATCCACTAGATTCTTCCAATCATTGTGAATTTAAAATTCACTTTTATTCACCCAAGATTCTTCCCATCTCCTAATGTACTTGGAAGGTACTTGTCCTTCCTCCACCTCATGTACCTTTTGGCCACCTCACTTACACCTCATCTCCTCTTAGCCACTTCACCATCCACATGTCAAGATGTGAAGGCTTGTGAGTTTTCAACCCACCATAGCCCTTCATCTTGACCTTGTTGGATGAATCTCAACCGTTGAATTCTCTAGAGAATTCAAATTCTCCTATAAATACCCCCTCCTCAAGGGCATTTTTAACACTTTTCATTTTGAGCAACTTTATGCTGCCAATTTGCATTCTCAAGCATTCACTATCATTTAGCCATCCATTTAGTCATTTTTCATTATCAATCTTGCATCTAGTAACATCAAAAGTCATCTAAGGAGCATACAAATTCATCTAAATCAAGGGCCAACCAAGGAGTCTTCAACAGCAAGGAAGGTATAATCGATTTGCATTTTATTTCATCTATTTTTCTTGTTTTATCACTCTTTAGGCTAATCATTGAAGTGTTCTTAGTGTTTTATCATTTGCATTTTAAGATATTTTGCACATTCAAATAGGATAAAATTCTAAGGTACACATTTTTGGCATGCCCGGTGGGACCCACAAACGGGTTCCTATATTTAACGTTCGTTGTTGTTGAGTTTTCTGAAGGAATACGTCACAGTGGGGTGACTGCGCCCCTGATTTTCCGCAGTGGGGCGACTGGGCCCCTGATTTTCTACAGTGGGGCGACTGCGCCCCTAATTTACTGCAGTGAGGCGACTGCACCACTAATTTACTATAGTGAGGTGACTGCGCCCCTGATTTACTATAGTGAGGCGACTACGCCCCCTAGGCTAAAAATTATTTTTTTGGCTAACACATTTACTGCAGTGAGGCGACTATGCCCCCCCTGAGCTGAAAATTATTTTTGGCTAACACTTTTTCTACAGTGAGGCGACTACGCCTAGGATGAAAATTATTTTTGGCTAACACATTTTCTGTAGTGAGGCAACTATGCCCCCTGGGCTGAAAATTATTTTTGGCTAACACTTTTCTCTGCAGTGAGGCGACTATGCCCCCCCTGGGCTAAAAATTATTTTTTGCTAACACTTTTTCTACAGTGAGGCGACTATGCCCCCTGGGCTGAAAATTATTTTTGGCTAACATTTTCTCTGAGTGAGGCAACTACACTGGCTAAAAATTATTTTTGGCTAACATTTACTGCAGTGAGGCCCCCTGGGCTGAAAATTATTTTTGCTAACACATTTACTGCAGTGAGGCAACTACGCCCCCCCTGGGCTGAAAATTATTTTTGGCTAACACTTTTTCTGCAGTTGGCGACTACGCCCCCTGGGCTAAAAATTATTTTTGGCTAACACATTTTTTGCAATGAGGCGACTATGCCCCCTGGTATGAAAATTATTTTTGGCTAACACATTTACTGCAATGAGGCGACTATGCCCCCCTACGCTGAAAATTATTTTTGGCTAACACATTTACAGTAGTGAGGCGACTACACCCCCCCTGGGCTGAAAATTATTTTTGGCGAACACATTTTCCACAGTGGGGCGATTACGCCCCTGATTTTTCGCAGTGAGGCAATTACGCCCCTAATTTTCTGCAATGAGGCAATTACGCCCCTGATTTTCCGTAGTGAGGCGATTATGCCCTTGATTTTTCGTAGTGAGGCGACTGCAGCCCCTTGTCACCACGAAGCAACACATTTTGAAAGGTAAAACTGTCATTTTGGCTTCAGTTTTTTGCTATTTTTAGATATTAACCCCCTAACATTGTTCATGCAAGGATATTGGTGTTTTTTGCTAACTTTTTGCAGCATATTTTTGTGAAGTTGATGAAGAAAGTGGGATAAAACATCTAACATTTGCTTGTAGGGCTATCCGTTTGCTCAAACTTTTTAAAATATCCTTGTTGTTTGGCTTAATCTAAGAACATAGTTTAATTAGGGGGAGTAATATTCATTTCTTGTTGTGTCTATCTTTTCTGTTACCCAAAGGGAGCATTAGCTTGTTTTCTCTTTCCCCTTGCACTTCGTGTGAGCCTGGGGAGTAGTGGGAAACAATTAGTGCTTTCTTTATAGTGGGACCTACTTGGGGATTTTATCACCCCAAGGGACAATTCCAACCACGTGTATTGGCAGGGTATATAAAGGGGGGAGAGTGAAATTTGTACCCCAATCCAGTCACGTCGTAATTGGCAGAGTGTCAAAGCTAGGGTGATACCTAGATAGACGTGAAGAGTTGGTCTGAGCCCTTCAGTATCTCGCTAGGGTTCCCGACTCACGCTTGTGACGGGCTGGTGTTCACGATTGTGCCTCACGTACTGAGAGTATATCGAGGACTCCCTAGACACCTTGTGCATCCTAGACTAAGACCTCTTTGGCCATACCCTTAACACTAATCATAGGATTGTGTTTGCTTGAGAGTGTTTTCTTGTGAGAAACCAGTGAAATTTTTAACAAATTGGCCTTATCATTGTCATTTTAAGTCCTTGCCATAGTCATTTTCATCAAACCAAGTCTCGGATATTTCGTAGTGAGGTGATTACGCCCCTGATTTACCACAGTGAGGCGATTATGCCCCTGATTTACCGCAGTGAGGTGACTACGCCCCTGATTTACCGCAGTGAGGCGATTATGCCCCTGATTTACTGCAGAGGGGCGAATTTACCCTCCTGAACACCTGAAATCACCCCATTTGGATCCGTTTAGCCTCTAAATCATCATCTAATCATTCCAAACCTTTGTATCATCATCCCAAGCCTCTGTTTTGTCATTCTAAACCTCTAAAAACCTCCATTTTATCATTCCAAAGCTCCATTTTATCATTCCAAACCTTCGTTTGGCCATTCCAACATCCATCTAACCAAGTAGTCTTTCATCCCTTTCAAATCTTCCACCCACTCATTTCAAGTAATCTTTCATCCATTCCAAGCATTCATCTCCTCATTCTGAGAGTTGTTCATCCTTTCCAATCAATCGTTTACTCGTTTTGAGCTTTCAATCATTCATCCATTCTAAGCAATCATTAGTTTTGAGTGCTTGATCATTCATCCATTCCAATCATTTTCCCAAATCTGATCATCTATTTCCTCAATCTGATTATCCAACACCCCATTCCAATCGCCCGTCTCTTCATTTTAACAACCCGTTTACCCATTTAAAGAGTCCACCCCACTGTGGGGTGAATCTTCCCTGAAAAGGGGCGAATCTACCCCTCCAAGAGGACACAGACGCCCCAGAAGGGGGCAAAGATGCCCCAGGAGGGCAGAGACACCCCAGAAGGGGGTAGAGTAGCCCCAAGAGGGCAGAGACGCCCCAAAAGGGGGCAAAGATGCCCCAGGAGGGCATAGACGCCCCAAGAGGGCAGAGATGCCCTAGAAGGGGCCAGAGACACCCTAGGAGGGCACAGACACCCCAGAAGGGGGCAGAGACCCCAAGAGGGTAGAGACGCCCCACAAGGGGGGGCAGAGATGCCCCAAGAGGGCAGAGTCGCTCCAAGAGGGCAGAGACGCCCCAAGAGGGGGTAGAGACACCCCAGGAGGGCATAGATGCCCTAAGAGGGCATAGATGCCCCAAGAGGACACAGATGCCCCAGAAGGGGGCAGAGACGCCCCAAGAGGGAACAAACACCCCAAGAGGGCACAGACACCCCAGAAGGGGGCAGAGATGCCCCAAGAGGGAACAGACGCCCCAGAAGGGGGCAGAGATGCCCCAAGAGGGTAGAGACGCCCCACAAGGGGGGTCAGAGATGCCCCAAGAGGGTAGAGATGCCCCAAAAGGGGGCAGAGATGCCCCAGGAGGGAACAGATGCCCCAAGAGGGCAGAGACACCCCAGAAGTGGGCATAGACACCCCAAGAGGGCACAGATGCCCCTCTGTGAAAAATTTGAAAAATAAACATATCTAGTTCCCAAATCCAACCAGTGACACCAATCCCATCATATCTTTCAATCCAATCCTAATTCTGAGCACTCGTTCACTCGTTCTTAGTATTCATTCATCTATTTTGAATCTTCTTCCCCTCGTTTTGAGAGTCATTCATCTATTCTGAGCACCTGTTTGTCGTCATCAACAATTTTCTGAAAGTCATCATTTCATCACCAAAATCACATAAGTTCCACTTAAAACACCATTAGAGTCCATATCTAGTATCAAATCATCCATCCCAATCATCTAGGCTTCATTTTGAGAATTTTGATTTTTGTGTCGAAACTTCTGGAGGCCATAACTTTTGACTCGGGTGTCCGTTTGAGCTGAAATTTTACGGGTGGTTGCATTATGAGATGGCATGTGGATCCCCAAATGACTAAAAGTCTTTTGGACCCCGTTTGTCCACATTTTCAAGGCCTCAAACTTTCATCTTGACCCTCAAAATTGCAATTTAGTGTTTTTTTCCAACATTTTAAAAAATCACTTTTGTCCATAACTCGAAATGCATGTCTCAAATTTGGGATATTAATTGGAAATTCATCCTATCTTTGTTTTGGGTATTTTTTGGGAAAAAATTGAACTCTCAAAAGTACGTTCATGAGGTTTCCTAAAATAGAAAAATTTGACAATTTTTTAAAATTGCCAAATCTGGAAAAACCTAATTGTCAGCACCTTACGTTCTTTAAACCCCAAAAATTGGTGTAGAATCAATCCCATCACATCCTCCAATAATTCTAAGCTTCAACCCAATCCTAATCTGAGCTTTAATCTAATCCCAATCTGAGCTTAACCAAAACCCTAATCTGAGGTTTAGTCATTTCAACCATTCATTCATCCATTCTGAACAGTTATTCTCCCTTTTCAATCATTTGTTTCCCCATTCCGAGTAAACACTCATATATTTCAAACCTTCATCTATTTTCTCAAACTCTCGTTCTATCATTCCAATCATCCGCTTACTCGTTCTGAGCAAACATTCATCTCCACACCACATTTCATCATTCCAAACTCCCGTTTAGTCGTTCTGATCATTCGTTTACTCATTCCGAGTAAATGTTCATCCATTTCACACATCCTTTCATCATTCTGAACTCTCTTTCTATCGTTCTGATCATCCGTTTACTCATTTTGAGTAAACATTCATCCATTTCACACCTCCTTTCATCATTCTGAACTCTCGTTCTATCATTCCAATTATTTGTTTACTCATTCCGAGTAAACATTCATCCATTTCACACCACCTTCAATCATTTTGAACTCTCATTCTACAATCCTGATCAATCATCTACTCGTTCCGAGTAATCTATCATTCATTCTGAGCTTTCATCTTCTCATTCTGAGAATCATTCATCTATTCTTAGAAGTCATTTACTTGTTCCAAATAATCATTCATTCATCTCGATCAATCATTTACTCATTTTGATTATTTTTCCATCCACTTTATTTCATCCATTTCTCCAATCAAATCATCATTTCCCCTATCCAAATCCCTTGAACTTCGTCTTGAGTTATTATCCAAATTGACCTGGGTGTCTGATCTGATCGTCCTCATCAACGTTTACTTAGGATTGTCATCTGTCCTAAGTTAATCATCATCATCAGCCCAATCAATCCATTTTCAATCTCAAAGTGGATTCAGTGCCGTAATCATCCATTTATCCTTTTATCTGATCAATCAGTATCCTAAGTCATCTAAGATAATCTCTGAACAGGATTTGCAGCGTCTTTCATCATCTTATCCTATCCATCAGTCGATCTTATCAATCATTGATCGATCCAATCACATCACATCACCTTCGACCCAATCAATCTACTTCTATCTTGAAGCAAATTCGGTGTCGATCGTCAGAATCAATCCCATCACATCATCCAATCATCCTAATCTGAGCTTTAGTCCATTCCCATTCTGAGCTTGAGCAAAATCCCAAGTTGAGCTTTAGTCCATTCCCATCCAAAATCTTTGATCCATCTTCTTTATCCTTTCATCGTCATGAATCCTTATCCTCCATCAATAGTGGTCAAGGGAAACCCTAATTACGTTGGCAAGGATAACAAAAGTCTTGTCGATCAAGAAGAATGTGACATAGATCCCCTTAACACTATCATTGCTAGTAAGCTTTCTCCACCCACTTTCCAAAATCCAATCACCCCCTCGAGTTATCCCGTTATGTCTTCATCCATGCCTAATCATGTTGCTTATGCTACCTTTGACAAGGGATATCCATCATACCCTCCATCTACATCATCCTCTTATCCAACACCCACATATCCTAGTCGACCATCTCAATACCCCTATCCTAATCCCCCATCCACATTCTCCTATCTAATTCCTTCATCTGCATATACCCACTACCCTAATCCTACATTCACACCTACCTATCCTAATATAGCATTCACACCTTCCTATCCTAATCCAACGCCCGAACCAACCTATCTCAATCTGCCACCTCAATCTTCCCAGCCTAATCCACCACCTGCATCCTCATGTCCTAATTCACCATTCCTCTAATCTTAATTCCCCATCTATTCCAAGTCTTGCATCCAATCTCATTCCCCCATCTATTCCAAGTCTTGCATCCAATCTCGTTCCCCCATCTAATCCTAGTCTACCAATCCATAATCCTTCATCCACTCCTACCACGCCATCTCAGCCTAGAGCATTCAAGTTCTTCACTCCAGAAGTTCTCCAAGGACTTATAACAAACAAGACATCTCCCACTCCACACCTTGAAGTTATGGAATCATGCCATCCCAACGCATCATCCACGATCATTAAAGATGAGACCCTTCTCCACCCAACACTTATCATTGATGGTACCACCCCTAGCACCACTCAAACCATCGAACCCATCACATCCCCTACCATCACATCCTCTGAATCCACTGAGACCCCATCTCCTACCATCACATCCTCTGAATCCGTTGAACCCCCATCTCCTACCATCACATCCTCTGAATCCGTTGAACCCCCATCTCCTACCATCACATCCTCTAAATCCATTGAACATCCACCTCCTACTTCAAGAGTCATCGAACCCATCGACGACACCCAAATCCATTCTGATGACTGCATCGAATCCTCCATCCTTCCATCTCCCCAACTTGAAGAGTCTCTCCAACACTCTATCATCCTTCCATCCACACAAGATGCGTCATGCCAAGAGTCTAATTCAAAGCATGCCAACATATCCCCTTCTCCAGATCAAGATCCTACCATCCTATCTAGTTCACCTCAAGATCACAGTCCCCCATCCATTCCACCCCATGATCCCCTTGTCTCCACCACTCCATCTTCATCACATGAGCCTGCTACCACAAATCCAGATCCTATCATATCCCCTGATCCCTCTCCCGATACCACCCATCCAAATGCCGCTATCCCATCATCTCCCTCTCATGATCCCCCATCATCGCCTAAAACTGCCATCCCCACACCGCTTGCATAACCCCTTGGTTCTCTCACATTCTTCCATGGTGGCCTCCTCACAGAAGAAAAACACAGTGTATATACCACCCATCATCCTCCACCTAATAATGGACTCGCATCATGTTTTCAGAGTAACACAAATCCTATCATGGATCACATGCTCAAGAAAATGAACTATCAAGAAAAAGGTCTAGGCCTTCATGAGCAAGGTATTTTGGAGCCCATCCAAGTCAAAGAACAAGTCTGCATGCAAGATCTTGGACCTATTTCCCAAGACTCACAATCTAAAGATGTTGGTACAACCTCTAGACATCCTCAATGATCCTTTTCCAAAAGAAATGTCGGCTCTTCCCATCGCCCCACCAGATCATATGTTGCCATCCCTCCTCCTCTATCATGTCACCTCAAAACAACCATCCATATTCCTCCTTCATCTGCTCCATCCATTTTGGGTCCTTACATCCCTCCATCCACCATCTCCCATCCTTCATCTACACCATCCATCTTGGGTTCTTCTATCCCTCCACCCATTCTGTCTATTTTGGGCCCCTATACCCTAAAATCACCTCCTCCATCTCGTCATATCCATCCTTTCATCCATTCATCACCTATCCATGTCATCCATCATAAACATCCCACTCACATGTCCCCTAATCAGGATCAACAAAGGCACATACCTACACATTCTCCATCTACACGTAATCCCCATACTCCTACCTCCATCACTCCACATCATCCATCTCCTCACAACCATCCCATTGCTACTAAAACCACTTTGGTTGTTAAAGAAAAAATGCATAAATCCAAACATCCACATGAATCTAAGGCTCCCCATGTCCCCTCCAAACGACATGGTGAAGAGAAGAAAAATCTAAATCTAAAACAAATCTGTAGGCCACAAAGGCCTACCAAAGAAAAGATCAAAACCATGTGGATCCCAAAGAAAAAATATGCAATGCCATCAAATGAAAAATCTATAAGAACATCCAAAGTTGCTAATCCAAAAGCTAGTCATACACCCCTTTCATTTCCTAAGTCTTTTTTGGGTCCTTATGTTCCAAAGTTCACCACCCCATCTCCTCCATTATCCACACATTCTCCATCCATTAATCCTCTTATCTTTTCACATCCACCACCACATGTGCCAATGTTGGTCCTGAACACATCTCCCCATCACATATCCACCCCATCATTCCATCCATACCCTTTGCAGCATCCCATCCATTATCCCATGTATCTCCCCTCTCAAATCCCTCTAATTCATCCTCTTGCATAATCCATTTATCCTAATAAGGTTGTACTAACATCCAACAGTCGCTTCAAACATGGGCTCTTAATACCTCCTATGGAACTTGATGCTTGAGTCCTTCATCCATATCCTTATCACATGTCTTCTAAATCCCCTTATCGACATCCCTATCATTATCCATTTTCATACCCTTGCTATCTACAAATCTAAAAAAGTCAAAAAAAAACAAATCCAAAAAATAATCAAAAATCAAAAAAAAAAAGTAAAGAGAAATAATTCGTCCAAGGGTGAAAACTTTTCAAACAAGCACATTGGATAAATACCATGATGAAAACCTGGCAAACAGGCATCATGCATAAATCCCCATCTGCACTTGGGGGCAACTTCCCGATATGAATTCCCTCCATCCGCTATGCTTCCAACTATGCACCCATCTTCCTGTTATCCGTCCTCTTCATAAAACCCCTCCATCCCACCTATCTTCCGCATCCTACCATCATATCCCATTTATCTCCCATCCCTCCATCCTTCTTGTGATCTTGATCAAAACAGGGGCACCTATCTATACATGCTTTGGCCACCTCTTGGTATACATTCCCTTCATCCATGCTTTGTTGTATTCCTTGGTCACACATCCTATCCTCCTCTAGTTATCTCCTTTTCCCATCCACTCATCTTCCCTCCCTCATGCCTCATCATATATGACATATCTAGAGTGGGGGCATTTATCTTCTTTTGTAACATAGTCCTTGGAGACATCATCTATCATAACATCCCTTCATCTCCCTCTCCATCTATCACGATATCCCTTCCATCTCCCCATCCTTATCTTCCTATCCATCTATCCTAGCATACCTTTCATCTCCCCATCCTTATCTTCCTATCCATCCAAAAAAATAAATCCCTTTCATCCCCCATCCCTATATCTCTATCCATTCTTCCATCTTTATCCTCATCCCATCTCACAATCCCTTGTCATTGGTATCTAACTATAGGCCTCCCTCCATCCAACCCAATTCCATTTACCTAATCGTCCTCACTCCTACTTCTCTTGCAAATCTTTCCAATCCCCTGTCACTTTTCATCTCTCCATCATATCATCCTCCCAAGTCATTTTAATGCTTTGGATAACTATCCCATCCCTGAGCTTTATGTGATCGTCATCATCCTATCCAATCCAACCGATCTATCCTATCTCATCATATCGGTCCCATATTTTTATCCACTCATCTTATCATCCTTTATCCATCCTTTGTCATTGGTCGTTGGTCAAACTACGTTGCCCCTGTGCTTTCACGTAGGCAAGTTCGATCATTTGATCCACCCCTGGGGTTCCATCATCGATCTTCATTGTCCACTTTGCTCTTCTATCATCTATCATCAGTCATTCTGCTTTGTCCATCTGCTCCTCTATCATCTAGCGTCGATCTTTCTACTCTGTCCATCCACTCCTTTATCATTAGTCTTTGTTGTTTTCTCTCTAGTCCTTGTCATCTGTCATTAGTCCTCATCATCCTCTTTCTACTTTTATCCATGGTCAGTTGTCCGCCTTTCACTGAACTACGAGGGCTCTGTGCTTTCACGTAGGCAAGGCTAATCTTTGATTGGACCCCGAGCCCCTAGGTCTTTAGGGTGTGACAGTCTCATGTCTTGTCTCCCTTGTGTCATGTCGTCAAGCTATGCCCTTATCTAGCTGGTTCTTAACAAACGAGATCCACTTATATCATGAGATCTAATCGATTTCGAGCATCCCGCGTCATAACGATCTTTTAGTCTAGTATCCATCATCTTTGGTCTCAATAGGATGCATCCTTCCTAACAAACCTCATCCATCCCATCCATCCCCTTGATCCTATGGAAAAGGACATTTGAACTTGATTGCGATCTTTTGATGCTTTTGGATTTTTTTTATCATTTAAGCTCCCTATCATCACTTGTCATGTTCACCTTGATCCATCATATCATGTTGTGCTTTGACTAGTCAACATAGGGGCATATCTTAATCTTTTTATGTCTATTTTGTGTCTTCTTGGTTGTCTCACGTAGTACCCACCAAGATCCCCGAGGTCTTGTGTTATGTTGGGGCATCCTTTTTTGTTTGTGGTTATCTCAATACCTGGCCCGACCAAGGTCTTTGTGACTTTGGGGTGTTGGGATAGCCTTCTTGTCTGTTGATTTTATTTCATGCATTAGACACTATTACGCCTTGGTTCCACATACCCTAGCACTTGGTGTCTTATGCTATAGCAAAAATTAGTGCTTCGAAGATGGCAAATTGCATTAGGATGGCATTTCATTCTCCATTCTATCGTCTTGCATGTATCCCCCCATCCATTCATCCTTCATCCTTATCTCACATCTCTATCCAACCCCCATCCATTCCATTTAGCCCGAATCATCTAATCATATCCTTGGTCTTGTTCTCAGTCTTGTTACAAGCCTGGATCCAATCATCCTCATCATCATCATCATCATCCCATTCTATTCTTCCATATCCCTTCGACGTTTGGGATGTATCCTTCCCTCGTCAACCACACTTTCATCATCATCATCGGGAGGTACTCTTCCCTATCCTTTAGTGGTGTTTTGGGATGTATCCTTCCCTCCTCAATGCCACTCATTGGGATGTATCTTTCCCTATCCCCATTGACAACACTCCATCCATCCTCAACCCCTTTTGACTTGTACCTTCACTGGGGGGGCAACATCATCTTCATCTTTGTATCCATTTGTGCTTCCCCAACCTCCTATCGCCTTTTCATCCTTTCATATCCATCCCTTTGCATCCTCTTCCTCATCTCCCATTTCATCATCTCATCCATTTTGAGAGCACACGCATGTTCTCTTCAACCCACATGTCCTCTCGAGGGGGCATCCTCAATCCCTAATCTTCATCTTCACCCCCATCATTTTTTTTCCCAATCAATCCTTTAATGACTGGGGCATCTTTCCCAATCTAACCATCTTCTTCTAGGTTCTATATTTTAATATTCTTTGAAATGATGCTACTTGATAACACCATCTCAAAGAGGGTAAAAATGTAGACATCCAAATTTGGACACTTAATTTATCCAAATTTATCACTTTTCATCTAAACATCCTCTTATCTGAGTTAATTAAGTAATATTACTATTATTTAATTAATACACTTAATTCTGCCAAATCCTTAAGGTATTTAATTAATAATTAAATACTTTACTCTTTTAATCCTCCTTTCATCAAATAAATTAAATAAATAATACATTTATTTAATTCCTCACATGTCATTTTCATCTAATCCTAATCCATCTCCTAATTTCTTCATTAGGGATGTGCACATGCCTAAACCTTGATTAGGATGTGTCACATCCTCCAACTTTTGCAAGTTGGCTTCTAATCCTCATTTATCTTCTAATTACTGATTAATTAATCTTAATCAGTACCTTGGTCAACTCTCTCCATCCCCAAGGAATTTTTATTCTTTTTATTCCTCCAAGAATCCCCTTTTCCCATGCATCCTCTAGAATCTTTGACTTGTCACATCAAGTCACATGTGACAAACTCCCACCTTTTGGGAACATTGTCTTATCCACTAGATTCTTCCAATCATTGTGAATTTAAAATTCACTTTTATTCACCCAAGATTCTTCCCATCTCCCAATGTACTTGGAAGGTACTTGTCCTTCCTCCACCTCATGTACCATTTGGCCACCTCACTTACACCTCATCTCCTCTTAGCCACTTCACCATCCACATGTCAAGATGTGAGGGCTTGTGAGTTCTCAACCCACCATAGCCCTTCATCTTGACCTTGTTGGATGAATCTCAACCGTTGAATTCTCTAGAGAATTCAAATTCTCCTATAAATACCCCCTCCTCAAGGGCATTTTTAACACTTTCATTTTGAGCAACCTTATGCTGCCAATTTGCATTCTCAAGCATTTTCTACCATTTAGCCATCCATTTAGTCATTTTGCATTATCAATCTTGCATCTAGTAACATCAAAAGCCATCTAAAGAGCATAAAAATTCATCTAAATCAAGGGCCAACCAAGGAGTCTTCAACAGCAAGGAAGGTATAATCGATTTGCATTTGTATTTCATCTATTTTCCTTGTTTTATCACTCTTTAGGCTAATCATTGAAGTGATCTTAGTGTTTTATCATTTGCATTTTAAGATATTTTGCACATTAAAATAGGGTAAAATTCCAAGGTACACAGGACCATTTCAAAAGAATTGGTCAAGTTTAAGGGCAAGGAGCCAGCTGAGCCTGCGAAGAAGGCTAAGAAAATAGACAAGATTCATAAGGCGTACGTAGGAAAACACAATTCTCCCATTGAGTGCACTCTGATAGCCCTTCAAATGATGGAGGTGACATTGACTCGGGCTACAACCAATACCTTCTCTCTCTAGTGGATCGTATGATGACTCTGATGATGATGTGGTGATGGTTTCTCTAGTTGCATCACGAACAAGGAGTGTTCGAGCTTACTCTGATGTTGATGACTTAGAGTAGTGTCTTCTCCTTGTTTTTTTTTTTTATGACACCATGGTCTCTGCATCAGAAGTGTTCTCTTTAACATTTATGTGGTTTTTATCTTTTACTCTTCCATGTTGATGTGGAAGTCCTCTGGCTAGTATGGTGAAGAATATTTTGGATTGACATGCACGTTGCAACTATGGCTAATGGTTCTCTGTGGTGATTTGGTTACTCTTCATTGGCAACTCGTAGTGAATTTTTTCTTTTGTTTCCCCTACTCTGTCAATGATTGCATGTAACCATCTAGGGAATCTCTTGATTTCAGTTGAAATTGTTTTGAAATGAAATGTGAAATGTAATTGCAATTGAGCTAGATGCTTGTTGCTCCCTTGGTCTATAAAAGGGATTTCAGGGCTCATTGCAAGGGGTTCAATTTTTTAGTCTAGAAAATGTCTAGGTAGAAGCTATGTTCAGGAAGGAATATACTATAGAATGATTAATGAATAGAATAGTAAATTGTCTTGGGTATGGGTCTCATATGTAAGAATCTTAAATTAGATTTATATAAGCCACAAATATAGCAGAAAATATTAATTCTCGAGCATGTACTCTCCTATGCAATTCTCTTATAGATTATAAATGAAAATGATTAATGATCTTTTTGTTCATATCCAATTGTTTTAATTAGATGTGTGAATTTATCTTTGCTTCAATTCAAAGATTTGGTTAAATTCTTAAATAAAGTCACAGGTCTGTGAGTGAAGAGTACAGGATTTGGTAAGAAGTAGTGTTCCAGATGCAGTGAATTGAATACTATAAGGTAGTATGACAATATCCCATCAATGTCTAAATTAAATGGCTAATATATTATAGGTTTTTGTATACTTAACTCCATTTTCTCAATCGATGAAGCACTGGTCTATTTGTTAAGAAGTATTGCAAGTAAAGGAACTAGCAGTGCGCCTAGCTATGGATTTAAAATGAGGACAAAATTCATTAAAAATCTGTCAATCATGAAGTATGAGTTTGAAATATTCCCTTATTCCTAGCAAGTGGATGATAATTTACTCAAAGGTCTACCAAATCTTCAGTGAATTATGTTTATTTGCAATTAATAGGAATCAATCTATGTATAAATGTGTTCTCAATTAGACATATATTACTTGAGCACAATAAGGAACACCCTCCTAGGTCCCACAGAGCCTAAAGAATAGGAGTAAAGACCTCATAATAATTTACTCATTTGTTGGCCACTAGCTTTGAAGATTCTTGAGCATAAGGGTTGGCTACCCTTTAGAGAATTTCAAGGTTCTGCTGGAAAAGCACCAACATAAGGGGTGTAAGGGAATATTTTACATGTTTCCAAATGCATGTTATGGCATGGAAGATTGTGTCATGTGTATTTGGATGCCCATCCTCTTCTACATGCTTCTTCTTGCTTACATATCTATATAGTGGATTCCTTGCCTAGTAGAATGCATAGTTTGTTTGCAGGTAACAAAGCATTGTCAGATTCACTCCAAAACATGTGTTTTTTTCTTAAACACTTGTTGAAGAAGTTGTGCACTTGGTGTTACATTGTCATATTTTTTTTAGATAATATAGTAGTATTGTGCTTTTGGAGTACATGGGTTTTTATTGTGCTTTTGGAGTACATGGGGTTTTTTACCTGAAATGGTTTTCCCCATGTATATTTGGTGTCATTATTTTATGTGTTCTTGTTGTTCTACATTTTATTCTCTATATGTGCTTCTATTTATGTAATTGAATAAGGTGTTAAAATAAAATTTTGTAACTCTCCCCTACTTCGTTTAATGTTGGAAGCTACTTTCCACTCACCCAACTTCCTTTAAGTTTTTATCAGAGCTTAGCTAGCCTTGATTCCATTGTTGGGTTAGAAGGGTTTTTTAAGTTGATATTTGTTTCAGTGGTAGTTTTGCAGAAGTGTATTTCATGACCTTATTACAGGAAAATGATGACAAGAACATCCATAAGGATTGAGATGGAGAATTTTAATGATGATAATTTTGAGTTGTGGAAGCTCAAGATGGAAGATATGCTCATAGATCATGAACTATGTGTGGCTATTTTTGGAACCAAACCATCATGCATGAAACAAGAAGACTGGGATCACATGGATAAGAAAGCCAAGGGTTTGATTAGACTCTATTTATCTGATTTCATTCTCCTAGATGTTCATGAAGAGAATATTGTTGCTTTATTGTGGAAGAAACTTGGAGATGTTTATCAAGAAAAATCCTTGGTAAACATGTTATTCCTGACAAAGAAAATGTATTCTATCAAGATGGAAGATGTAGTATCTATGGCAGACCCTTTGAATTCTTTTAATATGTTGATTGCTCAACTAGGTTCTGTTGGATACAAGATTGAAAAACAAGACCATTGCATGCTCCTATTGTGCTCATTTCCAAACTCATGGTATCACCTAGTGATGGCTATTAGAAGCATTACAACTACTTTCAAGATGGATGAGGTGGTTGCTTCATTTTTATCTAAAGAGATGCAAAGAAATTCTTCTAAAATGACCAAGGATGCCCTTGTTGTTCATGGTAGACCAAAGGAGAAGGGAAAAAAGAAGGATAATAAATCAATTCAAAGTCTCTAGGGAGATCTAAGTCTCCAGGTAAGAAACCCAAGGTAAAATGTTGGAACTGTGGAAAAAATAGTCACTTATAGAAAGATTGGAAGAAGAAAAACAAATCTTTCTCCAATTTTGAATCTAAAAAATCATCTCAAGAGCAAGGAGAAGCATTTATTGCAGCCTTGGCAACCCATGCATCTAAAGATTTTTATGGTTGATAGATTCAGGTGCATCTTTTTGCATGACCTCTCATAGAGATTGGTTCTCCAAGTATGAGGAGTACAATGGTGGTAAGGGGTACCTAGGTGATGACTCTCACCTAAATATCATTGTTCGTGGAAGAGTTAAAATCAAATTTCTTGATGGAAGAGTAAAGGGGATTGGTGGTGTCTTGCATATCCTAGGTTTTGCACAAAACTTGCTTTTCATAAGCAAATTGAATGATTTGAGAGTGCAAGTTGTTTTCTCTGGTGGAGGATGCAAGATGACAAGAGGATCTATGGTCTTGGCTAAGGGTATTTGTGTTGGCACCCTGCACAAGTTGGATGCATGCACAGTATAGTGAAATAGTTCTTTTGATGTACTAAAGAAGAGACCTTTGGATTCTTCATCCTCGCCATTAGATCATGCAATGAAGAAGTGTGTTGTAGCTACATCTATTGATGATGCATTTTTGGCACCTAAGGGTGCTCATTCCATGGAAATGAAGCTTCCTATAGAGAATAAAATGTTATGGCACCAATGACTTGGTCAAATTGGTGACAAGGGCCTTAGAACCCTAAAAAATAAGATCCTTGTTGAAGGGCTTGATGATTGTAATCTCGAGTTCAACTTTTTTGAACATTGTGTTTATGGAAAAAAAATCGTATTTATTTTTACTCTAGTTCTCATAAGTCTTGTAGGGTTTTGCTTTATTTTAATTTAGATTTTTTTGGTCCTATGAATGTTCCTTCATTATCAAAATCTGTATATTTTATTTCTTTCATAAATGATTACAGTAGAAGGATATTTGTTTATTTTCTCAAAAATTAAAGATGAATTCTTTATTCAGTTTAAGGAGCTTAAGGCCTTGGTAGAAAATTGGACTAGTAGAAAGATTAAGTGTTTGAGGATTGACAATCGTGGTGAGTTGTATTCCATATATTTTGACAAGTTCTATAAAGAGCATGGGATTGAGAGACATAAGACAACTCCCTACACTCCATAGAAAAATGGAGTTGCAAAGAGGATGAAGAAAACATTTATGGAGAGGGCTAGGAGTATGTTGAGTGAAGCTAGCCTTGAACAAAATTTTTGGGTTGAAGTGGTAGCCACTATATGTTATTTGATCAATAGATCTCCTACATCAGCACTTGTTGGAAATATGCTCATGGAGGCGTGGTATGGTAAAATTCCTTTGATGAGACATCTTAGATTATTTGGTTGCAAAGCTTATGCTCATGTTCCAATTGAGAAGAGGTCAAAGTTGAAGAAAAAGGCTAGGTGATCCCACAATAATGCTTTACACTTTTTGGGACATCCTAATTTTTACTAAAATTACATATTCTTAGAAAATATAATGATTTAATTCTTGAAAAGCTACATTTAAAGGATTCCAATTGAAGAAGGTTTGAACCACCTTAGAACAAACCCCTTTGGATAAAACCCCACTAGTTTTAAACCATACCTATAATGGAGTCTCCTTTATGCCTAGATCAAAAGGTTGATAAAAAACCATTTTTTATTACCTTTTGGGGATCAAATGAATTCATTTAAAATGTATTTTTTGTAAGTATGTATTCCTTATTATAATCTTCCCAAAAATTATAATTTTAAATATATTTAATTGATTATTATATTTAATTTTTATTCCTTGTGAATGTAGGTTTTTCACCAAAAATCAAGCTCTCTATTTTGCACATGTGGAAAAATAGTAGGTTACCAAAAAAATTAGAAAAATATGTATGTGCTAGGTATTGATGTCCTTGATCCAGCAAAAAAAGGTAAATTTAATTTTGATACATAAAAATAAAATTTATGTTGTATACGGTCTGCCTATGTCTAAATTGTAATTGGTTTGACTTCAAAACTTAATTAAGAAAAAAATATTTAATAAAACACTATGAAACAAAATGAACGTGCTAGATATCATAGTTACAAATCTAAATTCAAAAAAAAAAAGAATTTTATCTTTCATAGAAAAAAATTTTGTTGTTTACGGTAAAAATCACTCTTTAAAAATGGCATTTATTGTTAAAAATTAGTTTTTGGAGGAGATGAAAAAAATGTAATCTGATTCCAAAAATTTTAAAATATATATATTTAGAATCTACAGTCAAAGTGTCACAAATCACTATTTTGGATCATCTTCAAATTCCTCATGGTTTAGCAACTATAGGTGCCTGAAAGTGAAGATTTAGTTTAAAAAAATTAGTTCAATGTCAAGTTTGGCCAAAAAGTGTAAACCTCTATTATGGGATCACCCGACCATTAACAGTATCTTTATCAGCTATGGTGTTGGTGTGAAACGGTAAAAGCTTTGGGATCCAGAAGCTTAGAAGCTTCTCTATAGCAGAAGTGTGATTTTCAAAGAGATGAAACCTTCCACTGTTGAGTTGTAGCCAGAAAAAGAGGAGAAACAGAAGAAGGATGTAGTTTAGATTCCACCTACTTCAAAGAAAGATGAACTACACACTCCTATTAGACATGATAATGAGGAGAGCTCAAGAAGCTCTGAAAGTTCTAAAGAGGAAAAAGAACCTCAACCTCAATCTTTGAGGAGGTCTACACAAGTTAGGTGGAAATCGAAAAGGTTTGGTTATTCATTATTGGATTCCAATTGTATTTTTGCTTTGATTGCTAACACTTATGAGCTTAGTATTGTTAGAGAGGCTATAGGTATGAGTGATGTACATTCATAAATATAATCCATGGATGAGGAAATGGCTACATTAGAGAAAAATAAGACTTGGGATCGAGTACCTTTGCTTGTTGGACGTAAACCTATTAGTTGTAAATGGGTTCTTAAGAAAAAGTGTAGTCCTGATGGAAGTGTTGAGAAGTATAAGGCACAGTTAGTCACTAAGGATTTTTCATAGGTGGAGGGAATTGATTTTGGGGAGATATTCTCTCCTATTGTGAAGTTGACATCTATTCAACTCTTGTTATCACTTGTAGCAGTGTATGACTTAGAAGTGGAACAGATGGATGTGAAGACAACATTCCTTCATGATGACTTCGAGGAAGATATTTACATGTCATAGCTAGAGCATTTCACTAAAAAGGGTAAATAAAATTTAGTTTGTAGACTAAATAATTCTCTTTATATGGTTTGAAACAATCTCTTAGAATGTCGTACTAGAAGTTTGCTAGCTATGTGTTGTCATTGGGATTTTAGAGATCTAAATTTGACCATTGTGTATATTTTAAATTTGATAATGGTCAGATTCTCATTATTGTCTTAAACGTAGATGATATGTTGTTTATTCAGAATGGTAAAAGTATGATTTCAAATTTGAAGTTTCAGTTGTTAGCACAATTTGAGATGAAAGACCTGGGTGTAGCTAGGTACATTCTTAGAAGGGAGATCATGAGAGACAAAGCTAATAGAAAGCTTTGGTTAATCTAGAGAAAGTATATGAACTCAGTGTTGGAGAGATTCAACATGGTAGATTGTAGAAAATTAGTTGTTTCTATGATGTAGGAGATGAATCTTTCTATAAATGATTGTCCAAAATCTCCTACTAAGATGGAGTACATGACAAGAGTACCATATGTGAGTGTAGTTGGTAGTCTGATGTATGTGATGGTGTGTACAAGACTAGACATTTCTTGAGTAGTGGGAGTCCTTAGCCATTTTATGGCTAATACTGGACACATGCATTGAGATGCAGTTAAGGGAGTTCAAATATTTGCAAGGTACTTCCAAGTATTCCTTATGTTTTCATGGTTATCATACTGGACCTTAGCATTTTGTGAGTATTCTTGGATATGCAGATTTAGATTGAGCAGGTGACGTTGACAGCAGAAGATCCACCAATGGTTATGTGTTTATGATGTTTGGTAGTGCTATCAATTGGATGAGTAAGTGGTAGGTTGTAGTCGTGTTGTCCATGAAAGAGGCAGAGTATATGGAAGCCACTTATGCTTCTAAGGAAGCCATTTGACTTAGGAGATTGTGTTTTGATATTGGTTTAGATGTAGGATAGATTATTGTTTGTTATGATAGTCAAAGTGTAATTTGTCTAGAAAAGAATCCTACCTTCCATACCATAACAAAGCACATCGATGTTCATTATTATTTTTTTCATGATATGATAGAAGATGGAAAGGTGAACTTGGAAAAGGTTGACACTTTGGTGAATGTTGCAGATGCACTAATGAAACCAGTAAGCATAGAGAAGTTTAGATGGTGTTTTGATTCCATGGGCCTCAGGGCCCTAAGCAGATGATTTCATATGACTCTTGGCAGGTCTTCGATAAGTAGTGATAATGTTGGGATTAAGGTGTCTCAACCTTAGAGTCCTAATATTGATTAATTCAATGTAGTATTGTATTTGTATGTATTATTTAATTTCCTACATTGTCTTGTCATCAATTGGGACCCATTGGCTGGGTGGAAACCCCATTAGAAGTGACTAGATGACATGTCATCATCCCAAGTGGAGGTAAGCATACCACTTTGGAATCTTGGACCTGTGACAAGTTATGACAGATTACAATAGATTCTAGGATGCATCATAAGGTATTTTCTGCATGGAGAAAGTTGGCACTCAAGTTGGGTTATGATAGGTTATAATAGAATTGGGTATTCTTAGTCAGTTATGATAGATTCTCTTACAGTTGTAGGTTTTTCAATTATGGAAGATTCTATTGACACCTGTAAGATGTGTAAGGAATCTAGACCATAACCTATTTTTAGCATATTTTGGGTGCCCAAGCTTGAGGAAGGAATATTTGCATGTTATGACAACTGTAAGGGTGTAAGGGAATATGTTACATTTTTCCAAATGCATGTTATGGTGTGGAAGATTGTGTCATGTGGATTTGGATTCCCATCCTCTTCTAGATGCTTCTTCTAGATTGCATCTTTATATATATTGGATGCCTTGCATTGTAGAATGCATAGTTTGTTTGTAGGTAATGAAGTGTTGTTGGATTCACTCGAGAACATGTGTTTGTTTTGAAACACTTCTTGAAGAAGCTTTGTACTTGGGGCTTCATTGTAATCTTTATTTCAAATAATACAGTAGTAATATTCTTTTGGAGGGTGGGGTTTTTTACCCAACAGAGTTTTCCCCAACTATATCTTGTGTCATTTTTTTATATGTTCATGTTGTTCTACCTTTTATTATATGTATGTGTTTCTATTTCAGTAAGTGAATAAGGTGTTAAAAGAAAATTAACTCTTGCCTACTTAGATTAGTGTTGAAAGCTAATTTCTACTCACCCAACTTCCTTTCAATTTTGAGGGTCAAGGGTTGTGGTTCCATTGATTAGAGATGCTACCTTTCTAAGATATGAAAACTTTGAAAGATAGGTTTCTTGTGATTCTCTACCAATGAAACTTTTAGATATGTTCTATACACATGAAAAGAGTGGGAAATTTTGTGTTGTATAGGGGATTTCCTAAGTCAAACCCCATTTTTGTCTTTCTACATCCACGTCCAACAAATGATGATGATCAAGAAGGCATGCCCTAGGTCAGGTGGAGGAAAAACAAAACTAATAATTGACTAAAATCAAATAAAAATGGATAATGTTACCTTGATGTCGAATCCTTGACAAAGTGATACCCACACCACAAGTTGCCACAAATGTTGATTGATGGATGCCTTGATTGTTTAATAGAATTGCAATAGGTTAGTCCAAAAACACAATATATTTCTATAGCTAGCATGTAGAGGATAACTCAATACATCTTCATAATTTGATCATAATAGCTCCAATGTTCATAATTGCCTTCTCTCTCCTTTCTAATTTTCAAAATTGATATTTTTGAATATAGGCTGACCTATGATCTTTTTATACCACCAAAGATCAAAACCAAAATTCAAATTTGAAATAGGGCACCCTTAAGGTTAGGTGTGCTACACCCCTGATTGGGTGATTATACTCCAAAAGTGTTGAGCCGACAAGGAATTTAATATATTTAATGAATGACCCTAAAATGTATAAATTATTATTATAATTGATGTTGTAAGAAAAATCGGGTGTCCAGGTAGTGTGAAATTGTTAGGGTAGAAAATTTACAACGCTACAAAAAAAAAATTCAACCCAAATGATAATCTTATGGGATTTTTCATTAGAGACCTTAAATTCTTGAGTCCAAGGTTTTAATTTCAACAATGGGGACTAGACAAGCCAATGAACACAACTAAGAAAATTCTCACCATGTTTTGACTTAGCAAAATGAAAGAGAAAAAATATTTGGTGAACTTTTGCACATCTAGGTTAATCTTGTGCAAGATCTCAATCCTTAGTGATACCATGCTTTTTTTTTTAGGGGGGGCCTACTCATAAAATATCCTATTAGAGTAGAATTATCAGGCCAGTGACATACATTATAAAACTCAAGAATTGAAAAAATAAGATCTAACAATATCTTGGGGCACACCTCTTGAAACACCATGGGAACAAACTTCTAGGGATGCTTAAGTGGGGTATCCTTGTTTATTGTCAATGAACCTTCAACTCTAGAAGTAGTAGTTATAAAGGAATAAAAGGTCCAACTCATTTAAAGGCAGCAAAAAATGCATGTTAGTGTGATAACTAATGAAGTATCATACTACAATGCAAGAAAAAAATCTAAACTCCTAGATTTTTAAAGTAGTATGACATGTACACAAGCAAAGGTAATAAATATTTTAATGTTATTTTACTCATTATCATGACTTAAATTATATAAAGTTATTATATTTTTCTATTTCAATCATATATTTTATTTATTTTTTATTTACATTTTTATGTGAATTTTTAAATATTTTTTGTTAACGTGCTCATATCATTACATTCCACCTTTATTATTACTATAACTATATATCTCCGTATATTTAAATAAATTGTGATGTGAACCAATATTATAAATAAAAATTTCCTCACATATATAAAATTAGTTAATTAGTGTACTTTATGGAGCGTCGATGTGGCATCATATGATTTGTCATTTAGTGCACTTTATGGATAAAAATTGTTTTACAATTGGATATTAAGATGCTCCACTATAGACCCCACTGAAGACTACTTATATCTCCACTATTGAAATCCTCCCCACTATGAACCCCTCTCCCCTAATGATTGAAAAACTGAAAAACTAACTCAGTACCTTGAAAACATTATAATCACCTGTCTGAGTCAATATTTGATAAAGTGATCCCATCATCCATTAATGCCAAAGTAAAACAACCGATACAAAATGTAAGGATTTGCTTAACTTCTTTAGTATTTTGAATGTTAATACATTCTTTAATCAATATAAGAATTCAGAACCAATAAAAAATCTGAATCACTAAACTTTCTTAATTTATCACCGTTACACTTTATTTTTAAAGTATAAAAGATGCAGTAAAGATAAACCATCTGTCCTGTCATAGCTGGCAACAAGAAAAAGGGACAAAGATCGACAATACTGAATCAGGACAATTTTCTATTCAGCCTTCTCTATAGCATGAATTATAGACAACGATAAGATCGTAGCAATAGCTTCACACATTCTCATCTACACATTCAGAGACGCTCTTAATCTAAAGTGGAATTTTTTATGGAATATTAAAGCAGGATTATTGTAAATGATATCAAATTTCCACAGTTCATATTATAGTTTAATATTGTTTCTGAATTTATAGTTTAATATTGTTTCTGAATTTGATTGTGTTGAAATTTTTTGCATCAACGTTTTGGATCACATTCCATAATCCATCGTTAAAATGAAAGAGAATAAGAAGAAAAGAAAATGAAACTTCAATGAAACATTAACATTTTAATAATTCATAACCACTTAGATAACAAATAATATATGTTCAATATTAATTTTACCACATTAATACAGTAGATTAACATATATAACTATAACATCAATAACTCCAACATTTTCAGTTCTTTACAATAACTTCACTTGCCTCTGGTATAAGGCTTATTGTATATAATTGCACATAGAATTAGCATCTAACAACATCCTCCCTGACCACAACCAGGTCCTCCTGGTCCTCCAGGGGGTGGAGGGCCTCCTGGTCCTCCAGGTGGAGGTGGCCCTCCAGGTCCTGGAGGACCTCCTGGCCCTGGAGGAGGAGGATTAGGTCCCCCTGGTGGTGGCGGTCCTCCTGGATACATTCTAACAACTCAAAAACGCTACCCTTTTGCTTTCTCTTCTTCTTCAATCTGTAACAACAGGCACAGAATGAAATCTCTGTAATCTGAGACAATTCAGTGATGGTATTTATAAGGAAAAAATATTGGTTCCATTCTGTGTTTGACGAGTAGATGAATAAGAATTGAGCTTTAGTTGTGTGGTCCAAAATCTCTTTCCACTCACACGATTATCTCGCTGCATTTAAAGAAAATAACGTTGCAGTAGATAATAATTTTGACAGTCGGTTATGTTTTGCTTGTTAACTTGGTCTGCGGGGGGCTTTTGTTGGTTGCAGTCGACATCCATTGAATTGATAGCTTTTGTATCACATGCAACTTTTCCCATCTTCAACCAATGGCATTTCGAAAGAGGAGAAAAAAAATCAAATTCAAAATGTTCATTTCGACAATCACGACAACCGTGTGGTGTACAGAATTATATAAAAGACAAGAGAAAATGTGAGTTTATTTTCTGAATATATTGGGCCAAGTGTGGACAGATCGGAAAGGATCAGAAAATGATGCAGGAAACACATGGCGTGGCTCATTTGCACGGATTTCAGAATTGAAAACAGGGCCACATTATTCATGCTTGTTGACGTTGATTGTAACAGATGTAAAAGTAGCATTTCATTGGAATATAAAACTCTTGGTTCCCTGTAAAAGATTGACTTACATATGGGAATATAACTTCCCACAACTAATAATTTATTTATTAATATAACTGTAAACTAACTTATTTATTTATAGATTAAAATTTGCATGTTAATTAATTTATTATTCTAGTCTATATCAGTTATGATGTAATATTCCAACATCTCCTCTTATTAAATCAATCCAAACAAAGAATGGAACATTGCAAGAGTTGAACATATCAACCCTTCTAGAGACTTTGATGAAGCATCTCTAACAATTCTCCTGACACTCAAAGAAACACCAAACGAATTTCACCAATGGATCTTCCAACTATCAAGCCTACAAAACATCTACACAAAATGAAAACATAAAATGTTCCCATCCTCCTTGCACAATGATAGAAAAAAATTCCTTCAAGATGCCACATCTCCTCTAAATGTGTCAAAATCCCTCCTCTAATGCTACACATAGGATAACTCTCCTCCAAGCGTCTAGATCTCCTTCGAGCTTTTACATCTTACATATTTTGACAAAAATGAGCCAATAAATTATATTTTATGTATTTTTACAATACTTATACCTCTTGTGTAATTTCTAAGATGAATAAAAGTATATTTACAAGTTTTGAACCATATGCATCTTGTTAGTGTAAATAATGTCCTTACATATCTAGTTAGGATATCGCCTTTCTAAGATTGATCTATTCACACTTATAACTTAAGCTTACTTGGGTTACTCATGCTTTTGTCTCACTTCATACCATTGAGACATGTGTCTTGATCAGTTGAGATAACTATTGCATATATAATTGACACTTGCTCACACACTTGTCAAGTGATCTCATTGTTCCATCTTCATAGTGTTAGTCAAAACTATTTATTCCTACTTCCTAACTCATCTACCTTGCTTATATATACAAGGTTCCTCATTATATTTACACATTATTCAATTTATATGATAGATATCTTATTGTGTTCATCATTTCACTTGTGGAAGGTTATTAATTCACCCTTTCTAATCTTGGCATTCTCCAACATGGTGTCAGAGCAATCTCACATCAAGGTGGCTCCCACACATGGCCCTATCATCAGAGCATCATAGAGCCAAATGAATAATGTCATTGCATCCAAAAGGTTTGACAAACAAAGAAATACCTTTCATTTTATCAATTTTGGTAACTTTCATTTTTGTAATTTTTTAATCCATGTACTTTGTTGTACCACAAAAATCTATATGGTGCCATACAATGAACTTACAATACATTTTTTTTGTAGAAAAGCAAAAAAAATAACAGATTGGCAAAAGCGCCCTCTACCCATTTGCTAGTTTGGTCAAAATTTTAGTTTTTTGGGGAAATTGTGGCCTATTTCATCCTTTTTTTTGCAGGAAATTTGTGGCCTTCATTGGCCTATTTGTAGGTTATTTAGAGGGTTATGTTTGGCATCAAGAAATGAGCACTATTGATTCATATTAATGATTTTTTAGTGGTGTTTGTAACATATGAACCTATCTCAGCATCTAACCTACCTATATCCTCACAATGGCACCCACGCCCTCCATCTTTTTGGCCCTTTAAGGCTTGCACGCACATGCACCAAATAGGAGGACATTTCATTTGTCTTTGATATTCCATGGTCAACACTCCACACAACATCCACACCTACACACTGACTCCCTCATCATAGTCATCTACAACATATTTTTATTCCATCGACTTGTACAATTCAACCCCCACTTACAAGCATTGAGCTATAGATTTTTTGAGGTATTGTACAAGTATTATGTTGATTGTACTTGTAATATCATATATGTGAAAAAAGTGAAGTCATTTTTTATAGTTCCATTCATCACCGGGCCTTTTTAGACCCCCTTCACCTACTCCAAATGCCTATATCTTATTTAAGTAGAACCTCTATATTTATCTCTAATGGCCTTCATAGGGCTTGCACTTTCCATCATTAAGTCACAAACTATACATTATTTTGTGAAGGTTTGAGCATATATTTTTTGGTCAAAGGATTCACGAGTATGTGAGGAGATTGAGGCATCAACAATGGTGCAAAGGTTGTCATTTGAATCTATTTGTTATAGAAGTCAAGGCTAAGCAAGAAAGAAGAGAGGTAGAACTCTAATGATTCCATAAATGGCTCCAATAAGTTGTGTTTTAAGCACCTTTTTAACTTAGAATTTATTTTATTCTAATGGTCTCCTCCACGAAACAACAATGACTTTACTAATAGGCCTTAAACCCTTCATGACTCCTTCTAGTATTTGGTGCTCTCAATGGCTCCCATGCAAATCTATTCTTGGTTAATAATCCATGTGGCCATATATGGGTTCCGACCATTTTCCACCTAGTTTAAACACTTGTATTCAAATTGTTAAAGATGTATATACTAACATATACTATTATATGTTATATTTATTATCAATACCAGTGGTTTAGATTAGTTGTCAAGTGCTTGTAAACGAGGGGTTTTTTAATTTTGCTATATCTTGCAAATAGAGAGTTAGATTTTGAAGTGTGAATAATCAATGGAAATATCTTTCCATGATAGATACATTAGTATTGAGATGATTTAGAAATTGTTTTGTTTTATATCACTTTTTGACCTCTGGAGTCATAATTGTAAGCAAATTTTGATGGGGCATAACTTCCACCGTAATTATCAAATTTTCACAATTCTTTTATGTATATTAGAATTTCACAAGGAATTCAAATTTACATTTAATTTTAAGATTTGGATTACCAATTTTTCTATATTCTTTAAAAATCATTGTGCATTATAAACATTTGATTTGGCATCCAATCTTCACGCAAGATGTAATTATCTCAAGCACATTTTTTTGTGGAGCTATGTTTAAGTACTAATCAATCTTGGGGCTCTATGAATTGAGGATAAATCTAGATCTTTCTTCTTTTGAGTTTACTAAATCATGTGGTCATTTCTTTCACACTAAATCCCTCTCATTCAAATGTGTATTCTTCACATAATCCTCCTAATGAATGGAAAATCAAATGTGAATATTATGGGATGAAAGATTTTGTTCAAAATCAAAGTATCAAAATAAAGAAAATTATGCTTGATCATGTGGTATTTCCTTACTTGATCACCTAATTCCAACACATGCACAATTACCATCTAGTCTTACTGTAGACATCCAAATTTGGACACTTAATTTATCTAAATTTATCACTTTTCGTCTAAACATCCTCTTATCTGAGTTAATTAAGTAATATTACTATTATTTAATTAATATCTTTAATTCTGCCAAATCCCTAAGGTATTTAATTAATAATTAAATACCTTACCCTCCTTAATCCTCTTTTCATCAAATAAATTAAATAAATATTACATTTATTTAATTCCCACATGCCATTTTCATCTAATCCTAATCCATTTCCTAATCTCTTCATTAAGGATGTGCACATGCCTAATCCTTGATTAGGATGTGTCACATCCTCCAACTTTTGCAAGTTGGCTTCTAATCCACATTAACCCCTAATTATCCTCTAATTACTAATTAGTTAAACCTAATTAGTACCTTAGTCAACTCTCCCCATCCCCAAGGGAATTTTTAATTCCTTTTTATTCATCCCATGTCTCTCTCCTCCCCATGTGAATTTTTAATTCACATTTTGTCCTTCCAAGGCTTCTAGAACCTTGGACTTGTCACAATCTCCACATGTGACCAAGTCCCACCTTTTTGGAGCCCACCTTTTATCTTTTAGACTTTCCTAAGAATGTGAATTTTTAATTCACATTTATATCCCCAACCACCTTTCCTTTTCCCATGTAGATTTTTGAGGAATTCCAAAATTCCTCAAATGTCCCTTTCACTCCCACTTGGAGACAAGGAATCCCTTTTTGAGGAAATCTCCTCACTCCCCAAGGTGCATGTCCTTCCTCCACCTCATGTACATTTTTGACAACTCACCTCCATCTCATATCCCCTTGGCCACTTCACCCTCCACATGTCAAGATGTGAGAGCTTGTGGGTTCTCAACCCACCATAGCCCTTCATCTTGACCTTGTTGGATCAATCTTGACCGTTGAATTCTCTAGAGAATTCAAATTCTCCTATAAATACCCCCTCCTCAAGGGCATTTAGAAGACTTTGGATTTTCATAACTATATGCTGCCAATTTGCATTCTCAATCCTTTGCCATCATTTAGCCATCTCTTTTAATCATTTTGCACATCTAATCTTGCATTTAGTCACTCAAGCAATCATCTAAGGAGCACACAAATCATTCCAAGCAAGGGCCAATCAAAGAGACATCAACAGCAAGGAAGGTGAAATCATTTGTGTCTTGTTTTATTCATTTTCCTTTTCGTTATATCACTCTTTAGGCTAATCTTGAGGTGTCCTTGGTCTTTTATCACTTGCATTTTTGAGTTATTTTGCACATTAGAGTAGGGTAAAATTCTTAGGATCACACTTACTTATACATCTTATGAGACACCATCATTTAGAGATGAATCGTGTAGTCACATAGCTTGCATTGAGGACTTTTCTCCCATATCAATTGTTGCTAAATTTTAATCCAATGTTGACTCATCCATGACTTTTATTGATTATTTCATTAGGAAATTGTTATCATCATTCTAGATATACCATATTCAAATACATATCTACTAGACATCACATTTGTTTTGGAGAATCTCAATTTGAAATTTTGGATGAAACCATTAATGACATTCATCTCATCTATGATATTAGTTTTAATGAGGTTACATCATCATTTCTATATTTAGATATTTCTCTTGTCTCATCTACACCAGCTTTTATCATTATAAATTATGCAAATATTCATGAGTTGACCTATCCAACTCAGTCATCATATCTATGTTGACATCACCTTTAGCAATATTAGATTCTCATGGGTCCAATTATCACCATACATCCATATTCCATATTCCTAAATCTTATATGGTTATTTATCCATCTTATTAGTATTTGTCACATGTCAGCATTGCCTATGAGATAATTGAGCATCATTCAAAGACATCATGAGCATCATATAAGTCCTTAGATCATGTGCAAAATTCAAATACTTTCAACTTATTTCCTGCTTATTCCTATCAAGAATGGGAAGTCATCTTACACATATTTGTGGTGTTTTTTCTTCTCAAGGGGAGAAATTTTTAGTGATCACAAATCATATTCAACATCTAGTGTCAAGCATCTACCAGCACTGCAAGTATAATTTTGAGTGGAGGTTGCATGGTTTATCTTCTCCTATTAGTATTAGGAGGAAGCATTTCCTCACATGGAGCTCATTACTTCACATTTTTTGAAGGGGTCAGATAGACCTTCTCTATTTTCTCTCCTATGAGGGGAATATTCAATGTATATTATGCTACAATTAGTCCTTGGGGGCTCATAATGAGTTCTCCATCTATCACTTGTACATTCACATTTGCATCATTTCTCTTTTTGAGAAGATTTTTATTTCTCATTGGGTTTTCTAATTTTCTACATAGTTTGTATCACTTCATAGCATTGATACATGTGTCCTCATCACTTGAAACACCTATTGCATGCATCTTTGAAATTTTCTTACACACTTGTCAAGTGAGTTGACAAGTGTTCCATCTTTAGAAGGTTAGTTAGTTGTTTAGTCCTATCTTGCATATATATACAAGGTTCCTCATTGTATTTACACACTCTTCATTTGATATGATATATATCCTTTTGCGTTCATCATTTCACTTGTGGAAGACTATTGATTCATGCTTTGTGAGATCTTGGAATTCTCCAACACATCTTACAAAGTGAAAAATTGGAAAAGTGAAACCCTAGAGCTTCACTTTAGGATTTTGCACTTTTCACAACAATGTCATTTAGAATTTGGGGTTAACAAGGGTATGAGATTAACTTACAACTTGTAAGGTGAGTCAACCAGCCCTTGGGTCCCAAATTCCTTTTTAAGCAGGGTTTAGAAATGGATTTTGAAGGAAATGCAATGATATGACAAGATAACGATGAAAATGCACTACTCTAATGTAAAAACAACAAATATGGGAAATGATAAACAAATTTTTTAATCGGAAACTGACTAAGAAGGATTGTGTGCACCTATCATACCAATTTGAAGTTGAATTTATAGATTTAAGTCACCCATGGTTCCTATGTCTTGATCAGAGGCTTCTTTCTTTCAGCTCTCACTATCAAATTTTTGTTGGGTGCTAAGATAACTAAGTTTCCATATCTTGTCAAGTTGTAGGGTTTGAATGCAACAACAAACAAATTATATTCAATATTCCTCCAATACTTTTCAGATCTGCAACCTACACATTCAAAGAGAGAGAAATGGTTATTCCATATAGGGGCTTGCCTCGGTCAAACCCCATGTTGGGTTTTCCACCTCCACAAAGGAAAAGTTGATGAAAGAACTTATCCTTTTGAGGGATAGAAGCTAAATGATAAATGAATGATGAATCAAAAATGGATTGTGACTCACCATTTAGCTTTGAATTCCTTGAAGGACTAAAGTCATGCACATCTCCTCAAGGCTTAATTGCAATTTGGCTTGATTTTCTTTGAATACCTACAAGTGTTAGTCCTCAAAAATAAAATGTATGCATAACATGAACAAACTCACATAAAAATTGGCATGATGCTTGGATGATGGATTTATACAAAAAAATATTCTCTTGACCTCTCAGGATTGAAGTATAATAATTTCTCTTTAATTTCCTTATGATTGCTTGTTGCTAGTTCATTCCTCCTTTTTCAAATGATGAAGTGACTAGGTATTTATATGCAATTAATCTAATTTCTTGAAAATAAAATCCTAAAAGATGAAATTTGAAATTTTGAAATTCAAATAATAAAATTCCAACTCTGACATATTAAAATTGGAGGAAAAATAGGGGGACAAATTTTCCCAAGGTGCCCTTATCTTGGCCCTATTTTGCAAAGTGTAAAGTGTTAGGAGAAAAATATTAAATGTTTTCCTTGATTTTGTAAATATGACTTCCTGATAAATATTCAAATGGGCCACAAAATGCATAATTTAGGACATTAAATGTACAATTAGGTCCAAGCTTATAGGAGGGAGCAAAATCTAGTGTGAAATTATCGAGGGTGATAATTTACGTCATGACATTTATCCCCCTTTTTAGTGAGAGTATGAACTTACACTCAGAGTCACACTAAAGTAGAAATATTTCAAGAGGGGTTCAATTGACCAAATGCTAAAGAGATAGGATGATACTGAATATGGGGAGTATGCAAGCCCCTAGGATTCAAGATCCTATGGTAAGACAACATAAGGGAAAGAGGATCACACATGTATGTAATGTAACAAGACAACACAAAACATACATGCTACATATACAACACAATGCAAAATAAAATGCAACACAAAATGAAAAATGAAAAAGGAGGGTATGACAATCATAAACTACCAAGCTTCATATAAATATTACTAGGATCCATACCCGAGGCATTCATGACTCATAGGCTAGAAAAGTCTGATATTTTCCAAGTGAAACATGAACCAAAGGCACCACGGGCTAGTGAAGTCCAATATTCACTAGGTGAGCATTTCAAAAAGAGTAGAAAAGTGAGAAACACACAAGGACTAGTAAGGATCAGTTTTCACTAGGTGTGTACCCATGTCAACCATACCAAGAATTATACTCCCTTATAATTCCAATAAGGTGCTACATGAATGATCAAAATGGTAATCCAACACATCACCAAGTCCAACATGTGTGAATAAAATGAAGCACATAATGGAATATATGCCCCCACCTTAAAGTAATTACTAAATGCCATGTTGTCAACAATTGCTTTAAGGTAGAATAAATTTATGATCAATACAACTTGATAAGGTCATGAGAGCTTATTTGGGAAGCCATATGCCAATTATATGTTTCCAAATAAAGTTCTCATAACAAGGGGTTTCCCCCAGTGTAATGTTACAAACAATACAAAGATGAGAACATAAGGGATCCACAAGTCTAGGGTCAATATATATCTTTTCTACAATAATATAAATGAGCTTGAAATTGGCATCATTCTCCAAGTACTCATGGAACTATGACCACAATGGAAGAATGACACATAGAGAGAACAAACAAACTTTTGGGTCAACATGGAAGAGACCTAAATGTCTCAATGCCTTGCATCTTCTCCAAAATAAAAAAACACAAGACAACAACAATGTTCACAGTATAAAGAAGAATGGAGATGCAAATAGATGAATGTCACAATAGATTTGTTCCATTCGTATCCTTGCGCCAACAGACCAATAAGGGTCATCCAAAGAAAACTCACAACATAAAGACAAATCAAGCAAAACAAAATGGGAAATCACATCATGTGCAAGCACACACAAATAACATATAAAGAAAACACAAGGGGTATTTCACATGCAAGAACATCTAAACAAGATTGGTTGCATCCTAATCTTGCTCATCATTTATGGAAGGTGGGACTAGCCAAAGGTACTACAACAATTGTTGTACAAGGAGCATCATGCCAAGTTCAACACATGGTGAATCACTCACATTAGGAGAATCATCATGGTTTCCTCCATCTAAATCCATAGAATTTGAGAAAAATAAAGATAATTCATTATCCACATGTTCATCAATTTTATCATTTTCATCTTCATCATCTAAATTTATCACTATGGGTGGTTTAATGAAAATGTTAGTTATATGTTCTTGTTTCACTTTTTTCTTTGGTTGAGACATGTAAGGTTCAATTTCATTTTCTATGGAAGGTTTTAATTGATCATTAGGTAGTGTTGTATTCTTCTCACCCAATTAATGAGAAATAACATGAAGTCTACATGTACGCTCCTTAGCATTTTTTTTCTTCTTGTGTAGTTTTCAATTTGTGAAGTGGTAAGAGTGGGTTTCTCCACTATTGGTCTCTTTTCTTCCCTTAGGGGAGGAACTAAAGTGACCACCAAGGGTTGAGAAACCACTATTTCTTTAGGTCTATAAACTTGTTTCTCATTTTGAGGTACAAAGGTTATCATGCAATTTTCTCTTGGTATTTTAAATGATATTGGTAGAGGAACTACAACATCAATTCCTTATGTACTTAGAAGAATATTTTCCTCAGGCATGGGTTCATCCATTACTTGTGGGGTGGGAGGAACAACCATAAACCAATCATTGTCATGTGGGATATTGCTAAGGGATAATTTTGTTATATGGTTTGCCTTAAATTTTTGATATATGACCTAGAAAAGAAATCTTCATGAGGCTTATCAGGTTCCATAAGTTGAGGCCAAAAATATTCCAATGAAAATTTTCCACAAGAAGCCAAAGGTTCAAACCCACTATGATGAACTATATATGTTTGATTTTCAAATGCGAACTTTATGCATATGTGTATTACTAATGGAACGGAATTCATGGAGCATAGCCATGGATACCCTATCGTCATACATAATTGGTCTAATGTTGGGATGATGGTGAATGTGATGAGGGTGCAAAATAGGGTCCACCAAATGGATCAAAAAAGTGATAGACCACTAATTTTTCTAAGGCCCTCAACACCTAAAATTATGTAAAATAAGATGCAAATAACAATCAGAAATGCTACCTAAATATTATAGAAACTATGGGGGATGTTTATAGAGCATAAAAAGTTGTGTACCTACCCAGAAAGTTATTGTTTTTGGGATATGGAGGACTTATTCGCCTATAAAAGTGAATGGGTCTTCTTAGGGTTTCAAAAAACTAATTTCAAGATTATGTTCCTTGATGTTTGCACTCTTGAATTCCCTATTATCAAGTTCTAGAAGTCTGTAGGCAATTCTGTAGAGCTCTTTTTATGATCTTGCACTTTGAATAACAACTTTAGCAACTTTACAACTTTGAAAAAAACTCTCCAAATCTCGCTCTTCAACCTGTAAATATGAAATCACACACTCAAGGGTAGAAAAACTTGTTGATTTGTTAGTGAATGGGGGTTTTCCTCAGTCAAACCCCTTGTAGGTAATTAAAGCAATTGATGAAATGAATGAAATGAAGCATGAACATGAAATAATGTAAATAATGTCACCTTGGATGTTGTCTTGTGAAACAAATCTGAAAACTATCATGGAGTGGCCATGAAGAATGTAGATCTAGGATCCTTGCAAATGATGTGAACAATAGTTACAAATAGATCTTCAATGCTACATCCACCTCTTAGCTCAACAACATGAATGCATGCATCAAACCCTTGAAATGATGATATGATCTTGAATTTCTACAATAAACACTTGAAATGCCTTATGAATTCCTTTGAAATGCTCTAACGCTTGATCACTTGAAATCTTGAATGCTTTAAAGTCTAGGATGAAACTAGGTGAATTAACCCCTTATTCATACTAAATTAGGAGATTAACCCTGAAATTCAAAGAATTAAGGCCAACACCAAATCTAGGTAGAAAAATTATTAAATTCTTGTCGTAATGAAATTCAAAAAGGTTGGGTCTCATTAAGAGAGGACCCATTTTCCACCTTGGGCGAATGGGTCCTAGATCAATTTTCCAGGACCTAACCCTAGGGGATGAAAAGAGGGCTAAAAACCCATTCCAACTCAGTTGAGAAAGGGGGGTCCTGTTAAGGGATGACCCATTCACCATCAAGGGTTAATGGGTCCTGGCTTAACTTACCAGGACCAAACTTCACCCAATGAAATAATTTGTTATTTAAATTATGATTGTCAAGATAGATCTTCAAGAGGTGTCAAAATTAATGCCTAAATTTAAATTAAAAGGGGGTTAATTACTCCAATTAACCACAATGAATTAAGACCATCTAGATAAGTGTGAAAGTGCTTTATAACACTTTACAACACTTAAACAAGGTGCACATTATGTAAATTTTATTTAGAAAGGGGGGCCATTAGGCTCAATTAAGCAGATAAGTCCTAGAAAAGTCTGAAATTGTGTTACAACACTTCACAACACCTTTACAAAGGACCAATTAAGGCATTTTTTAGTTAAATAAAGGTCCTACAATAGTGTGAATGTGTACAAGACATTACAACACCACTCCAAGACACCATTAATTCAGCTTTAATGTCAAAATTTATCAAACAATCAAGGGAAAAGGCTACTTTTTCCTTTATTACATTTTGTCCCCACTTTAGTGAGAGGATGACCCCATGTCAAACTCACACTAAATTAAACATCCAAGACACTTAAGTATGCAGCAATAACAAAGATGCATGCTCATACCTTGTCAAAGGCCAAGAAAAATTAAAAAAACAAAGGATCAAGCACAACCAATTCAACGCGATGTGAAGCGGTGGTTGTTTGTCCATAACATATGCTGCTCACTATGGTAGTGGAACCTCAGTCTGTCCACTAGGCTGAGTTGTCCAAAAATATGTGTATGCTCACTCTGGGGTAATGGAACCTCAGTCTGTCCACTAGGTGAGTTGTCCCAATGAGGTGGAAAATGAGAGAATCATATTAGCCTCTCATACCATACTGAAACTATCCTCCTAACAACTTCAATTAGGCACCACAATGTAAATGCTTTTTTCATGTAAAAATTTTGCTAAAGGGAATTTTTCTTTGTTCGTGTAACAGTCTTCCTCTTAGTGAGTATTGTGCCTAATGTCTCCAAGAGAGGACAAGTCAAAAGTGTCAAATCATCACCCATGGGATGCCTTGTTCACATCATTCCATGACAGTAGATCGTACACTCTTGGATGGCATCAAACCCAATGACACCACCAAGAAGAGGACACATCACAAGAAAAAAGGAAAATCACACCATGATATTTTTTTCCAAAAGATGTCATCTATGTATGCTCCCACTTTAAAGCAGTTGCTACATCATCACTCTAAGCAATTGCTTTAAAGTAGCCAATGTTTTTTATCCTAAGACATGAGAACTTTCCATGGAAAACCCTATGCCAAGTCATACGTTTCTGAGCAAGTTGCATCATGAAATAGGAAGGAAAGGTTTCCCCCACAAATACATAAGGGATCTATGGATTTGGGGACAATATATTTGTGCTAAAATATTGTCATAGAGAATGGAACTATCATCATTCCCCAAATACACATAGAACTAGAATAATGACACAAAGAGAGCAAAAAAAAAGGTCCTTTTGGGTCAACATGGAAAAAACATGAATGTCTTGATGCCTTGCATCATCCCCAAAGGGAAAACACAAGAAAAATGAAAAAGATAAAGGAAAATCTTTTGGGTCAACATGGAAGAGACATAAATGTCTCGATGCCATGCATCATCCCCAAAAAGAAAACACAAGACAAATGAAAAATGATCACGACATAGAGAAGAATGAATGTACATATAGAAGAATGCACAAAAGAGAGAGGAACATCAAATGAAACGTCATGGGGGATCACATTACGCACATGCAATCACATAAAAACAATGAAAAATCAAAATACTAATAAGGCACATGTGAGTCAACCTAAAGCAGGTCATCCACATCCCAATCTCGATCGGTATAAATGGAAGGCGGGCAACTAGCCAAAGGGATAGCATCAAGTGCCAAACTAGGACACATAGCTAGTTCAACACTCTTTTTAGGAGATTTTTTATTTAAGTTCATGGAAGAAGAAAATAATGTATTCAACTCTTCATGCACTTGTTCATCATTTTTTGCAATGTCAATTTCATCATCTAAGTTAATCACAACATGAGGTCAAATAACAATTTCCACGCATTATTCTTGTTTATATTTTGGTGAGGGTTGAAAATCATCATGCAATGCTTTAGGTAGGTTTGGATTTTGATTTTATATGTTATTGTTCTTTTCTTGAGTTTGCAATCTACGAGCAATAGTACAATGTCTACATCTATGCTCTCTAGCACTTTGATTTCTTTTCAATTTATTTTTGTGTAAGAGATATTTTGTCAATCGAAGGTTCCTTCTCTTCCTTGGGAGGACTAGAAGAAACGATGAGAGGATGCTCAAATGCTTTCTCTTTGACTTTGTAGACTTGTTTGACTCTAGGAGGGACAATGGGATTGTTTGTATTATCTCGCAATCTCTTTTGGGAAGTTGTGGGAGGTTTTTTATAAGTTGTTCTTGTATGGTTGGAAGTGTTTTTGGTTCAATCATTGTCTCATCAAGGATGGTTGGTTTAGTCATAGGTTGATGTATGTTTTGAAGGGATAGTTCCACTATTTTATTTTCTTTTAATTTTTGATATGATTTGAAAAAGAAGTCTTCACGAGGCTTTATAGGCTCCATAGGCTCGGGCCAAAAGTAATCTAGTGAAAATTTCCCTTTTTTCAAGGCAGGATGGAATCCATTATGATGCACAGTGAAGATGTCATTGCAAAATGGAAACTTTAGACATTTATGCACAACCAAAGGGATGACATTCATGGAGTGAATCCATGAATAGCCTAGCTTCACACGAAATTGGTCTAATTGTGGAATGATGGAGAATGAGACTGTTAATGTTTTCGGTCCCACTTTTAAAAGGAGATCTATCAAGCCTATCGTAGGGAAAGTGAATTTTTTATGTGTCTTGATCCATTATTTTGGGTTGTCATATGCATCTTGATATAGCTCATGCACATATAAGAATTATTTTGTGATCACATTCTCTCCATAGATGGGATCAATCAATATCCCATTAGTGGGCTTATTATTGATTTAGTCAGCTATGTAAAGAGGACCATCCAGTGTACATTTAGGTATGTCATTCTGTGAGAAAGCAATGTCAAGAGGTTGTCTAGTCAATCCCTTACAAGTTCTAGCTTCGATAAATTCTATCACTTCATTCATGGGATGTTGTTTAATGGTATTCATATTGTCATCATTCATGTCAACATTCATCACATCAATCTTCATTTCACTAGCTTTGACAAATGAAATATTGTGCTTAGGCATGGGATTTGTAAAGATTTGCAAATTGTGATTAGGAGGAGATAGAAACTTATTACCTTGATCATTCACACCTCCAATTAGTAAATGATTAGAATCGATAAGGTCTTGCACAAGATGTTTAAGACGCTTACAATATTTTGTACTATGTCCATTTGTTTGATGGTAATAACAATAAGCATTGTTTTGAAAGACTTTAGGCAATGGTTTATTAGGATCACATTCTCTAATAGGAGGTAAGGTAAGCATGTTTTTTTCAATGAGCTACAACATGATATTGTGAAGAGTATCAAGTAAAGGAGTAAATTCTCTCTCCCTATCCCTAAAAGGAGTTGTCATTTTTGTAGTTGCCACTTGATTATTGTTTTGTTGACTTTTCTAAGGATTTTTTAATTGTAAGAATCCCTTATTTTATTTCTTGAAGGGTTGATAATTGTTTGAATCATGGATTTGGACTTTTTAGGATGACTAGGGAGGTTTTTCACATCATGGCTGCTAGTTGAGTTTTGATGGTCCTGAAGGGCTATACATAACTATGTGAAGGATGGAAACCTCAAATTTTCAAATTTTCTTTGGAGCTTATCTTGTAAGTTAGAGATGAACATTCTTTGAAGATCGGCATTAGGAATCTTAATGTTCACTTGTGAATAAAGTGTTTGATATCTTCCTATGAAATCCGTCACTTTCTCATCCTCTTTTTGTTTGCATGTCATTAAATCAACAAGAGTCATCTTGGGACCCATGTGAATATGGAAGTGGTTGTAAAAAGCATCAATGAGTTCATTGAATGAACTAATTGAATTGTTCAATAAAGAGGAGAACCACTCTAAGGTAGTATCCTTCAAGGATCTAGGGAATAGCTTAGCCAACAATTTATCCTCAAAGATGAAATCACTACACAAGGTTGTGAAGGCGGAAACATGGCTTACGGGATCTCCTTTCCTACCATATTTCTCAAATCAAGGGACCTCGATACCTTGCGGCATTTGTTCTCTTCATATATGTTGAGGGAGAATGGGGTAGACTTGATGTACTGCAATGGTTGACCATTATTGTTCTATTGTAATGTTGCCACTTGTTGTTGAAACGATGTCATGGTTTGCAAAAGTCAATTAATGAGAGGGTCATTTTGGTTATCAAGTTGAGGGGAATAAGGTTGTGTAGTGTATGTATGCAAAGGGCTAGTGAATTGTTAAGGTATTATTGTGTTTGAAGCATTTCCTATGGGAATACCTATGGAAGTGTACACAGTGCTAGTAGGTATGACTGTTGTGGTTGGTTGAATAGTAGTTTTGGGTTGAAATATTGCTATAGGTTGGAATGTTGTTGTAGGTTGTAATTTTGTTGTAGGTTGTGTACCAATGTATGTAGGGATGGATATTGGTATCGTGGAGGATGGGACTGGAATTCCACCTTGATTTTGAGTAGACCCAAAAGCTTGAGTGGAAGTGGTAATGGTAGGGATGGTGTTGGTAACGTTACGGGCATTGGTTGTAGGAGGTAAATTCATGGGAAATGAAGTATGCAAACTATGAGCCATGGAGGATTGATTCTCAACACTATCAAAAAGAGAGTTAGGAAACCCAAGATCCACGATGAGTGAGATATCACAGGATGACATGAGCCTCGAACTATGTCTTATAATAGTATTTTAAATAGGACACCAAGTTGTAAAGCTCATACAAGTTTTACAACCCCAATGTGCAAACCCTAGAATAGCAAGGGGATAATGCAATAACCTAGAATGAAATGCAATTTTTAGAATCTAAGCAATGCAATTTACTAATTAAACAATGCAATAAGCTGAAAATGAAATGTTTTGATGCAATTTTGAAATTTTAACAATGCACTAGAATGAAGCAATTTAAGCTAAATGTAATGAAATTGATGAAACAAAAAATTAGGAAACTAAAACAAAAAGGTAACAACACCAAATAGAAGCTAAAAACTGAGATTTTAATGTCCTAAAAATGAAAACCTATAGCTAATAGGAACTCATTTGCTAGTAAGGGTGAATGGGTCTTGGTTAGGTGTTTCTAAGTTTTTTCTGTGGAATTCAGAGTCAATTTTAATGCCTTTTCATATGCTAGAAGGTACAGATCAGACCTAATCAGGGACTTATTCACCAGTAAAGGTGAATGGGTCCTAGTTAGGTATTTTTAAACTTTTATTTAATGATTTGCAAGTTCTCAGTTATATCTTTCAGTTCCAGGTTTGAAACAGTGAAATGCAACTTTATATTTTCCATAAATTCAATGCAAAAATGCAATGAAAAGATGAAATGCAAGACCTAATTTGAAATGAAATTTTGTTTTGATTTTCAAATTCAATTGAATGAGATCTAAATGAGATGGAAAATGACTAATTTGTTTTTGTAATTTTCAAATTTATTAAGATGAAAAACAATCTAAATCTAAACCCTATATGATATGCAAGATTTCAATGCAAAAGAAGTAACTATAAATGAGATCCTAATTCAATGCCAAAAAATGCAATATCCAACTTAATATGTAATGAGAGACTCCAAAAATCAGAAAATTGCAATGTTGAAAATGTCGGGTTCACTAATAAATGATGAGGGTGAAAAATAGGGTCCACCAAATGGATCAACAAAGTGATGGACCATTGATTTTTCTAAGGCCCTCAACACCTAAAATTATGTAAAATAAGATTCAAATAACAATCAAAAATGCTACCCAACTATTATAGCAACTATGGGGGATGTTTTTAGAGCATAAAAAGTTGTGTACCTAGCTAGAAAGTTGTTGTTTTTGAGCTATGGAGGACTCGTTATCCTTCAGTGGCGAAAGGTTCCTTTTAGGGTTTCAGAAAACTAATTTCAGGACCCTGTTCCTTGATGTCTACACTCTTGAATTCCCTGTTATCAGGTTCTGGAAGTCTGTAGGCAATTTTGTAGAGCTCTTTCTGTGATCTTGCACTTTGAATGACAACTGTAACAACTTTGTAACTTTGACAATTTTGCTCCAAATCTTACTCTTCAACCTGTAAATCTACAATCACACACTCAAGGGTAGAAAAACTTGTTGATTTGTTAGTGAATGGGGGTTTGCCTCAGTCAAACCCCTTGTAGGTAATTAAACCAATTGATGAAATGAAGGAAGTGAAGCATGAACATGAAATAATGTAAATGATGTCACCTTGGATGTTGTCTTGAGAAATAATTCTACAAACTATCATGGAGTGGCCATGAAGAATGTATATCTAGGATCCTTGAAAATTATGCGAACAATAGTTACAAATAGATTTTCAATGCTACATCCACCTCTTAGCTCAACAACATGAATGCATGCATAAAAGCCTTGAAATGATGATATGATCTTGAATAGTTGCAATAAACACTTGAAATCTACCTTGAAATGCCTTTGAAATGCTCTAATGCTTGAATTCTTGAAATTCTAGGATGAAACTAGGTGAATTAGCCCCTTATTTATACTAAATTAGGAGATTAACCCCAAAATTAAAAGAATTAAGGCCAACACCAAATCTTGGAAGAAACATTATTAAATTCCCGCTAAATGAAATTTAAAAGGGGGGGTCTCATTAAGGGAGGACCCATTTTCCACCTTGGGTGAATGGGTCCTAGATCAGTTTCTAGGACCTAACATTGGGGGATGAAAAACGGGTTAAAAACCCATTCCAGATCAGTTGAGAAGGGGGGGTCTTATTAAGGGAGGACACATTTTCCATCAAGGGTGAATGGCTCCTGGCTCAACTTATCAGGACCAAAATTTTCCCAATGAAATAATTTGTTATTTAAATTATATGATTGTCGGGATAGATCTTCAAGAGGTGTCAAAATTAAGGCCTAAATTTGAATTAAAAGGGGGTTAATTACTCTAATTAACCACAATGAATTAAGACCACCTAGATAAGTGTGAAAGTGTTTTATAAAACTTTACAACACTTAAACAAGGTACATAAATTAAGTACATTTTATTTAGAAAGGGGGCCCATTAGGCTCAATTAAGCAAATAAGTCCTAGAAAACTATGAAAGTGTGTTACAACACTTCACAACACCTTTGCAAAGGACCAATTAAGGCATGTTTTAGTTAAATAAAGGTCCTAGAACAATTTGAGCATGTACAACACATTACAACACCACTCCAAGACACCATTAATTCAGCTTTAATGTCAATTATCAAACAAGCAAGGGAAAAGGCTACTTTTTATGTTACTACAGAATGATACATCTAGTTGCTTCGATCTAAACTTTAATGGAAGAGCTATAAAACCTATCATAGAGCAATCAAAACCATCATGATATTTTAACCATACTTTTTTCTTTTCATAAGAATTATGATAAAGTTTATGCATAAACAAGAATTCCTCAGTGATCACATTCTCTAAACACACAAGATAAATGAGTATCCCTAGTGTAGGTTTTTCATTAATATATCTGGTGATATAGAGAGGACCATCTAGTGCATGTATAGATGCATCAAAATGTGTGAAATAATTTCATTTAACAAATTGATTTGGCCCTTACAAGGTTGGATATCTATTGCATTAACCATATTTTCTAGATGATTATTATCATCATTCTTATCAGATCACAAGATTGCACAAATTTTGATGTATAACTTGGCATTGGATTTGTGAAAATTTACAAATTTTGATTGGGTGGAGGTACAAACTTGTTTCCTTTCTTATTAACATTAGCCTACTAGATGTGATTAGAATTGGTGAGGTCTTGTACTTGATGTTTAAGATGCATACATTATTCTGTATCATTTCCAAGTGTATGATGATATTCACAAAATTCTTTTGAGTCAAAGTTCACAGGCAAAGGTTTAGGTGTATCCATAGGTCTAATCAGAGGTAATTGGATTAGGTTCTTACTAAACAATTGTAACATGATCGAATGAAGAGATTCAAAAAAATGGGTAAATTCTCTATCTCTTGGTCTAAATTGATAAGGAATTGATCCTATGGTTGTGACCTACAACTCAATGTTATTAGCTATTTGAGGTGTGTTTACTTTGATAATATTCTTGTTTTTCTTTTTGAATGGTTGATAATTGTTTTGAGATACGGCTTTGGATTGATCAATAGGAGTCGATGAAGGTGTACCTTCATATTGACTAATCGATATTTGATTATCATGAAGATTCATAAACAAGTGTGTGAAAGATGGATATTTCATCAACAATATCTTATCCCTAATTCCAAGTTGCAAATTTCCTATGGACACCCTTTGAACATCAGCATCAAGAAGACTATAGGATATTTGTGAATAAAGCAATTGATTGCATCATATAAAGTTTGTTATTTTTTCCTTTTTCCTTGTGTGTAATGCATTAGATTAGTTAATGCTACTTGAGGCCCAATATTTTCTTGAAAGTGTTCAAGAAACACATCAACAGGTTCATTGAATGAATTTATGGAGTTATTCGGTAATGAGAAAAACCATTCCAAGGCCATATCTTTTAATGATCGAGAAAAAATTTTAGCTAAGAGCTTATCTTCAAAAATGAAATCACTATATGATGTCATAAAATCCAATACATGACAGTTGGGATCTCCTTTACCTGTTATAATTCTCAAATCTTGGTATTTATATGTTTTGAGGCATGGTTGTTTTCAATATTTCAATTGAAAATGGGATTCTTTTAAGATACTATGGTGGTTTTCTATTTTGGTTTTGGTTCAATGTGGAGATTTGTTGTTGAAGATATGTTACATTCTCCAAAAGTTGGTTTATGACTAAATAATTGTTTAACATGTTTTGGGAGTTTGGTGAAAATGGTGGGATTGTGTAAATATTTTGTGGACTACTATGTTGCATATTTATTAGAGGTGAGAAATAAATATCTTTGTCACATCCAAGAGCTTTGGTATGTTCAATCATCCATTTTATCTTTTTATCTACATCTATAGGTTTAGGTACTGTTGGAATAATGATTCAAGCAGCTCCCTTCGGGTTCCTTTTTGTGTATATTCGTGCGCTGGTCTGTGCGCCTCCGAGTTTTTTTTTCGGCTTCCCGGCAGGTTTTGATCTTTCGCTCTGCGCGTTTCTCACTTCGCAACTTCGGCTGGCGGCTCCCCTTTCGGCTCCTAAAATGCTGCGCTGGGCGCCCACGTGTCTCGCCTACGGGGTTTTTTATTTTCTGTCGCTTTGTGTTCTCTTTGGGTTGCAAAGACTTCCGTAAAGGGTGAGCACTCCTAAGTTTCATCGAGGGGCCCACATCTTGGTACGTGGCGGCGTATCGCAAACTTTCCTAGCAAGGATAGAATATGCAGCTGCAGGCTGCGAAATGTTTCTATAGGCCTTCTTTACTTTCTGGCGGGACCTACCTTCAACTACGTGTCAACAGTTCGCAGCTTTTAAATAGCAGTAGGGATGAGAGCACCGCGGGTTGTGAAACGCGGCCACGCGTCTTTCGTGACCCAGTTCATACGACCTTCCCTCCATTTTCAAAGCGACCTCAGTCCCTTGAACACGTGTCACTTCTCCGCAAGCTCTCGGCAGATGGAGGAGTCCTCATTCGGGCCGCGATTTGTTGCCACGTGCCTTACACTGATTATCAAAGCAAGCTATGGGCTGGCTAAGTGGGATAGTGTTATCGGGTGTAGCTCCTCATGGTTCTCTTGGGCAACACTTGTCGCTTCGAAGCTTGGTTGGGACCACTGCCATCATTACAAAGGGCACGCCTGCAACCAATCAACTGGATGTTGTGTTCTGATTGGTTGCTCTTATAACGGCATTGGGAATATTCTTATTTGGGCATCATTGTGGGATCTTTCTGTTACGGCTCTCCAAAGCGGTGGGATTTTGCTCTCCGGCTATATATACTCTCTCTGTCAAGGAGAGGAGGTCCAAGATTTTTGAAAGAATACTAGTTTTAGCAAGAGACACCAGGCCTCTTTTGCATGTTTATTCACAAGAAACTTTCAGACTGTGCCTGTTGTTCGGCCTTTCTGTTTTTCATGTTTTGATTAAACTATAAACTGTGCTTCTTATTGTCTTAAGCATTTCATTTGAAGAGACTTCTATATATTGAATGCAAACTTGCTTATCTAAATCATGTCTTAATGACTCTTCTTAGCAGCAAGAATGTATGCGATACTGTTTTATGTCAATTGAATGAATTGTTTATGCTATAGCTTTAAGTTTCTGATGTTTTGGAACATAACTATAACATTTAGGCCCTTAAGTCTATGATTTATCGTGCCTATCAGTAAGCTTTGGTGCATCACCTTAGGTTAATGTTTGTTTCTTTATATCCGCTTCCTTTTCCCTTTCCAAAAAACCATTATAGAAGAAGTCGGCTTCTTTAAAATCCGGAGGTCACTCAGTTTGGCGCAAAGGGGTCCCCCTTGAATTGAGTTTCCCATAAGGCACTATTTTCTCGTCAAATTTTGGCGTCAACAGGTACCTTATTTTCAACATATAGAGAGTGACCTTCAATAATTAGAATTCTCCATGCATTTTGATGTCATGTTGAATAATTATATGATGTGAGCAAAGGAACTTAGAATAATCCATGGAAAAGAAGAGAACAAGCAAATAGATCAAAAGAATGCACCAAGAGACCCCCCAAATCACTCAATCAAGAATCCCCCAACAATATATGATTGTGGCACTTTATATTTAGTGAGTTTACAGATGCTAGATGCTAAAAATAGCAAACTATGCTTAATCTTAATTCTTACATATGTAAAAAAAGGGCCACAATATTAAAGTGAAGTTTTTACATAAAATGAGATAAATCTGCTCACATCACTACAAAGTACATGAAAAATTATGCACTTTCAAAAAAAATCACCCAAAAATGTTACTATAGGAGTGAGAAAGGAGCTCCAAAAGCTCCCAAAATGAGAATGATATAAAAACACTTATGAGAATCTATAATTTCTTGCAATAATGGCAACCTAGGGGGTTGTACAATTCCTTGGGGAAAAAAATTACCTCAGTGGCTCCCAACTTAGAATATAGGAAAATTCTATATCAAAATTTGTCTCCTCAGCCTTCTAAACATGATGGCGGTGCCTTTTTTGACTTAGAATGCTCTGAAGTGGTATCTAGCTCCCAGATCTAGCAACCACCTTCAATCTTCAAACTCTTGCATATTTGGCCTCCAACGTCCAATTGGGATGAAACAAGAGGCAGATATGACTTTCTCAAGCACTCTAGATGCAATGGTGAGCTCAAATTTGATGCAACAAGCTCCCAAAATTTACCTACAATACAAAGACACAACTTAGAGGAACCCCCCAAAATCTGGCATTTTTATCATTTTTTTTTATTCTCCTAATTAGATCATACGATGCAAGAGAAGAGCATACTCAACTTTTCAATATTTGCCAATATCTCTCAAAAAATGACTAACCAATGGCACCCAACCCACTTTGCTACCATGTTAGAATTGGTTATGGAGATACCCGAGATCTAGAGGCCAAATAGAAAGCATTAGGAGATCAATATGCAATACTCAAGATTGCAATGGAATTGATTATCTATGAATTCAATAGGAAAATTTTGTATTTAAACATGAGATCATTTAGTTATATAACCAAGGTGAGACATAAGATGTCATAAGATTATGACAAGTGTCTTAATCTTATGGTATGAGACAACTTATCATAACTACCTAAGATGATAAAATATAGACATGACAACTAAGTCTTCTAGAAAGAATCTCAGGACCTAAGTAAACTTAACATGTGAATATGTCCCCTAAGTCCCTAGTAAGTGAATTAACTAGGCACAAGACATTTATTCACACCAACATTCAAGAATTTCACTGCAACTGCAACCAATCATTCTAAGCTAGTCCACTAACATCAATGACCATCATGACTACCCTTTGACATCAATGACAATAATTCCAACATTCGACATTGTGATAAGGGAGCCCCACATAGGTTCAGTCCCATTAGAATCCTAGATGTAGGGTACAACCTTGCACAAGCTTTTTCTTTTAAAAACCTTTCTTTGTTGTTTAATAATTTTCAAAATCTCTTTGTTTTTTTTTATTTTGGAAAAAAAATTGGTAAAAATAATTTAAAAAATATGTATACCTACAAAAGAAAATTAATGGCAAGCTGGGAGCTGCAATTGTATGGATGTATGGAAGTCCGCATGAAAAGATCAAACCCCTAAAAAAAAAAATTTAACTTCTCCAAATGTGACAAAACGACATGTGATCCTTATGAACATTTTGTGATTTCTGGATTTTTGATTGTGTTAAAGTTTTTGAATATGTCCCCTAAGTCCCTAGTAAGTGAATTAACTAGGCACAAGACATTTATTCACACCAACATTCAAGAATTTCACTGCAACTGCAACCAATCATTCTAAGCTAGTCCACTAACATCAATGACCATCATGACTACCCTTTGACATCAATGACAATAATTCCAACATTCGACATTGTGATAAGGGAGCCCCACATAGGTTCAGTCCCATTAGAATCCTAGATGTAGGGTACAACCTTGCACAAGCTTTTTCTTTTAAAAACCTTTCTTTGTTGTTTAATAATTTTCAAAATCTCTTTGTTTTTTTTTATTTTGGAAAAAAAATTGGTAAAAATAATTTAAAAAATATGTATACCTACAAAAGAAAATTAATGGCAAGCTGGGAGCTGCAATTGTATGGATGTATGGAAGTCCGCATGAAAAGATCAAACCCCTAAAAAAAAAAATTTAACTTCTCCAAATGTGACAAAACGACATGTGATCCTTATGAACATTTTGTGATTTCTGGATTTTTGATTGTGATGAAAAAACTTTAACACAATCAAAAATCCAGAAATCACAAAATGTTCAACATGATAGATTGTGGAAATCTCATAGCATTAATGTGATCCTTATGTTATTTATCATTTTAGACTCAATGTGATACCCATTTTTCTTGAGAATGAGATCATTTTTCTCTCAAGGAAGGATCTCTCATAATTTAGATAAAAATTCACAAATCTAGTGCTTTGCTACCATATTGGAGTTGATAGTGAACCCAAAACCTCCAAGAAACCATTGGCAACCAAAATCCCTATCACAAAAAAGAGATCAAAGAGATTGATTTTCTACACAACCAAGAGAGAATGATTGATATACAAAAGCAACTATATGTGTAATGAATTAATCTAAATTATATTTGAATTCTAATGGAATGATTACAAAGTACAAATGAATGCTTATAAAATCAAAAAGAAAACCCTAGATGACAATTTGATTAGATTATGACAAGGGTCCTAATCCCATGCAATGAGACAACTTAACCTATAAATAGTCCAATCTAATAATAAAAAAGAAATTCCTAAGTTTAGCTTAAGTAATTAAAGTAAAACGTCCTTAATAATTAAATTAATGATTAATTAATTATCAAATGATGGCCTATTTACTCCAACACAACATGGTAGAGTAACCCATGAAATTCAAACTAAATGAGGAGCTTAAGGTATTTTTCACTAGAGACCACAAATGCATGAGTCCAAGGTTTGAAGACCAACAACAAGGATTAGAAAAGCCAAGGGCCATATTTGAGAATATCGTCAACATGGTAAGAATTACAAAAATGAAAGAGAAAATTTATTTGATCAAGTTTTGCACAACATCTAGTGAGTTTCATGCAAGACCTAAGCCTTAGAGACCAAATCTTTAAGCATCCTTTTAGTGGGTACCTCACCCACAAAATATCATATTAAAGTAAAATTCTCAAGCCAACAATATATATTATCAAACTAAAAATTTGAAAAAACATCCAATGATGTTTTAGGAGATGTACCTCATGAATCACCTTGGGAAAAAAAAATGGGAAACTTAAGTGCCATTGCTTATTGCCAACAAACCTTCAACTCTAAAAGTAGCAATTGTAGAAGAATAAAAAGTCGAAGCCATTTAAAGGAGTGGAAAATTGCATGTAGGTGATAACTAAGAAAGTATCATAGTAAATACAAAACAAGGAGCTGAACTCCTATTTTTAAAGCAATAGGACATGGACACAAGAAAAGCCAAGAAAATCTAGCATTATCTTAAAATTATTTTATCCACTATCATGATGTAATTTTATAGAGTTATTAAACTTTTCTATTTTGATCATATATTTATACCTCTCAACATAATTAAATAAATTATGATATAAATAAATATCATAGATAAAAGTTTCCTCAAATATATAAAATTATAATAGATCACAATTAAAATTAGATTTTAGAGTGAAACTAAATCTTTTCATGATGAAATATTATAAGTATCTTAAATCATAAGATAGTGGTTGAAAAATTAGTCCATTATCCTTATAATCACATGTTGAGTTAATATTTGATAAAGTGAACTCCCATTATCCATTAATCCCACAATAAAGAAGAAAAAGAACGATACAAAAAGGAAAGTATTGCTTAACTTCTTGAGTAATTTGAGTATTTATGCATCTTTTAATCAATATATGAAATTCAGAACCAATACAAAAGCTAAGGAATTAGCTAACTTTTTAAATTTATTACCGTTACTCTTCTTTATCTTTTAATATATGAAAAATGTCCTTAAGATAACCATATGTCCTGCCATAGGTATTAGCTGGTAACAAGACAAAGACAGGCCAAGAAGTGACATTTTAAAAGCCCCACTCGACTTACTTAGAAGTACACATGCTGTTTCCTTTCAGAAAAGTTATTATGATCGGCAATACTGAATCAGGACAATGTTTTACTCTATATAATTATATGGCCTCCCTTATTCAGCCTTCTCTATAGCATGAATCATGGACAACGTTAAGAAACTATCAGTTACCTTGGGACGTCCTCATCTACACATTCAGAGACGTTGTTCTGAATCTAAAGTGAACTTTATGTTGGAATGTTAAAGCAGGATTACAGTAGTTTCTATGGCACATGTGAATCTTCAATGGAACATTGAAACTTAAGTTATTCACAATCACTTAGACAACAAAGGATATATATTCAATATTAGTTGAACCACATTAATACAGCAGTTTAACATATATAACTATAACATCACTAACTCCAACATTTGCAGTTCTTCACAGTTGCCTCTGTTATAGAGCTTATTGTATATATTTGCACATAGAAACTGGACCTAACAACGTCCTCCATGTCCTCCGTGTCCGCAATGAGGTCCTCCATGTCCTCCATGAGGTCCTCCTGGTCCTCCAGGGGGTGGAGGGCCTCCTGGTCCTCCAGGGGGAGGTGGCCCTCCAGGACCTCCTGGCCCTGGAGGAGGAGGATTAGGTCCCCCTGGCGGTGGTGGTCCTCCTGGATGCATTCTTACAACTTGAAAACGCTACCCTTTTACTTTCTCTTCTTCTTCAATCTATAACAACAAGCACAAAATGAAATCTCTGCATTCTTAGACAATTCAGAGATGGTATTTATAAGGAAAAAATATCGGATTCCATACTGTGTTTGACGAGTAGATGGATAAGAATTGAACTTTAGTTGTGTGGCCCAGAATCTCTTTACACTGACACGATTATCCCGCCGCATTGAAAGAAACTGACGTTGCAGTAGATAATAATTTTGACAGTCGGTTCTGTTTTGCGTGTCAGGTCGGCGAGGGACTTTTGTCGGTTGCAGTCGACGTCGATTGAATTGATAGCTTGTGTATTACGTGCAACTTTTCCCATCTTCAATGAATGGCATTTCGAAAGAGGAGGAAAAAATCAAATCCAAAGACCTTTTATTTAGTGCTGTCAAACTGTTCATTTCGACAATAATGACAACCATGTGGTGTACAGAATTATATTGGGCCAAGAGTACAGAGATCAGAAAATAATACAGGAAACACATGGGCGTCGCTCTTTTCCACGGATTTGAGAATTGAAAACAGTGCCACATTATTCATACTTGTTGACGTCGATTGTAACAGATGTGAACGTAGCAATAGCCTTCGGTGTATGGATAATGGAATCTTTAAAATAATAAGGGTATATTCTGGTTATTCTTAAATTATATTTATTTTAATTGTAAAAAAAAAAATTGCTATTAGAGATAGGATAATTATTTATCATTTTTTTTTTATAGACAGGGGTGTAAAACCGTTGCTAACTATTTGACTATTGAAGTGTGAGATTTAAGTATAGTTTATGTGGTAAGAAGAAGAAAAATGCATCTTATTCTAAAAGGTTATAATTTAATTGTTTAGCTCATTGATAAGGAGGATAGTATAATTGACTATGCTCCCTCATGACTCTTATAAATTATATCTATTGAAATTGGTGATAAGATTGGTTACAACATTTTTGAACAACAATAAAAACATAGAATAATAGTAAATATTATATTTATTTTTTCGGATGATGTTTGCATTACATTTCATTGGCATATAAAGTCATTGTTTTCTTGTACAAGACTAACTTTCATATGGGAATATAACTTCCCTCAACTAACAATTTATTTACTAATCTAACTATAAACTAACCTATTTATTTATAAATTGATATTTGCATGTTAATTAATTTATTTATTATTCTAGTATATACTAACTATGATGTAATATTCCAACATTCCCCCCTTACTACATCAATCCAAACAAATGACAAAAAATTGCAAGAGTTGAAGGCATTGACCCTTTTGGAGACTTTGATGAAGCACCTCCACCAATTCTCCTCGCTCACCGAAATGACAAAATGTAAAATATCCCCATCCTCCTTGCACAATGAGAGAACAACTTTCCTTTAAAATTTCACATCACCTCTGAGTGTGTCAAATTCCCTCCTCTAATGAAGCACCTCCACCAATTCTCCTCGCTCACCGAAATGATTGAATGTAAAATATCCCCATCCTCCTTGCACAATGAGAGAACAACTTTCCTTTAAAAGTTCACATCACCTCTGAGTGTGTCAAATTCCCTCCTCTAGAGCTACACATGAGAGAATAACTCTTTTCTAAGAGTCCACATATCCTTCAAGTGTGCCAATATCCTTTCAACTACTACATCTTTTGACAATATTGGTCAAAATATTTGCACCTTTAAATTCATAATATAAACTTTTACCCCATTGCTCAAATTAGATGCAACTCAATTTTCAATAGTTGAGTTAACTATCTCTATATTCAAAATAGTCACTCTCTAAATGTTATGAGGTATAGCTCCCTCTTAAGATATTCAATAAAATTTCATAAATGTGAATTTAAAATAGACTGTTCTCTTAATCAGAAAACAGGAAAGGTATAAATCTTCAATACTTAAAGCCTTAAAGAATTGAATATAATGAATGAATTTAAGGATATATTAATCAATAGTGCATAGGCTAACTTAACATTCCATAAAAGAAAAATGAAATTATTGGATTTGGAAACAACATCAAAACTAAAACAAAACATATAAATGAAGACATTATTCATTCACATAGAAATGATATAACTTATAGAAATTAACCAAACGCATAGATTTCAATTAATTTCCTTCTTCATTCAAATGATTTTCATCATACACACACAAACACAAAAGCTTTCAATTTCATGTATCCTCTCTAAAATATGGTCCTGAAGAGATTTTATAGTTAAATCCAATTGCATATATAGCACATGAGTATAACCATTTATTTTAAAATAACTACCAAAAATCAAGAAAAGTATTTTCAACTTTCATAATATAAATTTTATACAAAATTATTAAAGCAAATAAAATCACTTATGCTAGGTGGAATGTCTCTAATAATTCGCTCAAATGACTGGGTGGTTGTCGTGGCACTCCTAGCTTCATATGCATAGAATGCCTTCATAATGGGTGGCATATCTTTGTGTTAGGGAATGATCACATTTTTAGCTCTTAGTTTATTTGCTTAGCTAATTTGATCTTTCCTATATAAGTAGTGGTGATTCCATTGAACTAAAACAATGCCAGGTTAATATCGTTGAGCCTCCTCATATTCTCTAAAATGATTTTTTGTTTATCACAGTGGTTGTCTATCATCCCTTTGAGGCTCTCCTTCAATGCTTCCTCATCTTCATCATTAGAGATACCCTCTTTCCTAAGATGGAGACCAATACTGAGAAGATTTTTTTGAATTTCAATTCCTATTGTGTTGCATTCATGCAATGCTTTGCTCTGTTCTAATATATTTTGTTTCACAATGAAGAATTTCCACTTTATGCTTACTAACCAATCTATCCACACCCAATTATATGATACCTTTAAATTCAACATCAGTCTTCATCCAAATTGCCTCCTCATGCTTAGTTGAAGCAATGACTTTATCAATTTTAGCTTTCATAACATCAATTTCTTTGCATATATTTTTTATATCGAAGATGAACCTAGTTCCCTTAGACAAAATGTTTGAAGCCCATTCTTTTGTAGCTTACCGGGTGCTGTCATAATAGTGGTTTACAGTTCCTGAGAGGAACGAATTTTAGCTGAAATCACATATTTTTAAAAAATATAATGATTTAAGCCTTAAAAAGTTCCATTTTAAGGATTCCAATTGAAGAGGGTTTTATCAAATCACCTTAGATCAAACCCCCTTGGATAAAACCTCGCTAGTTTTAAACCATACCTATAAATGCGTCTTCTTTACACCTATCAAAATGCTGATAAAAAATCACTTTTGATTTAGCTTTTGGGGGATCAAATGAATTCATTTAAAATTTATTTCAAATGATTATGGTATTCCTCATAACAAGTTATCCAATGAATATAATTTTAATATGTTTTGGTTTTGTTATGTATTTGTTTTTTAAGTTTTATTAAACATAGGTTTTTCATTGAAAATGAATTTCTTTGTTCTTCACATGTGGAAAAATAGAAGATTATCAAAAAAAAAAATTGAAAAATATGAGTGCACCAGATATTGAATTCCTTGATCCAACAAAAATAAATAAATAAAATTTGACATATACAAAAAGTTACGCGTTATCTGATCCATATCTGAATTGTAATTAGTTTGACTTTTGAAACTTGATTAAGGAAAAAATATTCAATAAAAAAACTATCTAACCAAGTGGAAACACTAGATATCGGAGTTAAAATCTAAATTTGAAAGAATTAGAATTTTATCCTTCATGGAAAAAAGTTATGCGTTAGATTGCGTCACTTTTAAAAATGTTGTTTAAAAAAATTTTTCATGGGAGATGGAAAGAAGTGCAATTTGATTCCAAAATTTTGAAAAAATATTTTTAGAATCTACAGACAAAATTTGATGAGACTCTAGTTTGCACCATCTTCAAATTCCTCACAGTTTAGCCGCTATAGGTGCCCGAATGTGAAGATTCAGTTAAAAGTAATAATTTCAGTGTCTAGTTTGCCAAAAATTGTAAACCACTATTATGGGATCACCCTACCCATAAGCCTTATAATTTTTCACTTTATTTACCATTTTTCTCATAGAATATGTTGGATCAAATGTAGCCTCAACCTGATTGATTGGGTGTGGAGCTATTTCTAATACATATTTAAGCAATCAGTTAGAATTTTCACCCAATTCTTCAATTCATCTTTGCTCTATTTATCCCTGGTTGTTCTCTAGATACCAACCTAGCTACTGTAATCTAGAAATTATGCACATCATCATTTGTAGTAGAAGGCCCTAGATTTACTCTAGTGATGTTGAAATCATTAACAATGGCTTGACTCACCTCCTTCTACATCAAGAGGGATGGGTTGCTTCTACATACATATTTCATGTGCTAGAGTCTTCCAACAACCTAGATGTGGTTTTCAAATTCTTCAGCTTAGGGATCAATTTACTAACCAAATCTTTATCTTGGAGATTCAGCTGATTTTCTTTTCTTTTCTTCAACAAGGTTTGTTCTAACAATGAAGTAGAGGCAAGTTTGTGGACAAATTTGGAACTAAGGGAAGTGAATTGTAAAACCCTCCTAAGGGGAGGCTTATCAGTAGCTCTCATTTTAGGAGAGGAAGGTCAATTAGGACCAACCCTAGGATAATTTTGTGTTTCTCTAGGAGGAGAAGAATTAGGTGAAGAAGGAACACTTTCCTATGAAGGGGAAGTAGACACATTGATTGTTTCTTCTTCTTTAGATACTTTTTTCTCCTTGTATTTTAATGCTAGATTAGGGGCATCTTCTCCATAGGTATTCTTTAGTATCCCTTTCTTTGGAGGGTCTCCATCACTATCACCCTATCCTCCTTGTGTTGTTTGTTGAGCAAGCGATGATTGTATACTTGTTGATGAGCGGACTTGACTACTCTCTCCTTAAAGTTGAGTATTATGTGATCTTGGAGGAGTAGTTTGTTTCTCTACATTCTTCCTTGCCACCCATTCTTGAGTTCTTCTCAACACTACTACCATTTTGGCTTTGATAGTCTCAATCTTCTTAATGCTCTAATCTATAGAAACAATTGGTTACCTATTTGTATGTGATTGATGAATATAGGATCAAAAAATTAGATTCATCATAATCTAGACCTTGGATATTCCAATCAAATATGAATGTCACTATCTACCTTAGATTTAAACTCATGCAACTCCTTATATGGACTTCATATTCATTAGCATAGTCTACCCAATAGTCTTCTAAATTAAGAAAATGGTAGAAACCATGACCTAATAGCAGGTTATCCTTAACAAAATTCATACTATCAAAGGGGAATCTTCTTTCATAGAACTGCATTGTATATTTCACTAATTCCCTTTCAATGTTGTTTAATGGTGAAAAGTAGGGTTTACCACCATGAATGAAAAAGATGATAAACCACTAAGTCTTTCTCCTATTAAACATTCAATTATGAAGGAAAAAAGATGCAAATAACAATCAAAAATTAACCCTAACCATTATAGAAACTATGCTTGGGAAGTTTTTTAGAGCATAAAAAGTTGTGTACCTTGTCAAAAACTTGTTTTTAAGCTACAGAGGACTCATTCACCTTCAGTGGTGAATGGGTTCATGTTAGGGTTTTCAAAATTGAGATCAGGGTCTTGTTCCTTGATGTTTACACTCTCAAAATCCTAGTTATCAAGTTCTAGAAATCTGTAGTTAGTTTTGTAGCTTCAATTCTTTGATTTTGCACTTTGAATGAAAACTTTTGCAACTTGACAACTTTGAAAATTTTTCTCCAAACTTGATCCACTTGATATTTAACCTATAAACCTGCAATCACACATTCAAGGGAGCGAAAACTTGTTGATTGTTAGTGAATCGAGGGTTTTCCTCAGTCAAACCCCTTATAGGTAATTAAACCAAATGATTAAATAAATGAATGAAGCATGGAATGATGCAATGTAGATACCTTCAATATTGTCTTGTGAAACAAATCTGCAATCTAACATGTAGTGTCCATGAATAATTTAGATCTTGGATCCTTCAAAATTATGTGAACAATGCTTGCAATAGATCTTTAGTGCTACACTCACTTCTTTAGCTCAACAACATGAATGCATGCATCAAATCCTTGACATGATGATATGATCTTGAATTATTGCAATGAACTCTTGAAATATACCTTGAAATTCCTTGAAAATGCTCTTGTAATACTCTAATTCTTGTAAACTTGAATGCTTGGAGACTTGGAATGAATCACTAGGAGAAACAATGTGAATTAACCCCTTATTTATACTAAATTAGGAGATTAACCCTGAAATTCAAATAATTCAAGTCGACACCAGATCTGGAAACAAATATTAGTAAATTCCCACCAAGATGAAATTTAAAAAGGGGGTCCTCATTAAGGGAGGATCCATTCGCCACCTTGGGTGAATGGGTCTTGGCTCATTTTACCAGGACCTAACCCCAATGGATAGAAAGAGCACTAAAAACCCATTCTAGATCAACTGAGAAATGGGGGTCCCATTAAGGGAGGACCCATTTGCCACCTAGGGCGAATGGGTCTTGGTACCATTTCTAGGACCTAAATTTTCCCAATTTAAATGTTATATTATTTAATTACTAGCTGTTGGGATAGATCTTTGGGAGGTGTCATAAATAAGGCTTAAATTAGAATTAAAAGGGCTAATTAACTTTGGAATCAACCACAATTAATTAATACCACTCTAGATTTAAATGTGAAAGTGTGTTACAACACTTTACAACACTTAAATAAGGTACACATTAGGTACATTTTATTCAGAAAGGGGTCCATAAGGCTTAATTGAGTAAATAAGTCCTAGAAAAGCATGAAAGTGTGTTACAACACTTCATAACACCTTTGCAAAGGACCAATTTAGGCATGTTTTAATCAAATAAAGGTCCTAGAATGATGTGAATGTGTACAACACATTACAACACTACTCCAAGACACCATTATTTTAGTTTTAATGTTAATTATCCAAACCAAGTAAGGGAAAAGGCTACTTTTTCCATTACTACATTTTTCCCCCACTTTAGTGAGAGGATGACCCCATGTCAAACTCACACTAAAGTAGACATCCAAGACACTGAAGTATGCAGCAATAAAAAATATACATAACCATACCCTATCAAAGGCCAATAAAAATAAACAAAAACAAAGGATCAAGCATAGTCATTTCAACATGATGTGAGACAGGGATGTTTACACGTTGCTCACTCTGGAGTAGTGGAACCTCAATTTTTCCACAAGTTGAGTTGTCCCAAAGAAGTGGTTTAGTGAAAAATTCATGCCAATGTGTTGGCTTCCCACCGTATAATGAGAAATCCATGCCAATGTATCAACTTCCCATCATACTAACCATACCAAAGTTATCCTCCTGATAACTTAAATAAGGCACCACAATTTAATGCTTTTGTAAATGCTTTTTTCATGTGAAAATTTTTTTAAAGTGGATTTTTCTCTATTCATGTAAAGGTCTTCCTCTTAGGGAACATTGTGCCTAATGTCTCCAAGAGAGGACAAGTCAAAAGTGTCAGATCATTGCCCATGGAATGCCTCATTTGCATCATACCATGTCAGTAGATTGTACACTCTTGGACGGCATCAAATATAATGAAACCACCAAGAAGAGAACACATCACAAGAAAAAATAAAAATCATGCTATGAAATTTTTTCCAAAAGATGTCATTGATGTATGCCCCCACTTTAAAGAGGTTGCTACACCATTACTGTGAGAAATTGCTTTAAAGTATCCAATGTTTTGTCTTAAGACATTAGAGCTTTCCTCAAAAAACCCTATGCCAAGTCATATGTTTTTGAAATAAGTTGTGTCATGAAATAGGAAGGGTTGCCCCCACAAATACAGTGCTAAACCTAGAAAGAAAATTACATCACATACGATCCAACTTAAGGCATGTTGTCCACATCCCAAGCTTGCTCTTAAATATACATGGAAGGCATTCGACTAGCCAAAAGAGACAATCAACAAGTGACATACGAGGACCAAGCTACCTAACCCCTTTCCCCCACTTAGTGAAAGACAAGGATCAGCCAAGAATGGATAGTATGTTGCCTCTTGCAAAAAGGAAATGATTTTCAATTAATGTAAAACATGCAATAGAAAGTGTGCTATGATCCTACAACTATTACATGGAAATGTGCAGCAACTAGTGTTATTGATTGTAATGAGTAAACAAATTATCAACTTGATGCATATCTAATGATATATTCCCACATGTAGTATCTATCAATTAAGCACCAAAGTTAAAGTCGGCTTGGAAGAATATTTTGTAAGATTGTTGATATTATATGAAGGTATTTTTGATGCTTTTGTTTCTTTTGAAGGAAAATAACCAAGACCACTAATTGTTTCTTGCATGTATGTTGTATTTTCTTCTAAAGTGGTCGAAGTGGATGCTTTCGAATTTTGTGTTGTCATTACTACTTTTTCTTTTCCCTTGTCAGACTCTTTTGTTATGATCTTGTATTATCCCATGAATGTAGGTATGAAATCAAAGGAATCCCAAGCATCTTCTAATAACTTTGTGACTTCTTCAATGCACTTTTATTTTTCTTTCTTAGTATGCAAACAAGTTTTAGGTTTAGGGTTAGCTTTGATTATATACACTTTGTTATATATATGAGCAATGTCGTTGTAACTTGGTTTTTGTGAAACATTATCATCATCGAATTTCCTTTTAGGTGGTTCTAAGATAAGCACAGGTTTATTTTGGACTTGTGGTTGTTGTGGGGGTGGATGAATGATAAGTTGAGGCTTAGGTGGTTCAATAATTAGAGGACCTGAGGGAGTTCTAATGTTCATAACCTCAACACACTTGTCTTGATTTTCATGATTTCTTAGCAAAGGGAAATCTAATGTCACTTCATCATCTTCATCTAAGGAAGATGTACATCACTATTGTTTTAAATACATGTGTCAATGTTCTTATTTTATTGCACCATGATATCTTCCCCAATAGGATAGTTTTTAGGAGAGAAACAAACTAGATGTTCATGACATTCAATGTTTGGTTCTTCTAAAATATCTTCATCATACGTAAGGGAGTTATCAATGGTTTTATTATCTTGATTATCAATGATGGAATTCTCTTGTTCAATAATAGGATTCTCATGGCTTTCCTCGATTAGGTCTTCTAACACCAAGATATCTTCTTCAACCCTAGGAGAAGGCCAAATTTGGTTGTCATGATTGTCGATGATTTCATCCTTTTTCTCTAAGGTCTCATTCTCTTGTGCCATAACATCTACCCTAGTAGGAGAGTATTTAGGAGAGGAGAAAACAAGATGTTCATCATATTCCATGTTTAGATTTTGTAAAGTAACTTCATCACACATAGGGGAGGCATCAAGAAAGGACAACTATCATTTTTATGCTTACCAATGATTGGATCCTCTTGTTCAAATAGACCTTTCCAAATGTTAGGGACATTGGGAAGGAGAGAAATTATACTATAGCTCTCAATCATCAGATCTTTTAACACCAACATATCCTCTTTCACTAAGGTATTCTTACAAGGTAAAGTGATATTAAGAAATGTGTTAATGGTCTCATCTTCTTGTCTTATAATATCTTTCCAAGGTGAAGTAGGAGAGGAACAAACAAGACTTTTATGATTCGCAATGATTGTATCTTCTTTCACCAAGATATCTTCATCACTACTAGGAGAGATATTGGAAAAAGAACAAATATGGTTGTCATGTTTTCTATGCTTGCATCCTCTTTCACTAAAGCCTTCTCATAAGTAGGAAAAGTGAAGTTTCTCTTAGCATGCTTAGGAAGGTAAGATACTAGCATTGTGTACTCAAAAATAAAAAGTAATTTTATCCATCTTACGTCATGCTTCAAGTATGTAAAAAATGTATATCCAAACATGAAAAGTATTTCTATCAAAATTATGTAAAGCTTCATTATGCATGCAACAATGAAAAATTTTAGAAATGTACACATTTTTAGATATGATGATCAATATTTCTATTGAAATGATTTCAAGAATGACTACCCTAAATTGATGCTTTTGGCCTAGATGCATAAAAGGGAAGTTACTGAAACTTTCCCGACTGATACTATAGGTTACCAGCAAACTTAGGAAGTATAGAAACAAGGTTTTCAATGTTGTAAAAGGTAGTTTCAATCCTGATAAGGGACTCATTCACCTTTACTAGTGAATGGATCCTAGTTAGGTATTTTTAAACTCTTTTTAAATGATTTTCAAGCTTTCAGTGATGCCTTTCAGTTCCAAGTTTGAGACAATGAATTTTAGTTTCAGATTTTCCAAAAATGCAATGTAAATATGCAATGAAAAGATGAAATGCAAGGTCTAAATTGAAATTCAATTTTTTTTTCATTTTCAAATGCAATTGTATGAGATCTAAATGAGATGCAAAATGACAAATTTTATTTTTGTATTTTTCAGATTTAGAGAGATGCAAAACAATGCAAGTCTAAACCCTAGATGAGATGCAAGATTTCAATGAAAATAAGTAATCCTAAATGATATCTTAATTCAATGCTAATGAATGCAAGATCTAACCTAAGATACAAAAGAGACTTCAAAAATTAGAAAATTGCAATGCTCAATATGTCGGGTTCACCAAAATGTTTAAAGGTGAAAAGTAGGGTTTCCCACCATGAATGAACAAGATGATAAACCACTGAGTATTTCTCCTATTAAACATTCAATTATGAAGGAAAAAAGATGCAAATAAAAAATCATAAATTAACCCTAACTATTATAGAAACTATGAGGGAAGTTTTTAGAGCTTAAAAAGTTGTGTACCTTGTCAAAAACTTGTTTTTAAGCTATAGAGGACTCATTCACCTTCAGTGGCGAATGGGTCCCTGTTAGGGTTTCTAAAACTAAGAGCAGGATCTTGTATTTCTACACTCTCAAAATCTTGGTTATCAAGCTCTGTAAATCTATAGTTAATTATGTACCTTCAATTCTTTGATTTTTGTACTTTGAATGAAAACTTTTGCAACTTGAAAACTTTGACAATTTTGCTCCAAACATGCTCTGGACTTGATCTTTAACCTATAAACCTGAACTCACACATTCAGGTGATGGAAAACTTGTTGATTTTTAGTGAATGGTGGTTTCCCTCAGTCAAACCCCTTGTAGGTAATTAAACCAAATGATGAAATAAATTAATGAAACATGGAATGATGTAATGTAGATACCTTGGATGTTGTCTTGTAAAAAAAATTTGCAATCTAACATGTAGTGGCCATGAATAATGTATACGTTGGATCCTTGAAAATGATGTGAACAATGCTTGCAATAGATCTTTAATGCTACACTCACTTCTTTAGCTTAACAACATGCATGCATGAATCAAACCCTTGACATGATGATATGATCTTGAATTGTTGCAATGAACTCTTGAAATTTGCCTTGAAATTCCTTGAAAAGGCTCCTGTAATACTCTAATGCTTGTAAACTTGAATTCTTGGAGACTTAGAATGAATTGCTACAATAAACAATGTGAATTAACCCCTTATTTATACTAAATAAGGAGATTAACCCCAAAATTCAAATAATTCAAGCCGACACTAGATATGGAAACAAATATTATTAAATTCCTACCAAGATGAAATTTAAAAAGGGGGTCCTCATTAAGGGAGGACCCATTCACCACCTTGGGCGAATGGGTCCTGGCTCAATTTACCAAGACCTAACCCTAGGGAATAGAAAGAGCACTAAAAACCCATTCCAGATCAACTAAAAAATAGAAGTCCTATTAAGGGGGGGCCCATTTACCACCTAGGGTGAATGGGTCTTGGAACCATTTTCCAGGACCTAAATTTTCCCAATTTAAATGTTATATTATTTAATTACTAGGTGTTGAGATAGATCTTCAAGAGGTGTCATAAATAAGGCTTAAATTAGAATTAAAAGGGCTAATTAACTCCAATCAACCACAATTAATTAAGACCACCCTAGATAAATGTGAAAGTGTGTTACAACACTTTACAACACCTAAATAAGGTACACATTACGTTTATTTTTAAAGGGTCCCATAAGGCTTAATTAAGTAAATAATTCCTAAAAAAGCATGAATGTGTGTTACAACACTTCACAACACCTTTGTAAAGGACCAATTAAGGTATGTTTTAATCAAATAAAGGTCTTAGAATGATGTGAATGTGTACAACATATTACAACACACTCTAAGACAACATTAGTTTAGTTTTAATGTTAATTATCCAAACCAAGTAAGGGAAAAGGATATTTTTTCCATTACTACAAATGTTAAGAGCATCAAACATAGAATTTTAGGATTAATTCCAAAGTCTAATAGGGAAATAAATACCCAACCTCTTCCTTTCTTGACATCTTTTATTCACCTATGTAACTTGTCTACATACTTCAATAGAGAAAAATTTATCCTTAGCATATTTGGGCATCTTGTAAGGAATCCCATCAAAACCCCTAGTTCTAATATAAGAGAACCTTTAAAATTGAATAAAATGACTACTATAGGTGTCAATTAAATGCATTGATTTAGGAGAAATCCTTAGGCCTATATCACCTTGAATTTCCCTAGTCATCCTCATGGTGAATGCATAATTTTCCTACCTAAAATGCTTGTAATTGTTTTCTAACTGGAGTTTATCATAATAATCATAAATTTGAACATCTTGATCGTGCACTTCAATAGGTCTCAAACATGGCCAGGGTCTTGTACTAGTAATAGCATAAAAGAAATAGGATGGCATGTAAAAGAATTTATTGAGTGAAAATTGAATAAAATTTGAATGCATGTGTGATTACATATTAGTTGAGTCCAATCCAACTATTGATCACCTTGGATAATTATGTGGATGAAGAAATACATCCAATCCTCAAAATTGTGGACTTTATCATTATCCTTCAATCCATGCAGAAGCACAATTATGTCAGATATTTCATCCACAAAGTGAGTTCTTTGTAGCTTCATGGAAATTGGGACTTACCCTTCTTATGTGTAGCAAACCATTCATGGGTGATGACGTTCTTGTATTGTCCCTTCTTTTCTTGAAAATACTAATAGGAAGAAGTGAAGTTGAATTTTGCATATACCTCCCTTTCTAGAATCTTCAAACAAGAAGTGAAGATGTTTGTATCAATCTTCAAGACAAACCGATTATCATTCATTCTCATTTCTCTTGTCTGAGGGTTATAATAGTTTATACATTCCAAAACCAAATCAGTGCATTAAACTAATACTCGAAATGTTATAGCTTGTAACAATCTAGTCTCAATTAACCATTGGGTGATTGATGCCCAATCTAGACTTCCAATTCTCTCCCAAAACTCATATAGGATTATATGCCCTTACCTCATATCACCAATTTCAAGCATAGTACTAGATAGACCAAAAAAATGCTTATAACCCAAGTACTTGCAATTCATGGTGAATGAGAACCCAAAATGGAAAGGAAATTTTTAATAGAAAGTGACTAGATTTTCTTGTATGAGTAAAATAAATAGATACAATTCCTCAAAATACACTAGGTCACTTTTGGATTGTTCTCTTATTAAATTGCAACTTGATAGTAGAAAGAAATATACCTCTTAATTATAATCCAATGCTGTAAAAATAACTAGTTGCTTCTCTACAATGTTTCCTTCTTCACCTCTCATGGTATTCTTCTCCAAATTCTTATTGAAATGGGCTTTTTAACAACCTAATTCCCTTATAAACACCTGCTATTAATGCTCAAGAGTGGTAGATAGTACTTAATGGCACCCTTGATGGTTGGTGCATATGAGATTTCTAGTCTCACACTTCATTCTCACAATATTTTGAAAAAACAAAAAGAAAAAATAACAAAACCTTTCAGTGAATTGGTTAGTTTCAAAAAATTTGTCGAAGGTGACAAGGGTTTTGAAACCTTCCCTTCAAAGAGAAATCTTCATCAAATCATTCTCTAAAAGTCTAATTTTCCCAATGTGAAATATTTTAATAATTTTCAAGATTTTGAAAACCTCGTTGAAGACCAAAGAGAGTTTTGAAACCTGTGTATGATTCCAAAATATGTACTTTATATTGCAATATTTGTCTTGCCACTCTTAAAAATTAAAAAAAAGCTTGGAACCATATGTTGACGGAAAATAGTAGGGTTTTGACAACCTCGTCGAAGATCAATGGAGGTTTTGAAACCTATGTTAAGTTTTGAAACTATGGTAACTTGACTATGGATTCAATATTTATTTTCACTTGGCGGTGTTTAATAAGGTTGTGAGAACAACTTTGGGTTTGAACATGGTTTTGGGAGCCCGTGAATAGACCAATAAAAAGAAAAAATAATACTTAATTATAATGTGTCAAGGGGTAAAACACGGTTGTGACAACCTAAGTGGAACTAGACAAGGTTCCAAAAAGTAGAGGAAAAATCAACACTTCAAAAAAAATAAGAGTGAACATGGTTTTTAGGGGATGAAAAAAACCGTGGTAAAAATTGGCTCTAATTGGGGATTAAGACTGCACAGGATATGAAAGAACCTAGATTAATAGATCAATGCCTTACACTTTGGGCCATAGAGTTAACATCCATAAGACAAAATTAAAGGACAAACTAAGAACCCTCAAAATAACACTAGTAGAAAGGAACCAAACAAAAAAAGGACAAAAACTCCTAACCAAAAATTTAAAAATACAAAACATTGAGTAATCAAATTTTATATTTCTTTAGATCAATTCCCATTGTAAGGAGTAGGCAACGGGGAGTTGTAGTTTGGTTGTCATTGATGTCAAAAGTTTTGTGCATTGTTTTGCAATCTAGTTGTTTGGTTGTCAATGTCTTTGAGAAATGCTCCACATTTCTCCATTGATGATGTTTTACCCTTTTGGTTTGGAAGATAGCTTCATGTTGTGTCTAAGCATTAATGGTCCAAGTTTGAATTCTTTTGGGTTATGTGTTTTTGAAAGTGACACATTGAAGTCTATATTGATTCTATAAGGATGTTCTCAAAGGTATAAAATTTGGCTCTACATTTCTCTGCATTTGCACATATGGTTGTGCAGATCAAAATTCAACTTCAATGAAATGTTAAGGTGGTATATCCAAATTTTCATATTATTATTCCTTTTTCAATGAAAGTTTGAACTAAGAGTGCAAGATTGTGTTGTCTAGAGGTTGGTTTTAATGTTTTTCTAAGTACTTGCACTATCAAAAGGTTGTGAATTTCAACTAAATGAGTTTATGTGGACACTTTGCATGTTTCATAATGTCTATGATATGAAGATCTTTCTTATTACCAGTATTGTAAAGGTGTTTCAAATCATGTTGTGTAGATATTGTAATGTCAGAAATAGTACTCCCTTTACCTTTGAGGAATGGATCACAAGGGTAGGGTTCTTATTTCACACTTACTACACTCAAGGACACCTTAGAGATCTCAATCCAATGAAGAAAGGGGAAAGATACCTAACAATAGGGTATCCTAGGGTATTTTTAGATATTAATGAGGGGTTCACCACCAAGCTAGGGCTTGGAAAATGTATGAAATGCAAGATCCAATGGTTGAACTCAATGATGCATAAAACCTCACTAAATGAACTATAAATGCAAATAAATCAAAACAACAAACTGGAAAAGTACAGAGGATCACCTGGAAACTTGAGAAAGCTTGAATGAAGACCTAAGATGTTGAATAACCTAATATTTAGGCCTACTAGGACTCATACACTAGTTTGGGTGTATCAGTCCCAGATTTGGGTTTTTGTGTAGGAACTAGTTTCTGGAAAAAGGGTATTTGAAACTGCCAAAATCTAAAAAATGACCTAAACTAGGACTCATACACCGGGACTAGTGTATGAAATTAGGGTTTTTTGGAACTTCAAGGTTCTAAATCTAGTCTTCAATATCTATTATGTCCTTCCCAATTGATTTTCAGATCCAAAACCCTAATTTCAAGGTTGTAGGTGACCTTTTAGTGAAGATTACAACCTTGAAAATGAGGGGACAATTCAAAAATCTTTCTTCAATCTTGTAACCTAATCTTCAATGATCCTTCCAGCTCCAAGACACCTAGATTTTCAATCACACATGTAAAAAGGAGAAAACTTGTTGATCTTGTTAGTGAATAGGGGTTTACCTTGGTCAAACCCAGTTTAGGTAATTAAACCAAATGATGAAACAATGAAACAAGGACATGAAACATGAACAATGATACCTTGAATGATTCCTTGTAAATGATGCTTTGTAAATCTATAATCTAACATGAAATTTCCTTGAGGGATGTAGATCTAGACCTTGAAATAAGTGTAGAACAATGCTTGATCTTGGATCTTGAATGCAACATCACAACACTAGCTCAATAACATACTTGATGATTGATATCCTTGACATGATGATGGATCTTGAATTGTTGCAATGATTGATGAAGAAATATGCCCTTGAATACCTTAGAAATGATCTTGAATGCTCTCTTGATGATCTTGTAAAGTCTTGGAATGCCTAAATTTTGAGTGCTTGAATTGATATCATGAATGCTTATTGAAATAATGATTTGAGACCTCATTTATATAGGAAATCTATCGAATATCCCGTTTATTGGATCCCACAAGCCTAAATTCATGAATTTGTACTTGAAACCCAATTTTCTCACTCAAAACCTTAAAAATAGGCCAAATGGGTCTCATACGCCATCTGGGGCATATGGGTCCCACTTGGGTGGGACTCATATGCCCAAGATGGAATATGAGTCCTACAAGTCCTATTTGGAGAGAGAAAGTATCGAGGAGATGAGAAATTAAGTTTATTTGATGTCTATGTTGAGTTTTTTATTAAAATAGGCCTCAAGATGCATAATATAGGGTCTTAGGGGCCTATTAATGATGATATTAAGGTCATAAATGCAAAAGGGCCCAAAATTCAATGTGAAAGTGTTTGAAACAATACAACACTAGATTACTTCTATTTAATTTATAATCCTCCTAAATTTAATGTGAAGGTGTGAATAAATGCACTTTACAACATTAAATAAGGACATAGTTAGGTTTATTTAGCTTAAAAATGCCTTGAATCCAATGTGAATGTGTACAACACATTACTGTTGGCCCCACAGTTGTTGTTGCACCAAAATTTCAACCTATTAATGCCCGATACAACTGCCAAAATTAACAAATCCATGGGAGGAAATTAGTCCATGTCATGAATCCCAAGGGTAGTGTTGACCATCTACCAAAAAACTCCCCCTCAACATTACCCAAGGGGATTCAAACCTGGCACCTTTGGCTCTGATACCAATTGTTGGCCCCACAATTTTTTTTGCACCAAAAGATCGACCTATTAATGCTTGATACAACTGCTAGAGTTAATGGATCCACAAGAGGTGGTTAGTCCATGTCACAAATCCTAAGGGGAGCATTGACCATCTTCCAACAATGACAACACTAGATTAAAGGTTACAATAGGATCATTCTACCATTAATTATTCCCAAATTATGCAAGGAATTGTACCATTTCCAAGAGCATACAATTTCATCACTACATATATGTCTCTGTTGAGGCCAACTAAGGCATGTTGATGATGCGCTTCATAATTTCAAGTGTGAGTGGGGTTTATGGAGTATTTGAAGGTGTCGACTCATCTGGGATAAGTGCAAGTAATTATTTATCATTCATGTGTACCACAAATGATGTGAAGGACTGCATACTACAAGTTACATTTTTCTGCTTAGGGCCAACCTAATTTGAATTTTTAAACCGTGTGGATCATGTTCATAGAAGATGAAACATGTGAAGATTGTTTAGGACCAGGTCAAGCATGTGTTGGGATCTACAAGGCATGTTCCTCTAGTTGGTGTTGCATGTAGTTTTTTGGTCTTGGCCTCTACACATTTCATGTTGATTTTTTTATATTTTTTTGATCTTTTTATGTTGGGGTGTGTGGTGTGATGCATTATGATAATTGTGTAAGAAACTAAAAGAGAAGGAGAAGAAGTTGTAGATCATGTTTGGTTTCAATTTAATCATATATTTGTGACAAAAGGTTAGTGAAGAAGTCATCTTAATTATTTGTTTGAGGTAGTGAGCTAAAGGAAGATCTTCTTGAATGTTGAAAGTAGTGAGCTAGTAGGTAGCAAAGAAGATATTTGAAGAAGAGACAATGTAGAATTGCAATCATGAAAAGGATTGAGCTTAATTGTTAGTTTCAGACAGTGGAAGGACTATCATTTTAAATCTTTCTTGAGTGTTTGCTCAGTTCAAGGAGTTGTAGCTTCCTCAGGTTGTATCCCTAAAACAAAGTGTAGTAATGGAGTAGTAGCTTCCTTGGGAGTGACCCTAAAAAAAATTTAGGGAGTAGTAGATTACTTGGGTTGTAGCCCTAAAACAAAGTTGTAATTGTTTGTCATATTGTGAAGCTACATTAGGACAATAGCTCTTAGTAGATTTTATCATCAAGGTTTTTCCCCTATGGATTTTTCCACGTATATCTAGTGTTGTGTTGTGTTGTGAATTGTGTTTCATCTTTCATTTTCATGTTTATGCGATAGTTTTTGAAGTATCTATTTCCAAAGGGTTCAAGATTTGTTATAATATTTATTGACCCCCCCTTCTCAATATTTTGGTGTATTTTCAATAATTAGTATTAGAGACAAGCTCCTTGAAGAAGTTTAATAACTTGAGCAAGATTTTGGATGGCACAATAAGGGTATCACAAGGAACCTAGGTTTGATGGAACAAATTTCACTTTATGGTATTTTAGGATGCAAACCTATATTTCCTCCCTAGAGGGTTTGGTGTTTGGAAATTTTTCAAGGATGGTTATATTGTTCCTGCTACTCCAACTAATTTGACAAAGATTAGGACCTATGAGAATAATGGAAAGGATAAAAAAGCTATATTGAGTGGGCTAGGAGATTCTGATTTGGTGAAAGTAATGTTAAACACCCAAAATACTAAGAGGGGAGTGAATTATTATTTTTTGAAACAACTTAAACATGTAAATTCAAAAATTTCATCCAATTTGTAGAAATGAAAAGAAGCAATTAAAACATGCATCACATCACACAAAAATAGAACACCAAATTTATGTGGAAAACCCAAGAAGGGAAAAGTCATGGTGAGGATTAGATCATAATATATTATAACTAGTTACAGCATATTATAGGAAGGCTCACTGCTAGGTGGACTCACTAGTCAGAGCACTCACTATCCAAAGAGTAAGAAAGAAAGAAGAAAGGGTAGCTCACTACCAATATTTGAACTTATACAATGCATCTGCAATATGTTCGAGACAATTCCACTAAAGCTCAATATACTAACTTAACATAGTTCATATTTGTCAACACTTACACACACTCAACTATTCTTCTCATCACATTTACATACTTTACTTAGGAATTCACATCTCACTTTTTCTACAACACACACACCATCTATACAACATAGAAATGAACTTACATTTATATGCATTTGTAGTGTAGGGAAATGTACACCTTTACATTTTCACACAATGTTTGCATCCCCTTAATTAACTAGACTTACTTAAGCTTCTAATGACATAAATCATGCATTCCTAAGCCTTATTACCCAACATTAAACAAATGATAACATTAATTTAAACACCTTGGAAATTATGTCTTGGATTTAGGTTCGAGGACCCATTCGCCCAAGGGCGAATGCATACTCCTTAAATGCCAAGACCCAATTTTTAATATGTTTTTGGGAGTACTTTAATTATTCAAATTCAAGTTTCAAATGTTGGCTTGTGGAATCTAATTTTTGGGAAAATAGATAAACACCTATAAATACATAGTTATTTTATCAATTCAAACTTAAGACACACTATCAAGAGTTCACAAGAAAAAATATTATTGCCAAGAGCATTGAAGAGGAAATTTATTAGTCATCTACAATAGCAATCAAGATCATATCATCATGTCAAGGTTCATTTGTTTTCATATTATGTTTTGGAGCTAACATTGTGATGTGGGTGTAGTGTCAAAATGTATACTCCCTTCTTGGAGAGAGTACAATTTCACACTCTACTTGGACCTATTTTAGTACCCTTGCATTCATGTCCTTTAAATCATCATTAATAGGCCACTAAGACCCTTTATTACATATCCCAAGGCTTATTCCAATTGAAATCCTAAAAAAACCAATAAATGCATTTAATATTTCAACCCCCTAACATTCTCTTGCCCCAAAAATCTAGGGTGGGACCCATACACCACCTTGGGTGTATAGGTCCCTTTTGGGGTTATTTTTGGGTTTTTAGTGGGTTCAATCAGGGTTTTCAATTCAAATTTTTCAAATTTCAACATTTTAGATCTAATAAATGGTCAATTAGATGGAATGCCTATATAACTAAGGTTTCAAATAATTATTTCACCTAAGATCTAAGATCAAGCACCTAAGAGATAGAATCATTATTCCAAGACTTAAAGCATTCAAGAGCATTCAAGAGCTAATTATCAAGCATTTTGGAGCATCAATTCAAGATTCAAGCATCATGTCAAGGTCTTCATGCATCATGTGTGATTATGAGCTAACATGTTGATGTAGCATTTATTATCCAAGTTCAAGCATTCAAATGTTGGAAGAACAGAGAAGAATGACTATCTCTATAGTTTTGTGTTGTCATTGATGTCACCATGTTGTGGCTGCAAGTCTAAGTCAATGCTTGATCTAGTATTTTGGTCTAGTATCTGAACTGTTATTTGAATTGCACTCTCTGGTATTCTTGTCTGTATTCCTCTGTAGTTGAAAATTACTGCTTGTGGTTTTGGAAAATTGTTTATGGTCACTGAATGCATGCACATTCAGAATAGTATGTGCTTTGGTGTTGGACTGTGATGTAGTGGCATTATTCAGTTGGTTGCTTTTGGATTAAATTCTATTCCTAGCCAACTTCTTGGGTTAATTGTGATATGGTGGATTAATTTTGCTATGTGGATGCATGTGCGACCTATCTTAGGTCTATGCTGACATGATGTAGCGTGTTGGATGTTTGAATTTCTTTTTTGAAATATTTTGTGAGTACTTGGAGTCGACACTTAGTATTTTTTGGAAATATGAAGTGCATCTAATTAGGTCAACCTAATTGATGCTTGTGGATGAATCAAGTATATATATTGGATAGGGTTGAAGATTAAAGGTGTGATTGATGAGATAGCAGTAAATGAAAAAGTGAGTGAAAATAATGAAGTATGTTAAGTCATTGTATTGAGCATCATCGAAACTGTATCAACACTTGTTAGGTGCATTATTCTTAGTTCATTTTGGTTGTGAAGCCCAATTTTGTTCTGTAAATCCTTTTGTAGGCAATCACCTTTTGTATCTGGATAGTGAGTCCTTTTAGGGCAATGAGCCTTATATATTTAGTTCTAGAACTAATTTATATTGTGAGTTAATCCTCACCATAGTTTTTCCCTTAGTTTTTCCACTTAAAATCTAGTGTTCAGTGTGTTATTTTACTTTCTATTTTTTGTATCTCATGCTCATTCTTAATAACAGAACAGTGTGATTGTGAAATTGATATGTGTTGAAGTTTAAGTTGGAAATTTGTGACAACTAATTCACCCCCCTCTTAGTTGTCCTGCATCTTTTAACAATTGGTATAAGAGCATTGGTTCCTTGGTGAAGAGCTTAACTACTTGAGAAGGATCCTGAAGGTTGATTAGATGGATGATAAAGGAGATCTTCGAACTACTCTTGAGGTTCTTGACAAAGTGTAAAGAGAAAATAGAGACCTGAAAGAGAATCTTGATGAAGTAAATGAATGTGTCTGAAAGCTGAAAGAACAATTGAAGAAATTCAAGGAAAGACACAGAGAAGTGAGCAGCTGAAACTAGAGATAATTGGATTGAAAGTTTCGGTAGAAGAAAAGAAAATAATTGAAGAGTATTTGAATACAATTGTACAAAATAAATTTGATGAATATACTAGACTTGAACAAGAGGTAGTAAACCTAAGGATTGAACTAGAGAAGGAAAAAATTTGTGAGAATAATTTCAAATCTAGCTCCAATAAGCTTGGAGAATTACTTGTTGGACAAAAATCAAGTAAAGAAAAAGTTGGTTTGGGAAATGATGCAAGTGAAAGTTCTAAGGAAAATCAAATGACTCAAGAAAAAGGGAAGTAGAAGAGAAATTCAAGGAAGTTTGCAAGAAGATAGCATGTGAGACAACCTAATGCACAAAGGTATCCCTCTTTCAATGGTATTTGTTTCTCCTATAATAAATATGGTCACAAAGCAATATAATGTAGGAGTAGGATGAATCATAATAATCTTCTTTGCTCTTTCTCTCGACATTGTATTTAGTGCAAGAAGATTGGACATAAGGCTATTGAATGCAGATCTCAAGTGAGAATGATCAACCAAGCGATGATGAATAGGTTTCATGGAGGTAGAATGAATCAATCCTTTAATGGCTACTATTATACTTGCAACAAATTTCAACACAGAGCAAATCAATGTAGGTCGAGAGGTAATGGAGGTTGGACTAATTAGAAAAGTGTTGTCTGATATAATTGTAATAAACCTAGACATATCTCAAAGGTTTACAGAAGTAAGAAAGGAAAGCAGTCTACTTTGGTAGAGAAGAATGATCTGGTAAAGATGATTGGCAAAGAAGAGATGAAACAAGAGATGAAGAAGATATGGAAAAAGAAATAGGAAGAAGAAGAAAAAATTTAAACCACTGATGTGTATGTGCCCTCATTCGGTACAGATGATTTATTCGATAATTAGACCAAGCATGGTCTTAATGGGAGCATTATCAGAAAAATTATAAAACCCCCTAATGTATGGCATGTCAAAGGCTACACAAGGATGGAATGTGAAAAATGAGTATTTAGAGGTTTTGGAAAAGGAACAGGAGGAAAACATGTTAGCATGAAAATTTGCAGACCGAATTAGGGTTTTCTATGTTGGGGAGAATGTTTTTAGCAGCTTTTTGATGTTTTCCACACTCAATGTGTTTTAGGGTAAATTTGATGGTGTATAAGTTGAAATTTGTGAGTCTTCTTGATTAATTTTGCATTTGAAGAACTTGAAAGGTGCCCTAGAACAATCCTGAAGCGAACTTGAAACAATTCTAAAGGAAATTTGAAGAAATTGTCATGGGTAATCTAGAATCTTTTCTTAGTTTGCAAAAGGGGAAGATGAAAAACTAAGAGGTTTCGATTAAAAAATTCAAGAAAGTGTATAAATGGACAGAGAATCAAGTGATGTCATTCCACTGAAGCTGAAAGGAGATGAATTGGATGAATTTGATCATAGAAAGATGAAAGAAATGGAACGAGTGTTGAACGAAAACAAATTACAGAGCATAAAAACCCTAGGTATGGATTTGTGGAGAGAATTTTTGTGGTTTTCTGATAAAGAGTTTATTTTGTTATTGTTGAATCATTTCAAGAATGGTAGTATTGTATTGGACAAACCCTACTTAATCTTGAAGGAAGTGATCGAAGTGATTACTAGCTTATGCAGTATTGGGGATCTTCCTAGAAATAAAATGGTGAAGTACAAAGATGTGGAGGAACTGACTGGCATTATTAAAGACCCTCAAGCCCTATTGATAAACACTCTCAAGGATTTGGCTATAAGGTATATTGCATACGGTGTTTCTTACAAAATATATTTTAGAAATCGTGAAGGTTCGACATCAGCTATTGTTGTTTATATTGCACATATGATGGTTAAGGAGAATAGGAAGTTTGATTTGTGTGTCCTAGTGCTTGAGAATCTTTCTAAAAATTTCTATATGTTGGTGGTTGAGGGTTATCCCTTTCGATTTGGATCTTTGCTTGTGTGCTTGGTGTTTTACTTTTTTATTTCCCTACCAGGAAGAGAAAATGTTGTGTGGGAATATTGTATTCCCATTGGGAACAAATCTACAAGTACCTGGAAGTGTTGGAAGATAATGTAAGTGTGAAAATATTATTTCACATCCTTGAAAGCAAATCTTTGCTCTAGTATGTTAGCACTGAGTCATTTTGAAGTGGTTTCATCCTCCAATAAAAGAAAATTGGAAGTTGATATTGGTGATTCCCCTCTGGAATCGAAGAAAAGAAAAGCTATAACTAAAGACATCATTGTCTATTCAAAAGAGAAGGAAAAAGAATCTCTGCCTAGATCCAAATTCTCTAATCTAGATGACATCTAGACTATGTTGATTAAAGGAAAAGTGAAGAAGATTGGTGAGATATGGAATGTAGCCTCTCTTGTTGACACACTAAAAAATTGATGACGCTCTGGTAAATTATCTACTTTGAAAATGTATTGATGTAACGAGTGTCTCTAGCTCCCTACCAGAAAATTTAGTTGAAATTGTTGAAGAAAGAATGTTACTTGAAGGTTTGAAATTTAGTTGAAATTGTTGAAGAAAGAAATATCAGATATTTACAAATATTGTCTTCAGTGGCCTACTATAGTAGATAATTTTAGAAGTAGAATTGAAGCAATTGAATCTAAAGTGAACAGCATTGGAAAGAATTTTGATATCTTTGAAGACAAATAAGGGAAATAAAGGTTGAGAGTTGGATAATTACAATTTGAACTAATTGTTATACAAAGACAAAGAGATGATGTGGTGAAGACTTTATGGCTCCTTAAGGAGATTGTTGAGGTCCAGTTAGACCATCTTTCTAGAATAGTTACTGATGCAGAAGATGTTGAAAAATAGTGTACATATTAGTCATCTTCTTTTACTTTGTTGGGCTTATTGGAAAGCATTTGCACACGAATGGATTCAGCTACATTCAACAGGAAGAAGTTGTGTCTAGTTCTAAAAGAAAGGTACATGAAAGTGTTTTAGGTGAAGAGTGTCATTTTTACTTGAATCCTAAGTGTTCAATTTATGTTGTTTTAGAAAAGAGGAAAAGGAATCTAAACAAAATAAAGTTAACTGAATTCTTGTTTGAAAATTTTTGGATGGCTCGAAGTTTTTGAAGAATTAGAATCTTTTTGTAAATTTTGATGTCACCATGTTTACATCTTGTGGTCACCCTTTTCCATTGATGTAAAAGGGGGAGATATTGGAGTTGGAGAGTTTTTGGAAGGTGGGAGAGATTGGAGGAAGAAAAAAAAATTTGGCACATGTTTCCATCAATGACAAAGGGAGAGATTATTTTAAGAACGAAGAAGAATGACTATCTCTATAGTTTTGTGTTGTCATCGATGTCACCATGTTGTGGATACAATTCTAACTCAGTGCTTGATCCGGTATTTTGGTCTAGTATCTGAACTGGTATTTGAGTTGCACTCTCCAATATTCTTGTCTGCATTCCTCTGCAGTTGAAAGTTACTGCTTGCAGTTTTGGAAAATTGTTTATGGTTGTTGAACGCATGCATGTTCAGAATAGTATGTGCTTTGGTGCTTCTACGATGTAGTGGCATTATTTTTTTGGTTGCTTTTTGCATTAAAGTCTATTCTTGGTCAACTTATTGGGTTAATTGTGATATGGTGGATTAATTTTGCTATGTGGATACATGTGTGACCTATCTTAGGTCTATGTCGACATGATGTAGTGTGTTGGATGTTTGAATTGCTTTTTGGAAATATTTTGTGAATACTTGGAGCCAACACTTGGTATTTTTTGGTAAATATGAAGTGCATCTAATTAGGCTAACCTAATTGATGCTTGCAGATGAATCAAGTATATATATTGGATTGGGTTGAAGATTAAAGGTGTGATTGATAGGATAGGATAGGAAGGAAGGATACAAAAGATCACTAGAGGCTAGAGAAACCCTAGTAACGGGACTAAATCGCCCTACCTAGCATATGAGTCCCTCTATACCCTTTTTGACATCTTTCTATAGATTTTGATCAGTCACCAGAAGATTCCAGATTCTACCTAGAAAACCTGTAGCAAGACTAAATCACCTAGCCTAGCGTATCAATCCCAATGCACTTCAAAAAGTATATTTTTCAAATTTGAGGACCTTGCTTTGAATCCATCATTCTTCCAGGTACTTTACTATTTGATTCTAGTTTGTTAATTTGATTTCATGCTTTCAAGTTTCTAGGGTTTTGTGCACAAGTTTTTACATTTCTCCTTTGAAGCTTCATTTAATGGTGAAGCCCTTGTCCAATCACACTAGGAACCCATTAGATTCCTCAACTGAGTTGATTCACCTAAGGTTTGATAGTCGCATGGTTGAGGGATCTAGTTTCCTAATGAAATGAGAGGAAGAATAGAGGGTTAGCATCCCTTCATTGTGGATCTCCCTCTATTTTTCTATGTTTTAGTAGGTTTTAAGAATTCAAGCATCAAATGAAGCAATCCTTCAAGCCAACTCAAGTAATATCCAATCCTTAGAGAGATGTGTTGGAATTTAGTCCTCTAAGGGCAGCCATTAAGGGTAACTTGGTGAGTCCTGACAGAGCATTGTTCATTCATCAAATTCCTTTTATTTATCATTATTTCATCATTAAGGATTAATTACCAAACCATGGTTTGAACAATGAAAAATCTTATCACCAAAAAACAAACATTTTTCCCTCTCTTTGTATGTGCATATTTGTGAGTTAAGGACTAAAAATCTTCCAAAAGAGAAATTTTACAAAGTTTTCAAAGTTTTCATCAAAATTGTCAAGCCACGAAAACTCACCTGCAAATTTTATTTTTGAATTTCTGATAGTGAAATTTAGAGAAATCATAAGCCTAAATTTGGGATCAGATGACTATGAAATTATATTTTGGACCCTTGTACAAAGACCCATTCACCTTAGGGAAATTTTTTCCTTTAGTATTGTTCAAAACCCACTTTTGGAGCCAAGTATTCATATCTACCTAAAAGTTACTATTTTTTGTTTGTGCTATCATAATACTTTGCAATTCAAGTTTTAGGTCACATAATTGAGTTTATTGAGGAATTTAATTTTATCTCCCAAAAGTGCATTTCAATCATTTATGTCATAAGAAAATAACAGATCCTTCCCAATAGGGTTAATTCACCTCAAGGTTGAAAATTAATCCTATCCTTGGGAGATCTCTTTTTCTAATGAAACTATTAAAAGTGAGGGTTTCCTAGATCATCATTTCATTTTGATGACCCTACCTCACACCTTACCTCTCTTTTTTTTCTATGTTTCATTCTAGTGAACCCGACATTCTTACATTATAAGCTTTTTGATTTGGTAGTCTTTCAATTGCATTAGTTTACATTGCATCTCATTTAGGGTTTTCAAAATTGCATTAATTTGCATTTCATTTACGGTTTTTTAAGTGCATTTTGCAACCTTTAAAACCTCAAAAATCCAAAAACTTGCATATATATTGCATTCACTTTCCATAGTAATCTACATATTAGTGTTTTTCATTCATTTGCATCAGAAAATTAAAATAAAATTGCATCTAGAAATTTTTCATTTTGCTTGTCGTTTTCCATCAAATTACATTTTCATCTAAAGATAAAAATCTAGAAATCTATAACTAAAAGTATCTATTTACAAGCTGAAACAACCTTAAACATCAACTCAAAAAGTCAGAACTTAATTTTTCAAAACCCTATGCAAGGACTGATTCGCCCTAGAGGGAGTCTATCCTTATACAGGTCATTTTCCAAATTTATGGGCATAAATCTATCTCTAATTTTTTTATTTCTAGCTATTTGTAGATCTTAATTTCAGTTTCTAGAATTGTGGTTTTCTAAAATTATTTGCATTCAAGTTAATTGGTCAAAACAAGGGCATTATTCAAAAATAAAATTTACATTCAAAATATAATAATAACATGAGTATGGTACACTTTGTTTATGTTCAACCTCGTAAGGGTCAAACCAAAATGTCTCTTGATATTTCTTGCTCACCAAATGATATAATTAAACATGCACCAAATGGTCCTCTTTACATAGCTGAAAGAATCAATGACATGCCTACTAATGGGATATTAATTGATCCCATGTGTGTAGAGAATGTGATCACCAAGAATTTCTTATTTTTGCATGAAATTTATCAAGACTCTTATGAACAATCGAAAGCATGGATCACAACACATAATGGTTTTTCTTACCCTACGATAGGTTTGATCACTCTCCCCTTAAAATTTGGACCAAAGCAATTAAATTTATCATTCTCTATCATCCCGTCGTCAGACCAATTCCATGTGAAGCTAGGCTACCCATGGCTATGCTCCATGGATATCATCCCATTGGTAGTGCATAACTACTTAAAATTTCCATTTGGTAATGAAATCTTTAATGTGCATCATAGTGGTTTTAATCCTTTGTCTTCCTATGGGAATTTCTCACTAGATTTATTTTTGTCCCAAACCTATGGAACCTATTAAGCCTTGTGAGGATTTTTTTTTCAAATCTTACCAAAATTTCAATGCAAAGTGCATAGCAAAATTATCTCTTAGCAATATCCCTCAACCTATGATTAAGCCTCCTATCATTGATGAAACCATGATTGAACTAAAAATCCCTTTCATGTAACCATGATGAATTTGTGAAAAATCCTCCACCTATTTCCTATAAGAGACCAAGAGATAACCATACAATTCTCATTGTGCCTCCTACGATCAAACAATTGTATAAGCCTAAAGATAAATTGGTTGACCAACCCTCGATGGTTCCTTTTGTTCCTCCCTTGTGGAAAAAAAAGAAAACTATGGTTGATAAACTTGTTCCTACACAATCATAACTTAAAAATTGTGAAAAAGGAAATTAAAATTCTAAGGAGCATAGGTGTAGACGTCATGCTATTCCTCATAAGTTAAAAGAAGAGAACAAACCAACAAACCAAGATCAAAATCTAACTAAAGCAAAGCATGATGATTCTCCACCTTTGATGCAATAACAACATGAAACTCTATGGATGTTATCATTAGACCTCCTATTGTGATTAACTTAGATGATGATGATGAGATTGTTAAAATTGATGAGGAAGTGCATAATGAGCTGAATTTACTTTTTTTCTTTTGTATGAGCTTAGATGAGAACAATTGTGATGATCCTCCTAACAAGAGTGCATCACCATGTGTTGAACCTAGTGATTTTCCTAGTATGAAACTTTTTGTTGCCCCTTTGTCTATTCCTCTTCTTGAACCATATATGATGAACAAGATTAGGATGTGGGAAACTTTCTTTAGGTTGGCTCTCATGTGTCACACTAGCTTTATGTCTTCATTTTATTTGTGTGATTGCGTGTGCATTTAATGTGATCTCTCATACTATACTACTTGGTGTGTCTTTATGTTTGTAAGCCTACTTTGGATGAACCTTGTCACTCCATTGGTGCAAGGATGTAAAGGAAAAAAAACTATTGTGACACTCTTCTCTTTATATCTTCATTATTCTCTATGTTATAATCATTATCTTTTATTTTTTCTTGTGTTTCCCTTTTTGGGATGATGTAAAGCATCAAGACATTTAGGTCTCTTCCATGTTGGACCAAAAGGCTTCACCTTTGTTTTCACTCTCTATCTGTCATTCTCCCTTTGTGCTCATTGTTCCATGAGTTATTTAGGGAATGATAATGATTATAAGCTCAATTATATCACTATAGTAAAAACATATGTTGACCCCAAATCCATGGATCCCTTATGTGTCATCTTAGGATTGCATATGGGGGGAAACTTCCTTTTCATGACGTAGCTCTATTTGGAAACATATGTTTGGCATAGGGATTTCCAAATAAGCTTTCATACATCTCTTTTATCAATTGGAATTTATCATCTTCTACTTTAAAGGAATTTCTCATGGCATGATGTTTAGAAATTTCTTTAAATTGGGAGGAATTAAGCCTCCCTTTTGTTGCTTTCTTGATGGCATGACCTTACTCAAAGTATGGTCTTCTTATTTCACATGATGTGTCTTCTTATTGGTGACATTTGGATTGATGTCCTTCAAGAGTGTGACCTTTCTTGGTATATGCCATTCCTCTTAGTGATAATGTTATGGCTTGCATTCCCTAAGGTGTGAATCTTTTATCTATTGGCTAGTCCTCTCTTGATGGTGATATTTAGTGTGATGTTCCCTAAAGTGAGACCTTTCATGAACTAAGAAAAACCCTTTTGACTATCCTGAACAAAATTCTTGGACAATAAGCATAACACAACTTGCTTTGTGGTGCCTTTATTTCATGAGTGTCTAGCATAGCGTAGCTTGCTTGCCTTGTGTTCATCATGTGTGGCACCTTATCAAAGTTATTAGGGAGTATAAATTTTGGTATGGTTATAGGTACATACCTGTAGAAACTAAAAAATTTCCTAAATGATATCATACACTCGAAATAGGTTTATTAACATCATTTCTTCTTTAACCCATCCTCTTTTTGCTTAATTAATTAAATTAGCCTAGCTATTTAATTAATTGCATCATTTTCATCCATTAGCCTAATTAATTTAATCAAGTTAATTCATCCCCCTTCATGCTAACATTTCATCCTATTAAATTAAATAAATCAAAATATTTAATTTAATTCCCTAAGTCATCTTATTTAATTAAATAACCCTAAGTTATTTAATTATCATATCACCTTTCCCCATTCATTAAATCAATTAATTTAATGAATATCCCTTTAATTCTTCAAATCCCCTAATTGCATAATTAAACCTTGTTTAATTAGCAATTAAACTAATTTTCCTCTAAAAGGGGAATATTCCCTTAGAATATTCCTTATCCCCTTTTTGCACAATTAAAACTTTATGTTAATTTTCAAAATGCCTTTTTCCTCACCCAAATGAATATTCCAAAAGAATATTCCTATTACTTTGTCATTTGAAAAGGGGATATTTTCACTTGGCTTCTTAAGCAAGTTTTAACCTTCAACCTTTTGAACAAGTCACCTTTGACCTATATGACTAGTTCAAAAGTGTGTTTGTTTGAGGCAAGTGTGAACCCTTCATTAAAATCTCATCACACATTCTCATCTGTTGATGATAATACATCAGCCATGCCTCTCATCTCCTTAATCTTTGACCATTGATTAATATTTTTGATCTCAACCCTTCATTCCTCATTTTCTTTCCTATAAATAGGACAAAATTTGGAGACAAAAGGATCCATCTTTTAATTGAAAACTTATGTTGTTGAACTTACTTGCATGCACACTCATCTTTTAGTCACTTTTAACTTGTTTTAGTTAATTTTAATTACATAATAGCTTAGAGAATCCATTAATGGCTTCCATGCATCCATCTTAGTTTGTATATGAATTAGGGTTTTCATATTTTAGCTTAGAATTAGCTTAGATTAGCTTCTCAATAGCATAATTAGATCATTTGTAGCATAAAATCATGGTAACTTAGCTTGCATCATGTTCATTTTTAGCATAAACTAGGTTTTCATACATCAATCACAATGGTTTCATTGATTCTCTTCCATAGAATCAACTCAAACAAGCTCATTAATCACGGGATTGGGAAAGGGTCATTGTTTCACATCAACACGACACAAATTCCAAAAAGGGATAAGTTTCAAATGGGTTAGAGTAGGAATTTAATTGTTCTTGTAGGTTGTAACTTTTAGTTTCAATTAAATGCTTAGTTTAATTTTCTAATTTGAATTATCTTGTTTGGTAGATGCAGGTTTATTTGGGTAAATTATGCTTCAATTCATCATGGATTAAGTGTAATCGATCCAAACTAGCAATCCTCATCTCACATTATGGTGCTAGGAGGGAAAAACATTAACATTTTTTAGCTTGAATTTTGTTTGTTTGTTGTTTTGTAGGATACAGTGACACCAAACTACAAATAGTGGCACTATTTAAAGAGTTTTTCCATATAGTGACACCATCACAATTTGAAATCCTAATGTCGAATTAATGCACCAGCGTTGATTTAAATCTGGCGATGCTGATATAATCTAGAGGTATCAAAAAGTTCTAACAAGGACGCCAAAACTTCACCAAAGTGACTCCAAAATATCTCAAACCATGACGCTACTACAAGAAGCAATGTCGAACCAAATCTTGATGCTATCGTGCTCACTATTTTTGTTGCAGAGCGTGCCTGTTTTCACCAAAGCGATGCCCATACTTCAAATTGCAACACTATCATGTTCAATGATGCCCAGCTAGGGTAAGAAATTGTGCGCTTTCTTTTTTGACATGTGATGTAATTTCTTTGATTTATCTAACCACTGATGTGCTTCTGACTGTGTTCTAGTTGTTAGACTAACAAGGTTTTTGTAGGTTCAAAGACATGGAGCTAAAGTGAAAGCCTTTTCTATCTTGAATTATATAATTGTAACAAGTGTTTAATGCTTTGGGTAAATTATAACCCAACTTTCATGCTTTCTTCTTTATGGTTTAGGACTGTAGACATTCAAATTTGACCACTTCCATATGGTCAAAGTCATCTCCTTATTTATCCCTTTACTCGTCTACTTTTCTGATATTAATATTTCATCATTTGCATAAGGTTCCTAAATAATTTAATTTAATAATTAAATACTGTTACCTTCTTTCCTCTCTAAATTAAATAAATATACCACTTTATTTAATTTAGTCATGTAACCTCTTTGAATTTAAGCCAATTTTTTAATTCTTCCTTTTCTCTCTCATTGTCACATCCTCAAACTTTTGAAAGTTGGTCTCTAATTCCTCTTAGCCATCTAACCCTCTTCTAATCATAATTAATTTAATTAATTTATGGTTAGAATGTGTCACATCGTCCAACATTTTTCACTTGCTTCTAATCTTTAGTTAATTAGCTTAATCATGTGTTTGCACAACCTTAATCAAGGTCATTAGCCACATTTAGCATGCCCTTTTAGTCAACCTTTTTATTTGTTTTTCTTGGTATTGACCCTCTTTCCCATGTGAATTTTAAATTCACATTTATTCCTCCTAGAATCTCCTCTTCCCATGCATCTTCTAGAATTTTTTGACTTTATCAAGTCACATGTGGAAAAAGGCTTCCCTTTTTGGAACCTTGTCTTGTCCATGATATTCTTGCAAGTATGTGAATTTTTAATTCAAATTTATTTCTCCAACTACTTTCCCTTTTCCTATGGATATTTTTGAAGAATTCTAAAATTCCTCAAAAGTCACTTTCATTCCCACTTGGCAACAAGAAGTTCCTTTTTGAGGAAATCTTTCCCCAATGTACTTGCAAAATAATTGTCCTTCCACCTCATGTACCCTCCTTCCACCTCATTTACACATCACCATCCCTAAGCCATATCACATTCCACCTGTCAAGATGTGAGGGCTTGTGAATCCTCAACTCACCATAGCTCTTCATCTTAACCTTGTTGGATGAATCTCAATTGTTGAATTCTCTAGAGAATTAAACTTCCTCTATAAATACCCCCTCTTTTCTCTCATTTATGGGGTTGATCATTGTGCTAACCAAACTCTTGTAAAATTTTCATTTGAGCCATACTTAGCCAAAAAAATTCATTCCTTGCATTCATCATAGCATTTCCATCCATATTGTATCTCATTCATACATCTTTTTCCATCAAGAGGAGCATACATCATGTAAACAATCCAAGGGCCAACCAAAGGAGCAGCTTAACAAACTATTATTGTTCTATCTATTCTGTTGAGTTTAATTTTTTTTCCCTATCTTGAGGTGTTAGGTGTTTTGGTGGTTTCTTACATGTCTTGTATTGCTACTCATTTTCAGGATTACTTTTACTCCTGATCACAAGGACAACTAATTTTCCATTGGGCTTAAAACTTACAATCTTAGGACCAACTATATTTTAATTAGGCTTAAAATTCATTTTCATTATTTTTTTTGGTTTAAAATGAACACTCAAAGTTGGATAAAATTGAACGTTCATAGATCATCATTTTACTTTGGGCTTAAAATTGAACAAGGAAACTTCATATTTCATTTTGTGCTTAAAATGAACTCATCACTACTTTGAAGGGTTAAAATTTACAACTATTTGCTATGTTTTGTGATTTTCAATGTTGTTAGTGGATGTGTATGCAATTCTCTCATAGCATTTGGTGATCTTGAGAAATATAAACATTCCTTAACACTTTGAAAAATCACCTACATCTTTCAATTTGGATTAAAACATAATCCCCTTGCGAGTGTGAGAAAAAGGCATAGTGTGTGTTCTCTCTTTGTTCCTACGAATGAAGATGATTGAACTATGAATGTACTTCCTCGCTATTTTTTATCTTTAGGGGGCTTGCCTTGGTGGGAAAAGGTATTCACCCCAAGGGAATGACCCAAGCGGTAATGAGCTAATGCCAAGCTCTTCCAAACCACGATATAAATGTGTGGTTGTAATGAAAGTTGTGATCAATGGGAAGCGGTACATGATAGCTCTCCCTCAGTATCTTTATGATGTGTAAAGCCCTTTCTAAGGTTTGGGAGACCTCTTGATGGAGTTTATCATTGCACCCCCTAAACTAGAAGCCATTATTATGAACCCTTGTTTAGAAGCCAAAAATCATTAATATTTTTTGGTGCAAGAATGATCATTCTAAAGTCACCCCACATTCATACTATTAAATTATAGAAATAGAAAAAATCCTTTTGATCTATGGATTTTAAGTATTTTGAGATTTGGTAGTCCCAAGAAGTGTGTGTTATGGAGGGGAGCCAGTGTTGCCAAATCTCTAACTGTTCACATTGTTTATTGTTTGGAGAAATCCTAGTGGGACTCAATAAATATAGCCATTTCTAGCCTAGAATTGTAATGATTGTGAGTCAATTTAACACTTTTCTTGGTTTCAAAACAATACAAAAACAAACATTCACTACCATCTTCAAAATTTCAAACACATTGGTTAAATATGGACTTCTTTAGTTAGCCTTGATATTACTACTTGTCCTAAGGATTTATCCTTAGCAATTTCTAAATATATTGACATTAATCTCAAATCTATATTTTCCCAAAGACAACATAGGCAATTATGGCTTTAATCTCATGATTTTCATGAAATGGACATTGTGAAAGTTATGATGTTTTGGGCATAAACATCTAGTTTGGAAACATTATCAAGACAAGTGTTTGTAAAATCAATTCATTAAGCAAGATAAATTGAAAAATGAACCCCACATGACTATTTGGAGACCGATTTCTCCCATTGAACAACCTAATCTTGCAAGTACTATAATTCAGCCAAACTTTGAACTCATTAACGGAGAACAAACCAACCTCATTAGTAGTTTGAGAAGCTTCACTTTTGAAACAAAGAAAACAAATACACAGTGGAGAAATGCAGCAATCATTTTAGATGAAGAAGAGGAACAAGTTGATATTGAGGCTAGAAGGCCCACATTACCACCCCTCGTGTGGAAATAAATATCTTCCTTTCTTCCATAAACTTGAAATGTTTCTACATGATCTCACATAAAGTCAAGATCCCTAAAGTAAGGTCTAGAGGTCCTCATTTTATACTTAGACATCTCACTCCAAAATATCTCAAGAAACATCTTTTAAAACTTCACAAGAATAGAGACAGGTTAGTAGCAAACTTTTATAGACATGCTTCAAGGTACAATCCAAAATTATATACATTATTTTAGAGTTAAAATCCTAGTCTTTTTCATGATACTGAACTCCTCTAAGTGATCCATTAAACAATCAAAATCCATAGGGGAAGATCTCCATCCTGTCATTGAAAATGTGGATATCATAGTGCACAGTTTAGTAAGAAGTGGTATTCAATACTTTATCGCAATCGCTACCGCTTGTTAAGAAACTTTTATGCTCAAGCTAGGAGGATCTGAATAGGTCTAAACATCCCCATCCATCCTCTCATCTAAATCAACATTGGTGCTTTAGGATTTGAACATTTTAGAGGTCTAGCATCATTCTCACTACCTTGGTCTTGTCAAAACAAAGTGTCACTTTAAAGTCAACATTAGGTCAAACATTTTAGTCACCCCTTCATCAAAATTCATCTTTCACTTCATCCAACTTTGCAAAATTTCAAGTACACCAACACTTTGTGACTTAAACATCAAATCAAACCAACCAACTATCTCACTTTCCTATTTTATATATGAAATGCATCCTTTTCAATGCATTTAGACAAGTTAGTTATCATCTTTGAACTAGTCTATCTTGAAGGTCATGAGTCTACCCTAAAGATTTACAAGTTCATAAACATCCTTTATCCCAACATCAAAACATCAAACTTTTAAGTCAAAAGTATTGTTCCAAAACATTTTCAAAGATCACTTCCCACATCACCCATATTTTCATCCCCCATTATCATCATTTCTCCAAAAATACTTAGAGTGTCCCTTTTACCTATATTTGAGTCAACTAGAGAGTTCAAACACTACAAAACTCAACACAACTCTCCCATAGGTGACACAAATTTTATGGTAAAAAAGAGATCACAACACAAGAGAATCATGGAGAAAACCAAAGTTACATTTACCTCAAGTGATCCAAATCCTTTAGAATTTGATCTTAGAAGTTAAGTTACCCCATCACAACCCTCATCTCCTTCAAGACCATATGAGATAGAAGATATCCCGAACAACCCATTTGAGCTCACTAGGGAGGAAATTACGGAACATCAAGCCTTTGAAAATGTAGCTCCAATTTCCCCTCCTTTGTGGCATAGAATTTAACACAAGGTGAAACATATATTTTTGGGACCCTATGGACTACTCTTGCACTTCTAGGGTTTTTCACCTAAAAGGAGAGAGATAGGGCCAAAAATTCCAATGATTCACTCAATTTAGGATGTATGCAATGTTTTTTAAAGTAAATGAACTTAAATAAATGCAATTGACTAATCTAAATGACTGAAAATGAATGCAAAAGTGCAATTACAACTATGTTTGAAAACACATCATGATATGAAAACAACTATGTAAATGAAGAAATAATGCAAAACAGAAAGTACAAAGATGAATCTGAGTGCACTTGGATGAATTGTGATTATTCTATAGTGTTCTGAATGCTGATGGAAATTACTAAATTTTCACAAGGGGACTCATTCGTCCAGGGTGGCGAATTAGTCCTCCTCCTAGTGAAAAAGTGTTGGGAGCTGGTTTTTGTCTATCGGGATCTAGAATTTGACAAAATTTATATTTTCAGTCCTAAGGTGGGACTCATTTTCCATGGGTGGAAAATCAATCCTCTCCCAAATTTCTAAAAAAAATAGGAGACAACTCTACAACACCAAATATGGAAATGTCTGCTTGTCAGGTTACCGATGTCAGTTTTGCAAAAAATGGACAAATAACTCTCTCCAAGCTTGAATTTGACTCAAGTTGACTTGAAGAACCTATTTGACTTGGAAATAAATCTTTAACACCTAATAACCTATCAAATATACATACAAAGAGTTGCAAACAAACATGCAATAGGGGGAAAATGATTGAGGGTTAGTGAATAGGGGTTTGTGTTGGTCAAACCCCACTTTTGGTAATTAAACCCTTGAAAAGATAATGAAATGAAAGAGAAAGATAAACTAATAACATTCAAGTGCTATCAACTTACCTAAACCTTGATGATGCAAGTTTGAAGTAATTCCAATGGCTACTTCAAAGTGCTTGAATTTTTGATATAAAATGCTTGAATGCTTGAGATTTCTTGAATATGATATGTGAATGTTGGAGGATGTAAAATGAGATGAAAAACACTTATTTATATAATTCTTGTGCCTTAGTATTCATTCATACTTCATCACAAGCTGACATCAAGTGATTTTGAATAAAATCCCAAAAGGAAATTTGAAATATTTTGAATTTGGGGCCAATGGGGACTCATTTGCCACCCATGGAAAATGGGTCCCACCTAGGACCTAAAAACATGTGTCAGGAAATATGTTGTATATAATGTTATTTGTCAAGATAACATTCAAAAATACACTTAATTACAACTTATGAGGGCACAAAGAGACCAAATAAAGCATGAGAAGGGTGTAAATAGTGAAAATATGCCTAGAAGAACTTGAAAGATTGTTACAAGACTTTACAACACTTCAAAATAGGACTTGTTGATGAGTAAAAAGGTAATTTTTAGGTAAATTGCATTAAATAGAGTCTAGAAGAATTTAGAAATGTCTTACAACACTTTACAACACCTTCACAAGATGTTCTTTAAATTTTAGTACCTAAATAAGCATGTTCAAGCAATGTTACAACATAAAATCAAAGCAACATAGTTCCAACACGATGAAACAAGACCTAAAAGGCCATGAGAATGACAAGGGGAAATTTTTCTATGGCACACAAGGTTTAACAACTCCATCATTAGAACTAAATCAAACATCTTTTCCTAGTCTTGCAACCAGCCTTGCTAAAGACTTTGGTCATAATTCACCATTTGATATAGTAGTACACTTGTGGGTACCATTGACACTAATCCTCCACCTCCAACAACCACTTGGACACCTACTTTTGGTGCTCCTCCTATTCCTAAAGCTCCAAAATAGCTACACACACTACTTGAACTTCATTATTCCACAACCACTTCGACATTTCAGGGACACCCCTCTTCATCCACACCTATGAGTACCACAAGTGTTCCCACCATCACACAAAGTAGTATAGAACAAGTATCTCAAAATAGAACACAAGGGCATGTTAATACCATATCATAGAACCAACCCTTAATGCAAATAGGGACATCTTTATCCAACCCTCTAGTTGGTTCATCCATTCCATCTACCACTTCCACCTCATCCACTATCAACCCACATCAAAAAAATCCCTTGGTTACAAGTTCTGTCAATCCAGGAAGTACCTTGATCACAAATCCCTTATTTACATCTTTGGCACAAGGAAATCCTCAAAACATGGGACAAGGAAATCTTTTCAATCAATGGACTCAAGGTCCTAGTATATCATTTTCATTATAAAATTTAATGACATCATCCTCATCTTTTCCCATAGTCCCCTTTACTATGCCAAATCAATTGGAACCTCAAACACTCATTTCTCCACCTCATTCTACCATCTTACAAGGAATGTTAAATCAAGCTACCTCTCATTAGCAATCCATTACCCACTCAAAACATCAATATCCATAATCCTCCACAGATGTCTACACAGCCACCTGATCCCACATTACAAGCACATGCCTTAGCTTTACAACAAGCCTATCAACAAGTCATCCAAAAATAGCAACAACAACAAGCAGCCTTATCACAACAACAACATCAATCTCAGCAAGCAGCCTTAGCACAACAACAACATCAAGCTCAGTAAGTAGCCTTAGGAAAAAAACAGTGACATTAAGCATAGCAAGCAGCCCTAGCACAACAATAACAACAAAAACAAGCAGCCTTGGCAACACAACAAGCAACTTTATTAGCACAACAACAATATCAAGCTCAACAGCAAGCCTTATTAGCTCAATAGTATTCCCAACAACAACAAGTTTCTTATTATCCTCACTTGAATATCGTCAATCTAAACCCATTAGGAACATATACATCAATACCCCAATAATCTTCACATAATCTCACACCACCATACACCCCCAATAACTCATTTGTCATCCCACCATATGTTCCTCCACCTAACCCTCAAGATGATCTAGCATCACAATTGAAAGTACTCTCATGATAAATGCAAGACCCTCACATGGGCAAGGTAGAGAAGCCCCATACATAGAACTTGTGTCCTTATCCATTTGACCAAAACATAGCAATGATACCATTCCCTCTTGGTTTTGAAATCCCCAAATTTGACAAATATAAAGGGAGAGGAATTCTTGTGGGTCCCATATCAAATAATTTAATGTCATGTGCATGGAGGTGACTTACAATGATTCATATCTAATGCACCTCTTCCCTTGAAGTTTAACAGATCATGTTATGGATTGGTTTTCTCATCTGCCTCCTGGTATCAAAACTTTTCAAGAAATCACTAAAAAATTCATCGATCATTATTCCTTCAATCTTGAAATGAATGTTAGTCTAGAATAATTATACACTCTTAGATAAAATCAAGGGAAAACCTTTGTTAATTTATTGCAACGATGGAGACAAAGAGCTTGTAAAAGCAAGTGGTTGCTTCATGATGAACAAGAAGTAGGAATTATCATAGCCAACCTGGATCCAAATCTATCATTCCACTTGAAAATGCAGTGCATCACATCATATGATGAACTTTTCCCTAGAGCCCTTAACATCGAAAGAGCTTTAATCTCACAATGAAATACTCAAGTTTACAAAAACAACCATCCTTCAACTAGTTTGAATGAGAAACCTTGTGTCTGGGAAAAGAATAAAAATGTAACAAATGACAGTGTGGTAGATGCTAAGGTCATACTAAGTGCTCCTAGACCTAACAAAAATCAAGTTTCCAACATTCAACCAATGATACAACAAGCAGCACCTCCTCAAAACAACAAGACCAATAACACCGACATACAACAAAGGAAAACTGCTAACAGGAATAACTATCCCAAATGCAAGTACACAAAGTTATCGAAACCTATCCAAATAATCATGAAGAAGTTGGTAGAGTCAAATTTTATAACACTTCCCAACTTTGAAAACTACCAAGAACCACAAGAGAAACCATCCTGGTACAACGAGTGCAATCTCTATGACTTTCACAAAATCAAAGGACACAAAATAGCCAACTACATGAAACTTAAGAACATCATCTAATACCTCATAGAAAATGATACCATATTTCTTGAGGTTCCTGTTGGGAATCAAGATCTTAAGATATACAAGAACCCTATGTTGGATCATAACAAAGCAAACGACAATGGCAAAGCTAAGGATTACACAAATGTGCAACATACCTATTCCAATGTGGTTTCCTCCTACAATAGTGTCATTACTATTTTCACCATCAAAGGAGCTAGTATAGAATATGGAGTCACCACACGATGTGGAAAAATAACTGTTCAAGGAATCCCATCTCAATCTAGGACACAACCTACTTTTCGCTCATCTAATCCTTGCAAGTACAATCTTCTAGATTAGCTTAAGTAAACCCCCACATAAATATCTATCTTAGAACTCTTAAGATTATCCTCCACACATAAGGATATATTGGAGAAAGCCTTGTCTAAGTCATCTATTCCTGAGAATATTGATATTGATTAGTTTCAAGCTATGCTAGGGCATATCACAAACCATCTTCTTACCTTCTCCAACAAGACCTACCATCACAACCATCTCATAATTGTACTTTACACCTTGAGGTTTTCATTCATAAAAACAAGGTCAAAAGAGTCTTGGTAGATGGAGGTGTTGGTATGAACATTTGTACCCTACAATTGATCAAAAATCTAGGCTATTCAAAAGATACAATTAAGAAAATAAAAATTACCACTATTAGATCATATGATGACCAAGAACAGGTATCACAAGGAATCATTGCACTTCCCATTCAATTGGGGCCTCTTATTGCAAAGACTACATGCCAAGTGCTTGATCTTGATCTTCCCTATAAAATCTTACTTGGTTGGCCATGGAACCATGCCCTAAAAGTTGTAGCCTCAACCTGTCATTAGTGTGTGAATTTTCCTTTCGAAGGCAGAGAAATCACTATCCATGGAGATCCTGGGCCTTTTTACTACTGCAAAAGTCTTGAATCCAAGTTCTATAAGATACCCCAAATACCCAAAAATGATGAAGAACCTACACCATCAAGCTCATTTATTGACCCATCATCCCTGGCCTCTACTTTAGCATCAAAAATTCCCATTGTGCAGAGTATACCCGATGTCAAAGCAATGATCTAGGATGATGGTTGCAGAAACTACAAACTATTGAAAGACACCTTTGTCTTGGGAGAGTTACCTGTTTCTCCTCAGTCACATGGGAAACCTACATCTAGCACCAAAGAACCTAAAACAATCAAGATGGCAGCTACTACCTTCACCATGTGGGGGATTCGAATCAAGAATATTTCAATGAGGAAGATATCTCTAAACTCCTCTATCAAGATGAAAGACATGGTCTTGTTCTTCCCATGGAAGATGACAAAAAATGCTTGCAACTAATGAAAAGCATGGGATATAATAAGAATTAGAAGCTGGGATAGAATGACAACAGTTTTCCAGAACCCATCATTCTTGAGAAACGGTTAAAGAATCTTGGCTTGGGTTGTACTACTAGCAAGGTCACACTTATTGGCAAAGGTACTTTCGCTAAATGGGTTGAGGTTTCCTCTTGGTCACCTACATTGCATTATACAACCTTAGATGACTTTCCCCTTGATGTTGACCTATTTGAGAACAACACACTCTTTATGATATACATAACATCCTTTGTCCCAAGCATTCAACCAATCAAAATATTCCTAGTATACCCATAACTTATTGACATGGACAAACAAGGACCACCGATTCTAGATTTATTTTAAAGTAATGAAGCAATATCAGAATTCATGTGACTCTGTGACAATTTATGATGGGTAGATCACAACGTGGGCTTCAACATAGATCTCAACACAAGAACATACTATGGGGAGATGATTAAATTCTTCAATCACAAAATTAATGAAATGCAACTAGCATGCAAATCCTTGAGTGAAAACCACCTAGTGGCACTCTCTGATCCTAAAATAGTAAAAACAAAGGATGCATCTGATGGTGAAAACCTCTTTGAGGTTCCCAAGGATGAGGGATCTAATCTCCCCCTTAGTGCAATGCATCCAGAGAAGTTAACAATGCTAGCAGAAAAGGCCACTTTAATCAATGTGGGAACATAAGAAGCACCTAAGATCACTTTCTATGATGAATCATTGTTGGACGAAGAACAAAAGAATCTTGCAGCATTTCTCAAAGAGTGAAGAGCTAACTTTGCATGGTCATACACAGATATGCCAGGCCTTGATCTAAAAGTGGTTGTACATCACTTAGCAATTTATCCTAAAGCCAGGCTAGTTAAGAAAAAATTAAGAAAGGTACACCCTCAGATAGCACTCTTGTTCAAACTAGAGTTACAAAAGCTTCTTGACATTGTATTTATCTGACCAATAGATTATCCTAAGTGGGTTTCAAACTTGGTCTCAAAACCCTCTAGGGGCGTCAGAATATGTACTGACTTTAGAGACTTAAACAAAGCATGTCCAAAGGATAATTTCCCTCTTCCTAACATCGATCTCATTGTGGACTTAACAACTGGGCATGAAATGCTATCACTCATGGATGGTTTTTTAAGCTATAATTAGATCATAATCACCAAGGAAGAACAACATAAAACTGCATTCACTTTTCCATGGGGAACCTATTGCTAGAATGTGATGCCATTCAAGTTAACAAATGCAGGAGCAACCTATCAAAGAACCATGACCCTCATATTTCATGACATGATCAGAAAAATAGTTGAAGATTATGTGGATAATATTTTGGAAAAATAAAGGAAGATAAATGAACACATACAAGTCTTAAGACCTATCTTTGATAGGCTTGAAGAATACAAGGTACGACTAAATCCAAAAAAATATTTCTTTGGGGTCACATCAAGGAAAATTCTTGGCTTTATTGTCTCACAAAGAGGGATAGAAATTTATCTAGCAAAGGTAAAATCCATCCTATACATGGGACCACCACAAACATTGAATCAAATGAGAGGGTTACAAGGAAGACTGCAATCCATCATACGGTTCATAGCCCAACTATCAGATAAAATTCACCCCTTTTCTCATCTTCTCCATACAGGGATAACCTACAACTGGGATGAAAAGTGTGATAAAGTTTTCCAGCAGATCAAATATTATCTACTTACACCTCCAGTGCTCATGCCACCAATACCGAACAAGCCACTAATCATGTACATCTCAACAATAGCAACAACACTAGGAGCTCTTTTAGCACAACATGATGAAAATGGAAAGAAAAGGGCTATCTACTATATTAGTAGAACCTTGGTGGGATATGAGATGAACTATTCACCCATTCAGAAGGAATTCCTAGGAGTAGCTTTTTCTTCAAAACAATTTAGGCACTACATGTCACATCAAATCAAGCTCATTGCAAAGATTGGTCCACTAAAATACTTGTTATCAAAGCAACTCTTATAGGATGAATGGCTAAATGGGTGATGATCTTAATAGAATTTGACATAGAGTATGTGGAACACAAAGCAAACAAAGAACAAGTAATCACAAACCAATTGGAAAAATCACCTATCTATGCTAAGAACCCCTTGATATCTAATTTCCCTGAGGAATCAATATTCCTTTCAATCTCACAACTTAGTGGAAGATGTACAAGTTGATGGATCGTTCACCCAACATGGATCCAAAGCAAGAATTCTCTTTATCACCCCTCAAGGTGATTGCATTCCAAATTCATACATGATATCATTCTCGTGTACTAACAACATTACTGAGTATGAATCCCTAATCATAGGTCTAAGTATAGCAGTTCAATGGTAGATTCAAGAGATGAAAGTTTATGGAGACTCGCAGCTAGTTATCAACCAATTCAATGGTGAATATCAAACTAAAGATGACAAGCTTACTCCTTACAAGAAAATGGTGGAGAATCTCAAGGATCTCTTTATAGACATAAATTTTGAGAAAATTCCTTGCATGAACAACAAAGTAGCAGATGTTGTAGCAACAATCAAATCATTGTTAGGCATGTCGAACAATGTCCTCCAATGTAAATTCTTGGTATAATAACTCATACCAACTTTCAAAATCCCTAAATCTAAATTTGTGTGTGCCATTGTTAGTCCTAGATCCCTGTCCTATCATGACATATTCATTTACCTAAGTAGAGGAACCCTTCCATCGGATGTCATCTTGAACCTTAAAAATACCTTTGTTAAAAAGGCATCCCAATTCATGATCCTAGGAGATACCCTCCTTTATTGTCAAAGCATCAAAGGGACATTACTACGATGTCTTAACCAAGAGGAAGCCTTAATTACTTTAATAGAAGTACATGATGGCATATGTGGGTCCCATTCTAGTGTTATGGCATTAGCTAAGAAAATATTGAGGATGGGGTACTATTGGCCAACCATGGAAGAAGAAGCTCATCAGTATGTGCAGAAGTGCATCCAATGTCAACAGCATGGGGATCTTATTCATGCTCCAGCTCAAGAATCATAGCCAATAATCACACCTTGTCTTTTTTCACAATGGGGCCTAGACCTCATAGGAAATATCACCCCAACCTCATCTAATGGCTACAAGTTTATCATAACCACCACTAAGTACTTTACTAAGTGGGTAGAAGCCATTCCTATGAACTATATAATGGGGAAATAGATTACCAATTTTATCCTAAATTACCGTATATGTCATTATGGTGTTCCTCAAACTCTCATCTTAGATAATGGAACCTCTTTTAAAAATCATGTGAAAGAGTTGTGCCAAAGATTCAATATCCAACACCGATTCTCTACCCCATATTATCCCTAAGGCAATGGCCAAGTTGAGGCTACAAACAAAACTATCCTAAAAATTCTAAAGAAAATAGTTAATGAATCTAGTCATGACTAGCATCTACAGCTAAATCTTGCTCTTTGGGCTTATTGAACTAGTATCTACAAGCCTACAGGTGCAACCCCGTTCTCTCTAGTTTATGGATCAGAAGCTATCCTACCTATTAAGGTTGAGCTCCCATCATTGCAAGTGTCACTACAAAACTTGATTACTGAGAAAGAATACAGAGTGTCCCAACTAAATGAATTATAATTCCTGGATGAACATTGTCTTGACGCCCTCAATCACTTGTAGGTATATCAAAATTGATTGAAATGGAGCTATAACAAGAGAATCAAATGTCAGTCATTCCAAGTCAGAGATCTTGTCTTAAAGCAGAATCAAAAGAACCTTCCAAATCAAGATAGCAAAGGAAAGTTTGAACCTAACTGGTTGGGTTCCTTTGTCATCATAGCAAGCTATGGATCAGGAGCATACCAACTTTCAACCCCTAAATGTGAACCCTTGTTGGAGCCAACTAACAGGTTGCATCTCAAAAAGTTTTATGCCTAGTCTTGAAGGGTATAAAATTAGAAAATATATAAAAAAAACATAAAATAATCAAAATCCAAAAAATGAGAAAAAGGATTGAAAAAGTAAAGAAAAAAATTATCCTCTAGTGAAATCCACTTTGGTGGTGCTTTGGGCAAGTACCTTGGTGAAAACCTAGCAAAAAGGGACCTTGTGTAAATAAAGCATCTCCATCTATTCTTTGGCTCTTTTGTCCTATCATTTTTTGTACCTCCATTTATCCATCATTTGCATCCTTATCATGGTTTGACACTGTGAGGTATCATGAACCCTTTAGCACTACTTGGGTCCCAAAGGTCAGTCTATCCTACCTTTATTGAAGTAGTCTAGCATATCACATCGAGGGAATTTTGTTATGAGTAATATGGGGTTCTTGTATATCTTAAGGTCATCAGAATCTTACCTCAAAAACACCAAAAAAAATCATAAAATATTACCTCGAAAACACCAAAAACATTCATAAAATATTCTCTGAGAAATCCAAAAACATTCAAAAAATTGAAAATTCAGAAAATCCAAAACATCCAGAAAACATCAAAACCCTAAAAAGGTCAAACATCAAAAATCCAAAAATAGAGTTGCATTGTCAAACTATGTCATCTCTAAGCTTGAATGTAGGCAAGGCCATCATTGATGTGCCCCCGAGACACCCTAGGTCAGTCCTTTAGGAGTCCATCATAATACACTGACGTCTTTCATCTATTCATATCTTCATCTTGTAAATGGATCAAGTCAGTTGAACTATGTGGTCTATGCATGTATAACGTAGGCAAGGATAATCTTTGATCAACCCTCAAGGCCCCTAGGATAGGTCTTTAGGTTAGGTTCTTGGTTGAAACTCTTTAAAAATCCCAAAAACATCCAAATATTTAGAAAATCACAAAAAAATCCAAATATCTGAAAACCCCTAAAACATCCAAATATTCTCAAAAACACAAAAACATTGGAAAATGGAAAACACAAAAAAAGAGAAAATATTCAAAAGACCTAAAAAGCCTCAAATATCTCAGAAAACCCTAAACATCCTTAGAAAATTTGAAAATCCTAAACATTTGCATAAACTTTAAAAAAGACCAAAAACAACCTCAAAACATTTTCAAAATACCAAAAACATTGAAATATTCCAAAAAATCCAAAACCACCCATCCCATCTCACTTTCACCTGCAATAAGCTTTCACCCATAATAAATCATTTTTCACCTTCACCCTTTGGTGAAACAAGTGGAAAGAAAACATAGCAAGTTGTAAAGTGAGAACCTAAAAGTCTAAATCATAGGTAAATAAGTCAGTGAAGTTTATATCAACAGCTCATCTTAGCATCATCATCCCAACATCAAACAACATTTGATCAACATGTCCTAGGATGTATCCTTCCTACAATGGACATAAGTATCAGATATCACTTTAGCTAAACTTAAACTAGGAAAGAGATATAGATAACACTGACTATTTGTCTTTGATCTTTTCTTATGATTTGTCTTAATGACCCATTATGAGGACCTTTCAATGATGTATAACAAAACAATTTAGAGATAAAGGAATGGGGCATTGATCATTATCTCTCATTTGTTGTGCTTGTGGGTACTCTTGTAAAATAATCTTGGTGCATAGTTACTTAGTTGTGTGTAAGAAGGTCATTTAGGGTATGTTGTTGACTATTGCATATACTTTGGTCCAATATATTTTTAGCTTGTAACTTATATTCCAATGAGGTTTCCATATGTCAAGGTGTGAACAAGAACTATCCTATCTATTTTCCAAGTCAAATTCCATTACAAATACAAAGTTGTCCTGGTTATCAATACCTTGATGCATCATCTCTATGTGTTATATCAAACAATAAGGAACAATGGAAAGTCCCAATCCCAAAGTGTGAGCATCTCATCATCCTACATTTCATCCTCATTTTGCATTGTCTCATCACCATATCTAATAAAGTCTCGATGGATCATGGCTTTTTTGGATCTTTTGAAGCAATCATTGAAATCAATGGGCATTCATTCTTTATTCTTCTATCTTTTTTTCACACTAACCTAGTATCATGACAGTCAAAAAAAACATCATCAATGTATTCATCTTTCATCCACAAACCATCAACATACATGCATCTTATAATCATAGCATAATCATAAAACATCCATCACCATAATCATTAAATATCACATCATACATTCTACATAATCATTTGAGTTGTGATGAATAATATACATTATAAGCATATCTTAAATTGTTGCATATCATATCATACACATGAATTTCATTAACATTTACATCCATATGAATACATCGTCATCATAAATTTGCATAGAAAATATACAAAATGAAATTCATGGACACATCATTTGCATCCATAACATTTGCATATCATAATCATCCATCTATGACATATTGTGAAAAGATAATGAAAAAGAACATAACATTGCATCCATCCATATCATGATCATTGCATATAGCATAGGCATAAATAAAGTGCATCCATACATAACCAAATATAAGCATTTCATATCATATGCATTCATAAGCATAAAATAAAGTGAACACATCACAGCATAAATCAATCATATTTGTATCATATATATATCAAAAAATGAATTTCATGGTACAAAATTTGGATCAGTGTATGTATAACAATCATGAGTACACTATCCATGAGGCTATCAAAAAGGATCCCATGAATGTATATCTCTGATGAAGAATCGGGAAACAAAATCAAAAAGTGTATGTACATCAAAAGCTAGCCCTGATCGCTACTACCATCTCTAGCTTGCCTCTCAAGCTGATCCTCTGCTCACAATCGTGCATCACTATGCTACGAATAATCAGGTTGTCTCAATGTCACTGGTACATCTCGGTGATAATGCTACCTATAATATTCAGCCTCTATAACTGCCTCCCGGTATAACCTAACTGAAACTATCTGACCATGAGTGGCCACTGTTTACACCTAAAATTGGTTTGGATAATCAATTAATTAAATACAAGTTATTTAATTAGCAAACCTTCTATTTTGTCTACTTATAAATAAATTCTAAATTTATTTATGCAGTTCACATTTTCTAATTCTTCTATCTTAAATCACATTCTTGTAATCTTAATTAAATATACAAATTTAAATAGTTTCTCTTATTTAATTATCTTTCCTCTTATTAAATTTAAATTCTAAAATTTAAATTTAGTCACATGTCTATAGCTTTTTCCTCTTGCCACCTCATCATGTGTCTCATGAATTTAAATATCCTTAATATTTAAATTGGAATTATCCTCAACAAATTTTGAAACAAACTTGAGACACTTGGCTCTCTTCCTCCATTTATTCTTTCGCACTTGGCAAAGTGTTCTATTAAAGGGAACACTCTCCTTCATTCTCTCTAACTTCTTCATTCTCCACCCTCAATCTTTCCAGCTAAAATCCTAACTATTGGTTGCTACCACATCAGAATATGCCTTGGAAAATCTATAAATACAGCCTCATTCTACAACATTTTATGTCCATTTTTGAGCAATCTTACTCTACAGAATTTTCATTAGACCCTTTGTGAGCATTTAGCTTTGTGAGCATTTAGCAATTAGCATTTTAGAATCATATTAGTTTATAATCATGGCTTTTCCATTAGCTTCATTTTTGTTATCATAATAGTTTTCATACAGTATTTGCATCACAAGATTTAGCATATTATCCTTATCACAGCATCATTATCATAGCATCACTATCATATAGTTCAATTAATCATGCAGGTGTAGATTTCTTGCATTTTCTAGCATTCCATTCTTCAGGTTGTCATTCTAAAGTTCATAGTGCACAAACAATCTGAGAGCCATTATGATTTAACAAATACTTGGAGATAGGAAACAATGGGATGGCTTTAGAGAATCTTATTTATTTCAATTCAATTAGATTGTTATTGGAATTCTCTAATATAAGGTTTCATTGATTGTGTGGTTTTATTACTTATTCACATATTTTTACACACACAGCCACCATCATAGCCTCAATTTGTTGGCATTGGGAAACCTCCTGGTCTCTCTCTCCAATCATGGCCTGTACCCACTATAACGATTGATCTATCTCAGCTGTGAAAAAAACCACCTATTTTCATGCCTGGTCTTGCTCAATAGTAATACTCAAAATCTACTGGCGAGCCTGATCCTGCTCACCAATCAATGCCTACACCTATTGCTACAGTTTTGGTATCTATGCATCCCTCACATCTGGTGGTGGTGGTGGTAGTCATGCCTACTGTTATACTACTAGAGGCTACTGAGGAGGTTGTTTTATAATTGAAGGAGCCCCCAGAACCTAACCATCCTATCCATCCTAGCCACCCTGCCCTTTGCCTCTCACCCCCTGCCTTTGGGTCTCCCTCGGGGAGGAGCCCCTGCTAGAACTATTAGCTATTAGGGAGGAATAAACCATGCATCATATGCAAGCATAGTCTATCCTACTACCTATCCCTAATCATAGGCCTAGGTTCGAACCATCAATTGTCTAAAGCTCTCGACTACCTCAGGAGTTAGAATAGTCAGTCCCCATGGATGTGGGAACCTCTCTGGATGACCTCACAAAAATGGCTCTATAACCATCATCTAGCCTATCCCAAATCTCTCTAAATTGTCAAGCCACCCTGTCTGGTAAATATCTTTCAATGATGGTGTGCTCATGACCCTGCATATATCAAGTCTACCTGGAAAAATGTAGTTGTTGAATATCATCAAACCATGGTGGCATCTAAAGCCATGGGCACCAGTGAAAAAATTATCATATCATCAATCACCTATCACCAATACGAGAGCCCAATCTGAATGGTGTGCCTCAGGTTAATGTCACCTCTATAGCTCCAAATGACCAGATAATTTGACTCCATGTCTACCATTTGAACAATAGGTCGAAGCACAGCAATGTGCTCCCACACCCAAATGTGAAGCAGAGTCACCCCTACACCAATGGCTCTCCCATCACAGTACACAAAATCATGAAAATCATGATATAGGGAGGCAAGCATCATACGCTCCCACACAAAGAGTGTCCTCCTATATAGCATGTGATGCCATGCCAAGCCCCATCCTGGGATGAATCCTCTGTTGCATCTATCTGGGGCAACCAAACCAGAAATAATGGCTGCAATGATCAATTGGAAGGTCAGAACATGACCTCTATATGACTCAAGATTGATCTATGAGGTGGACAAAACAATTTTCTCCATCTCCATAACCTCAAGGCAAGTGTCGAATCCAACATCAACATCATAGATCACATGATCACAATGAATCAAAAAATGAAGGATCCTCCAAACATCCTCCAAGGTCACCATTGCCTCGCCTATTGGAAGGTGGAAGGACAAAGTCTTGCTATGTCATCTCTCGCATAGCACAGTCATCATGGCAAGATTTTTTCAAATTAGAGGTTCATATGCTAGATACCAGAGGCCAATCTCTCCTAGGTGCTCCTAGCGTAACTCTGACAAATTGCCAAGTCTCTCCAACACAATGGCCATATGCTCCCATGACATCAATGATGGAATAACCTCCTACATCCATGAAGTGCACGACATCAAGAAATCAAGGAAATTTGACTCAATTTGGAATTTACATCTAATAAATCACAAAATCGTCGCTATATTCAAATTTCAAATTGCAACGCCCAAAAGAATTTTAATTGCAAATCACAATATGTGTCACCAAATACACTGGTGTCACAATTTAACCTTTGGCAAACCCTAACCCTAATTTCAAATCGGCTAAAGTGTCACTATATAAGTATGCGTTAGGATTTAAAATTAGAAACCCTAATTTTAAATCATAACTAGTGTCACTATAATTCATTTCAATGTCACCAATTTCAATTTGGGCGTCACTATATAGTGACACTGCTAAAGTTTAAATTTTAAAGTGTAATAAATGCATCAAAAAGTCAAATTTCAAATCAAGTTTGGAGTTACATACCGGTGGTCCTACGCCTATAAGCTGCTGGAACTCTCAAACTCGGTTGGAAATGTGCCTGGGAAGTTCTCAATGTGCCATTTTGTCAGAGGGTTAGAGCTCAAAATAGCAAGAATCTGTTAAGTGTGAATGCACAAATGAATTGAAAGTGACCCTTCTTAGCTTATTTAAGCTAGAAATTTAGGGTTTTTTTCCCTAATTTAACCTTGAAGATAGGGTTTATCATCATTTTCACTAATTTTTCTGAATTGAACCTTATTTTGCATTATTTTTTGTGTTTTTGGCATAATTCTTGCATCCCGGAGCCTTTCTAGACCCTTGGGGCAGCTTTTAACCTTTATCGATAAATCAACCCAAAATTCAATAAATTTGCTTGATTTCTTGAGGGGGCAGGGAATCAACTTTATCCTTTCATTGGGGCATCTAAAAAAGAGTTAGAAAATTTTTATTTTTTTATTAAGCAGCAATTTTGATCCAAAAAGAGTTATTCTTTTAATCGAAGCACAGGTACCTCACTTTGAAAAGAGAGGCAAAATGTAGACACTAAAAAATTTCTTGATACACTTGAAAAGGTTTATTAGCATCATTTCTTCTTTAACGCATCCTCTTTTTGCTTAATTAATTAAATTAGCCTAGCTATTTAATTAATTGCATCATTTTCATCCATTAGCCTAATTAATTTAATCGGGTTAATTCATCCCCCTTCACGCTAACATTTCATACTATTAAATTAAATAAATCAAAATATTTAATTTAATTCCCTAAATCATCTTATTTAATTAAATAACCCTAAGTTATTTAATTAAGTATCATATCACCTTTCCCCATTCATTAAATCAATTAACTTAATGAATATCCCTTTAATTATTCAAATCCCCTAATTGCATGATTAAACCTTGTTTAATTAGCAATTAAACTTTAATTTTCCTCTAAAATATTCCCTTCGAATATTCCTTAAATCCCCTTTTTTCACAATTAAAACTTTATGTTAATTTGCAAAATGCCTTTTTCCTCACCCAAATGAATATTCCAAAAGAGTATTCTTATTCCTCCATCATCTAAGAAATGGATAGTTTCACTTGTCTTCTTAAGACCTTCAACCTTTTGAACAAGTCACCTTTGACATGTATGAGCAGTTCAATAGTGTGTTTGTTTAAGGCAAGTGTGTACCCTTGATTAAAATCTCATCATGCATTCTCATCTATTGATGAGAATCCATGATCCATGCCTCTCATCTCCTTCATCTTTGACTATTGATTAATCTTTTTTATCTCAACCCTTCATTCCTCTTTTTCTTTCCAATAAATAGGACACTATTTGGAGACAAATGGATCCATCTTTCAATTGCAAACTTATGTTGTTGAACTTACTTGCATCCACACTCATCTTTTACTCACTTTTAACTTTTTTTAGTTAATTTTAATTGCATAATAGCTTAAAGCATCCATTAATGGCTTCCATGCATCCATCTTAGTTTGTATATGAATTAGGGTTTTCATCTTTTAGCTTAGAATTAGCTTAGATTAGCTTAGCTCGATAACATAATTAGATGATTTGTAGCATAAAATCATGGTAACTTAGCTTGCATAATGTTCATTTTTAGCATAAACTAGGTTTTCATACATCAATTACAATGGTTTCATTGATTCTCTTCCATAGAATTGACTAAAATAGGTTCATTAATCACAAGATTGGGAAAGGAACGTCATTTCACATCAACACAACACCAATTCCAAAATGGGATAAGTTTAAAATGGGTTAGAGTAGGAATTTAACTGTTCTTGTAGTTTGTAACTTTCAATTTCAATTAAATGCTTATTTTAATTTTCCAATTTGAATGATCTTGTTTTGTAGATGTAGGTTTATCTTGGTAAATTATGCTTCAATTCATCATGGATTAAGTGTAATCAATCCAAACTAACGATCCTCATCTCACAATACCTGGTGTACATTGGACTAAACTAGACCATTGTGTGTTTCTCATATTGCCTTAGGGCTCACCTAGTGTATATCAAACTCCACTAGCCCTTGTGAGTGTATCTTCGGACAAACATCCTAGGCTTAATCCATATCATTTGGAAAAATAGTTGAAGCTTGATCTTTTATTCTCTTTCTTCTTTGCATTGATTTTGGCATTGTATGATTTTGTATCTTGTGTCGCTACTGCATTTGTATGTCTCTTTGTGCCTTTGTTGGTTTTTTCATGGGAACTTTAGTCCTAGGGGCTTGATCATCCTCCTTGATTCTTGTCATCTCATATTTCTAAAGTGTGAGTTTGAGTGTGGGCTCATACTATCACTAAAGTGGGGGCTAAATGTGGTTCATAAAAATGTACACCTTTACATTTTCACGCTATATTTTCATCCGCTTAATTAATTAAACTTAATTAAGCTTCTAATGACCTAAGTTATGCATTCCTAAGCCTTATTATTCTCATTTTTTGAAAGGGAAACCAACATTAAATAAATTATAACATTAATTTAAACACCTTAGAAATTGTGTGTCCTAGATTTAGGTCCCAAGACCCATTCACTCGTCCTCTTTAAGTGCCAAGACCCAATTTTAATATGTTTTTGGTGACATTTTAATTATTCAAATTTAATTTTCAAATGTTGGCTTTTGGAATATTTTTTTTTGGAAATTAGATAAACACCTATAAATACATAGTTATTTTATCAATTCAAACTAAAGACACACTATCAAGAGTTGACAAGAGAAAATATTATTGTCAAGAGCATTGAAGAGCATATTTATCAATCATCTAGATGATAGCAATAAAGATCATATCATCATATCAATATTCATGTGTGTTCATGTATTATGTTTTGAAGCTAACATTGTGATGTAAGTTTCAAGCATTCAAGCATAAAATCAAGCCAATTCAAGCAAGACCCAATCCTTGGAGAGATATTTTGGACTTCAATCCTCTAAGGGTAGCCATTAAGGGTTTTGTGAGTTGTGATATAGCATTTTTCATTCATCAAATTATTTTCATTTATCATTATTTCATCATTAAGGTTTAATTACCTAACCAGGGTTTGACCAAGGCAAACCCCTATTCACCCAAAAAAAAACATTTTTCCCTCTCTTTGTATGTGTAGATTTACAAGTGGAGAAGGACTGAAAATCACTCAAAAGAGCAATTTTATAAAGTTATCAAATTTGTCATCAAAGTTGTCAAGCCAGGGAAACTCACCTACAAATTTTATTTTTGAATTTCTGATAGTGGAATCTAGAGAAATCAAAAGCCTAGATTCAAGATCAGAGGACTATGAAATCATATTTTGGACCTCTATACAAAGACCCATTCACCCTAGGGTGAATATATCCTCAGCAGTGTTCAAAACCCACTTTTGGAGCTAGGTACATACCATTCTGCCCTTCTCAAATCTGCCTAAAAGTTATTATTTTTGTTTGTGCTATCATAATACTTTGCAATTCAAGTTTTAGGTCACATAATTGAGTTTATTAAAAGGAATTTAGTTTTATCTCCCAAAAGTGCATTCGGTCATTTTTTTCATAAGAAAACATCATATCATTCCCAATAGGGTTGATTCACCTCAGGGTTGAAAGTCAATCCTATCCTTGGGAGATCTCTTTTTCTAATGAAACTAGGAAAAGTGAGGGTGTCCTAGATCATCGTTTCATTTTTGTGACATACCTCATACCTTCTCTTTTTTTCTTTGTTTCAGCATTACATTTGCAAACATCTACAACATCAATTAGGTTGGCCTAATTAGATGAAACATGTAATACATTAATCTCTCAACTCAAGATTCAACCACACACACCTCAAAACTTGTAACACATCAAAATAGGTTGGAAGGGACCTATAATTACTCCCTTAAGTTTTCTCAAATCATACTTTGACTTCGCACAACCCCAAACTCTTTAGGTCAACACCAAATCTAGTAAAGACTGGTGATATGAACCAAATATTCATTCATAACACAAAATGTGAACCACCAAAGAACTTTCCACTTGGACCACTCATACTTTTGATACCTGTAAGAACTCTCACAAAACCGCATAACCAAATATTCTTCCATGATGGACTGCTCTAGCATTCCAATTATGTACTCTACATCACTAATACTATTGTGTTGGAAAACTCAATACTCTATCAATCATTACTTTTACACCGGAGGACATCAAGACATGAAACTTTGGATTTAATATCCTCCAACATATACCAAAGTTTCCTTAGAACTACATAACCTAATTTTGCATGGTGGAGCAATGCAGACCTCAGAACAAGTTCCCTGTACACTAAAAAGTAAGCTCTATGGCTTATCCAAATATCAACACATATGATCTGCACCAAATAGAAACTCTTGCACCTATATAATGTATTTCCATCACTACAATCACTCACACTCATCAAACATAAATACTTAAATTTTGACATCAATGACAACACCATATATGCCCATGCTCATGTTTCTAACAATCTCATCAATGATAGGAAAACTTCCAACAATCTCCCCCTTTGTCATTAATGGAAAAATTCCAAAAACTATTCTCCAAACTATATTCCAAAATACTTTCCAACAAACCATTTTCTCAACTACTTTCCCCAGTAACTACTTTCCCCCTTTGACATCAATGGGAAAGGGTGCACTATTCAAGCATACATATTTACTCCCCATGGTTGATATATATATATATATATAAGGCCAACTCCCTCTAATAGTGCTATCCATCAAAAATGATCAAAATTTGCATTGCTATACTTTCCACAATCTTCCACATATATATAATAAATTCATAAATTGCATAAATAGAATGGAAATTTAATCAACTAGAAGAAGACACTTATTGTACTGCCTTGGTCTAGAGTTAATGCATGACAATTTACATGTTTTTTAGGCCAACTTGATAGGTTGTGTTGCTTTTTCCAAGTGTTTGGATGTGTGTGATAATTTTTAAAAAAAATCAGCTTGAACCACATGATATTTCCTTCTACTACAAATGTTTTTGAAGTCAACTTATTGTGACCAATGTATATCTCATATTGCATGTTTGTAGCTGACAAGGAAAAACCCTTTTAATGTTTTTCAAGGGTATAAATAGAAGATCAAAGCTTTTGAGAAAGTGATTGTGTTGCAAATGTTTTGAATAGATAATGTACGAATAAAAATCCACAAAATCTTTATTGATAATGAAATGTGGTAAAGATTATTTTTGAGAGATCAGTAGTAAGTGTATGTGAAACTGTGAAGAAGAATGTGTGAATGTAAATGAGAAAGTGTATTGAAGGTAGTGAGACATAGGCAATAGAGCTTGTTGAAGCAGATGTATGTGTGAATTTACCAAAGGAAGTGAGCTGGAGGTAATAGAAGTGTTGATATATTCCAATTGTATGTTGAGGTTGTAAACCACTTAACATGTAAGTGTTGTATTGAGTAGGGAGTTATGAACTTCCTTTGGTTAAAGACCATAAAAACCTATTGTAAATTTTGTCTTATTTATGAGGCTAGATTTGGACAGGTTTTTCCCTTGTAGTTTTTTCCATCTAAATCTAGTGTTATGGTTGTATGCTTTTGTGTTCTTCTTCTTGTCATTATTTATTTGGTTAATTTTTTATGAATGGAAAGCATTTGATTAAGTACTGATTCAGCCTCTTAGTACTTTTGTGTGTTAAACATCATATAGAACTTAGCCATTTCTATCAAAGATATTTTCTTATTCTCTATCACACCATTATACTAATAATTTTATAGAACTATATACTATAAATAAATCCCCTCTAAATTACAAAACTACTCAAAATTATGGTTAAAAAACTAAAAATGTAAGATCCAAATTCCAAAAAAAAAAAATTTAAGATCTACATATTTGAAAATTGCATTTGGTGAACCAATCCATGTGACTCAAATCAATCTAAGAAAATAATTTCAATATGAAACCTCATCCAAACTAGCTTGAAATATAATACTAAAATAATAAACTTATAATCATACCCAAAATAATATAAGATATAAATATAAAAACATATAAATATTTATACTTTTATATATTATAGAATGATATTTACTAGTGTAGATATCTTAAATAAATTGATATAAAAATCTGAAAAGTATCAATTTGGACCTATTTTATTTTTTCAAGAGATATTTTATTTTTTTAACTTTATCTTAAATAACCTCAATACCATATTTCTAACATATCTTTGATAGATGTATTTATTTAAAACATCTATGCTAACTTACTCTATATTATTTATATTTTCTTATTTTTGTTTTAATTTTTTTAAGTATAATAAATATATATTTATATGTAACTATTTTTTATTTATAAATTATATAAAATGTATTTAAAACATCTAAAACTTTAGTTAAGTTAATAATATGTACTTTATTTTTGTAATTTTTTGAAAAAATAAATAGTTTATTTACTATATATTTAATGATATGGTTATTTAAAAATTAGTATTTACTATTTTATTTATTAAACTAAATAGTCATTTACTATTTTATTCACTAAGCTACATAGTAATTTCATTAAAAATATTTTTTGATGAATAAGTCATATTTAATCTTTTATTAACATAAAAAGATGATAGTACATAATTCAAAAAAAGTGTAGGTGGTGAAAGAGAACACCTTCAAACTATAAATGGGACAATGCCCAAAACAAAGATGGAAAATATACAAACAATTTTGAAGCTCACACAACACTAAGAAGTTAAAGTAATCTCAATAAAGTGGGATCCTAATCATTAGGATTTCCCCAAATAACTCTACTGACAACATTATCAATAGACTCCCAACTAATGCAAGCACCCTCCCTTTTTAGAAAAAAATGGAGAAATGGTCAAGGCTAAGTGAGGAACCTTTCAAATCTAGGCCACCATGTATCCTTCCCATGTGAGGAGATAAAGAGCTATAATAAAAAAATGGGACCATCCTTTATAAACCACATTATCCTTGAACCTAGAGGCTAAGAATCATGATATTGGGGTCATATATCATGTCTAGATGACCAGATGCAACCACAACCACACCCCCATAGAGGAGAGGGGTCAAGAGAAACTCTAAAAATAAAGTAAGGATAACTATCCTAGTGATCCAAAACATCTTGAAGGTAGACAACTTCAAGTGCAATTTTTTGGGCTTTTACCTAGATCTACATAAAAACACTAGAATAGATCATATCCTTAGAGTACATAAAAAATTATGGTATATAGAATAAGTTGTAAAAATAACTTTATTTAGATATTTTAAAATACTAAAGAAAATTTCCATCTTGAAAGTGTGTCAAATTGGGTAACTTGAATAGGATAAAATCCAATATTTGTTTGAAACTATATGAAAAAAAAATGGAGCAAGATAAAAATGCCTAAAAAATTCATATATGCAATACCAAGATTCTTGAATTTTGGAAAAAAACTAAATAGGTGCATTATATTCTCAAAATATCTACAAAATAGACAATTAGGATTTAGAATTCCAAATAGGACCAAACATGCACCAATAGGAATACCTTGATAAAGAGTACACTAAGTAAATTTGAGCCAATTTAAGTTCAAGAAAAATCAATTAGACACACTACAAATGGCACTACCAAGAACCAATAGAGGATTAAAGCTACTAATGATGGTATAATTGGTCAAGCATAGGTAGATGAAGTGAAAGCCACATATATCCTTTACAAGGCTTATAATTACAATAGGGAATATTAGGATACCATTCCCACTCCTTCCACCTACTTAAAAGATCTCACCCCAATTTTATGAATCATCTATGGAGGGATGACATCAATAATAGCCTTTAAATTCTCTTAATCTTGGTTGAAAAGCTTGTACTTTTCTCTTAAATTTTTCCAAGATATTAAATTATTGGTAGCATAGTCAATGAATTCTAGCAACACCTTAATACATTTTTTAAAAATTAAGGAATGAATATATGGAACTTTGTCCATGTGATGATCTTCACAAGAAAGAACTCGGGATCACAAAATAGAATGTTAAATAATAGAGAGACTAATGTGGAAGTCATTTCCTACCCATAAAATTCAAGGCTTAACCACCTCCAAATATTTCTAAACACTTTTGATAATGAAAGTTACTTGAATTTGTACAGGCTTACAGGCTCCCACATGATGAGAGTTCCCAAATCAAGCCCTTTCTAAGTTGGCCTACCAAAAATTAAAATTAGTCTTAGAATATTTTTTGTAAGAGACATTCAAAAGGGAAATAAGACTCTAATTACAAATTTCTTATAGATATATATATATTTAGGTATGAATTTAATTTTTCTCTTGCTAATTATTTTCTAAAATTCTTGGAATGAAAGGCTACAAGATAAACCTTATAAAGGTCCTCATCTATAGTGTCAGAAAACTCTTTGTAAAATTTTCAAGGGAAACCATCAAGAATAGGGGTATTGGCATTGGACATAGAGAAAATAGTATCTCAAATATCACATTTGGTAAGAAGTTCACAAATATTTTTTTATGAATTGAAAATTTGAAAGGAACCACCTTGAGGCATTGTTGAAGAGTAGTAAACCAATCCACAATTTACTCTTGAGAAGCTAAAATGTACTCATAATTCTAAAAAAAATTGAGAATTTTAGGGATTTCTATGATAGCTTGATTCCTTTTATTTTCTTAATTTATTGAGATGAATGAAAAGATCATAAGGCCTAGAAAATTATTTATAGACCTTGTCTCCTATTTTGATCTAGTGAAATCAAGCTTTGATTTGATCTCCCCTACCTATGTGTGTAGCCATGACCTATTTTTGGTGGTGAATCTTAGCCACTCAAAGATGAGTAACATAATCAAATGGATGAATCTCCAAAGCTATGGTGGCTCAAGTAAAATGTCTAAGGTTGTGGCCTCATATGATTGGTACCTAAAGAATGTTAATTGATGCCCATAAACATAACGGAAATGGGAATCATGGGTTATGGAATCATTTCACCAAGATATCTAATTGGCCCTATGGATGGGGCATGGATCTAAGTTATAGACGCATTGAATTTACACTAATGTGTATTTTTAATTGAGTATCTATGTGTTGAGGAAAAATTTACTCCTCATAGCCTTGGGTTTGGCAACTTTTCACTCAATAAAAAATCATATTAGAAAGTGATAAAAAAAAAAAGTATTTTAGAAACATGATCTAGTAATAAAGAGCAACAATTGGAAAAGAAAATTAAATATTAGGTTGATTACACAGCACAGTCTATGAATTTAAATACTCTATCAAGTTCATCTCTTAAATTACTCCAAGTGTACCATGGAATATAATCATGGTGACAACCAAGATTGGGCTCTTAAAGCTCCAATTTATCATGCATGAAATACACACCTTTCTTCACCAATTTTATAACTTGCATAGATAAATCCCCATATTTATCATATTATGTCTTTTTCATATTAAATCCCTTACCTAAAACCCAAATTGGTTGGAAATGGATTAGTTATATATCTTGAAAGGGAGAAAAATTTAATAACATCATTCAAAGAATAAATATTAATAACCCCAAAAAAATTATTATTAATGTTGAGAAGATCCCATAATGCATGATTAGCAGAGTCACATCCTTGAGAAACCAAGAATTAATGTTGCGTAGGGAGAGGAAGGTGATGGCACTACCTCAACCTATTTCATGGTTGTTATATAAAAATAACTAGAAGGTTGACCAAATAACATGATAAGTTGTAGAAAGAAAGAAACAAAAAACTTAACCTTTGTAAGCATAGAATTTATAGACCTATAAATTGAATTCAAGCATCACAAATGAAATATTTCCTTATAACATCCTTCAAATTTTTAACATTCTAGGACATACAATTCATAGATGAGTATCAAGAGTCAAATCCTCATTATCTACCTCACTAAGATTGAAATAAATATTATGAAGAAAACCTTGCTTGAATCAAGACTTCCTATCCAAAAGCTAAGGTATTGTAGTTGTAATTTATTTGGAACAAATTATCCTTCTTTCAAATTCCCTAAAGAGCTATGTAACTTCACTACACAACTAAAGGAGAAGCATGTCAAGTAGAGGGGTTTTTTCTTTGAAGAAGCTACTAGTAAAACTCAAACATATTTCACCTTATGAGAGGTCTCATAAATTTGGGAATGACCAACATTCTCTAATTTAGGAGGTTTTGAAATCATCTTAATACCATAAACCCTAGAGCTAATGGAATGATTAGGGGTAGTTTTTTTGTTTCTAGAGCTCTTAGATTTGTAATTGATAACTATAGACCAACCTTTGCCATTTTTGTAGGTAGTGTTGACCGAGAAATAAGTGGTGTGGGAGGTTTTATATGAGGAGATACTAAAGGACAATCTTAAATCATACATTTAGAAGACAAATATCAAGATAAAAATTATTTGGTAAGTTAAAGTAAAAACACATTGAGTGTATCACATAAATGTCCCATTTGTTTGAATATCAATAGTTTCTTTAAGGTCCTAGGATAAATCCACCTCAACGCAAACTCATCATTTAGGATGAGTTGAATAGAATCATTTAGGTTAAACATAAACTATAATATCTAAAAAAGAGGCAAACTATTTTAGGAATATCCAACATGTTAGAGCTAACCCAAGAAATTCAACCCAAATGAGGATCTCAAGGGATTTTTCATTAGAGACCACAAATTATTGAGTCCAAGGTTTAAAGACCAACAACAAGGACTATGAAATCCAATAGTCATAGTTAAGACTAGCCTCAACATGATTAGACTCAAAAAAATGAAAGAGAACAAACCTTTGTTGAATTTTTGCACAACATATAGGTGAATTACATGCAATACCTAAGCCTTAGAGATCCAATCTTTAAGCATGTTCTTAGGGGGGACCCTACCCACAAAATACCATATTAAAAAGTAAATTTTTCAAGCCAATGACATACATTATCAAACTTTGAAATTGGAAAAATAACATCCATTGATGTTTTAAAGACATACCTTGTCAAACACCTTGGAAACAAATTTTCAAGGACACTTAGCGAGGGTTCCATTGTTTATTGCCAACAAACATTCAACTCTAGGAATAACAATTGTAGAGGAATAAAAATTTGAAGCCATTTAAAGAAGTGGAAAATTGCATGTAAGTGTGATGACTAAGGAAGTATCATAATAAATACAAAAAAGTGAGCTAAGCTCATTTTTTTGAAGTAGTATGACATGGATACAAGCAAAGCCAAGAAGCTCTAGTATTTTAAAATCATTTTATTCAGTATCATGATATAATTTTATAGAGTTATTAAACTTTTATATTTTGGTCATATATTTTATTTGTTTTATATTTTTATTATTTTTCATGTGAACGATTTAATATTTTTTGTTAATGTGTTCATACCATTACACTCCACCTCTTATTATCATTGTAATTATATCTCTTGACATCATTAAATATGAAACACATATATATAATTATCAATACAAAATTAAAAATAAATTTTACACATATATATAATTATCAATACAAAATTAAAAGTAAATTTTAGAGTGAAACTAAATCCTCTCTGTGATAAATTATTTGAAGTATGTTGGAATCATAAAAGACTAACCCAGTAGCTTGAAAACATTATAATCACGTGCCTGAGTCATTATTTGATAAAGTGAACTCCCATTATCCATTTATCCTTTAATACCAGAAGGAAAAACAACCGATACATAATGAAGGAATTGCTTTATTTGTTTAGTATTTTGAATATATAAACATCATTTAATCAATATATGAAATTTAGAACCGATGCAAAATCTAAGGAATCACTAAACTTTTTAAATATATTACCGTTGCTCTTCTTAATCTTTTAATGTACAAAAAAATGCCTTCAAGATAAACCATCTGTCCTATCATAAGTATAGTTATCAATGAGACAAAGGCAGTGCAAGAATTGACATTTAAAAACCTCCACTGGACCGACTTAGAAGTTTAAGTGCTGTTCAGAAAAGTTATAATGATCGGCAATACTGAACCAGGACAATGTTTTACTCTATATAATTCTATGGCCTTACTTATTCAGCATTCTTAATGGCAAGAATTATAGACAGCGTATCAGTATTCAGTAACTCGAAACATCCTCATCTACACATTCAGAGACGTTGTTATGAATATAAACTGAAATTTATGTTGGAATATTAAAGCAGGATTACAGTAGTTTATATGGCACATGTGAATCTTCAATGGAACACTGGAACACTGAAATGTAAGTAATTCACAATCATTTCGAAAACAAAGGATATATATTCAATATTAATTGTACCACATTAATACAGTAGCTTAACATATATAAATATAACATCACTAACTCCAACATTTGGAGTTCTTCACAATAACTTCACCTGCCTCTGTTATAAGGCTTATTATATATATTTGCACATAGAAATTAGACTTAACACCGTCCTCCATGTCCTCCATGACCACCATGATGTCCTCCATGACCTCCATGAGGTCCTCCATGTCCTCCAGGTCCTCCACAATGAGGTCCTCCATGCCCTCCATGAGGTCCTCCGTGTCCTCCAGGGGGAGGTGGTCCTCCAGGACCTGGAGGAGGATGATGAGGTCCCCCTGGTGGCGGTGGTCCTCCTGGATGCATTCTAACAACTCAAAAACGCTACCCTTGGGCTTCCTCCTCTTCTTCAATCTATAAAAAACAAGCACAAAATGAAATTTCTGTACTCTTAACAGAATTCACAGATGGTATTTATAAGGGAAAAATATTGGATTCCATTCTGTGTTTGTCGAGTAAATGGGTAAGAATTGAACTTTAGTTGTGTGCCCCACAATCTCTTTTCCATTGCACGATTATCCCGTTGCATACAAAGAAAGAAACGTTGTAGTTGTTAACAGTTTTCACAGTCGATTAGGTTTTGTTTGTGAACTTGGTTGGCAAGCGATGTTGTCGGTTGCAGCCGACGTACATCGAATTGATAGCTTTGGTATCACATGCAACTTTTCCCCATCTTCAATCGATAGCTTTTGGAAAGAGGAGAACAAAATCAATTTCAAAGATTTTTCTTTTAGTGCTGTCAAACTGTTCATTTCGACAAACATGACAACCGTGCAGTGTACAGAATGATAGAGAAAAAACGAGAAATGTGTGTTTATTTTATGAATTTTATTGCGCCAAATGTTAACAGACTGGAAAGGATCAGAAAATGATGCAGAAAAGACATGAGCGTGTCTCGTTTGCACAGATTTGAGAATTGAAAACAGTGCCAAATTCTTGAGGCTTGTTCACGTTGTTTGTAACAAAGGTGAAAGTAGCAATATGCCTAGGCGTATGGATAATAGAACCTTTACAATATTTTGGTTATTCTTAAATTATATTTATTTTTATTGGTAAAAAGGAAATTTTGGTTAAAAGAAGTTCCATAATTATTTAAAATATTTTTTATAAAGATGAAGAATAAAATTGTTATTGACTATTTGAGTGTCAAAAAGTGTGATATTTAAGTATAGTTTATGTCGTGGGGTAAGAAAAGTGAATGTTATATTGAAGGGTTGTACTTTACTTGTTTATCTTAATTGGTTAGAAGGATAGTATAAATGATTAAATTCAACATGTGAAAATGATAGTATGATTTTTTATTACATTTCATGTGACTTTGATAGATTATATGTTCTTACTTATGACAATTTAACTAAAGAATGACTTTAATTTAAACATACACCTCCATTATAATATTATAATTTATGTTTTATAAAAAAGATGTCATCATCTATATAATTTAATTATATTTATTTATCTTGTTAGATAAAAAATTTGGTTAAAAGAAGTGGGATAGTTATTTACTATTTTTGATAAAGATGAAGGGCAAAATTGTTATTGACTATTTGAGTGTCAAAAAAGTGTGATATTTAAGTATAATTTATGTGACTAGGGTAAGAAAAATGAATGTTATATTGAAAGGTTGTACTTTAATTGTTTAGGATAGAATAATTAATTAAGTTCAATTTGTAAGAATGATGGTATGATCTTTAGTTGCATTCCATGACTTTTATAGATTATATGTCCCTACTTATGACAACTTAACTAAAAGATGACTTATAATTTAAGCACAGCCCATTCTAATATTATAGTATGTTATATAAAAAAGAAGTCAACATCTATATAATTTTATTATTTTATTTAAAATATATTACTAATTTCTCTCAATACAAATTTATAGTTCATTTTTTATTTTCATTTGAATGTAATTTATTTACAAATAATTTCAATATTTAGAGTTTCTTAATAGTTAAAAAGAGATACAAACAAATATTTATAATAATAGACTATATTTTTTCTCTTAAGCTTAAACTGTCTTTCATATTTTAGTTTTATTAATTATTCAATTTAATCAAATAAATGTAATTAATTAATTAATAATAAATATAATTAAATAAATTACTATTAATAATTAAAATAATATAGTCTTTGAGGTGTAGACTAGTTGGTCAAGTCATTGAAAGACATAGACAATTGACGTAGGTTCAAATCCCACTTCACCCAGTCATGCACGTTGTGGGGCAAGTGTTGGGAAATCATGCAGCCTAAAGGGGACTAGTCTTGCCTAGTAATGAAAACTTAAGAGAAGCTCGGTCGATCATGCGGACACCCCTTTGAGATAACAAAAAACTAATAATTAAAATAATATAAATTAAATATATTGCTTATTTTGAGATATAATGATGTAGATGTTTTATTAGTTTTTTCATGTGTTAAGAAATGATTCATCAATATTTTTTTTTAAATCATAAATTAATTTAAATGAAGATTTTGAATTATAGAAACTATATATTATTTGTGTACGTGTGGAATTGAACCTATATGTGGACCTCATACAGCTATAAACCATTATAAATTGGATTATTAGAATTCATCCACTATAATTTTTTTGGTTTGAAAGTGCACAAGGAGTAGTAGCATTTAAGAACAACTATCGTAATTTTGCTAAATCACAAGTATCAATTTCTCTTCAATCAAATCCTTAACAAATTAGGTACATAGCTTTGAGGAAAATATTAGAAATAAAAAGAAACCATGCAATGAATAGATATTATGTTGTTTTTATAAGATAAGCAACATTTACAAGGCGATGTACCCATACACAAAAGGCCCTAAGGGTAGAGAGCTTAAAAAAAAAAAAATCAAGGTTACAGACCAAAAATAAACAAGTGGTAGAAAATATATGTAACAAAACTACAACATCATAATAGCCATAAATTAAATAAACAACCAGGACACCCTACTTGGGAAGATTTTCCCATTCCCCCGTGAGGAACTTGAAAGCATACTACTTCTACTGGCTCGAGTTGGGGCCTGTTGTATTGTCATATTTCTTTATCTCATCTTGTAGCAAAAAGGAGGGTGAAGCCACATAAGTGGTTTATACTTTTGAAGAGGAAGGAAATTTCGAATTTTTCCCATTCCTCATATCAAATGGGTTCGGTCGAACCTTAATGTTCGGCCGAACCCCTGGTTCGGCCGAACCAATGAAATCCCCTATTAAAAAATCATACTAGAGTGGGTTCGGCCGAACCCTTTTAGTATGGCTAAAACAAAAAAAGCTTCCATTTAATTGCTTTTTTTAATTGCATGGATTGGTGGTTCGACCGAACATGGGTTCGGTCGAACCCTAGTTCGACCGAACCTTTCCAAGATGTTCGGTCGAACACCTGTTCAGTCGAACCCCTCTTTTTTCACCCTTGGTTCCTAAGGCACGAAATTGTTGAAAATTTTGCGTTTTGGCTTCGATTTGAATGAAAATGGGAAATAAAAACCCAACTAGTAATCGGGTTCCCCTCAAAGCGAGCTATCCAAAGAATATAATTTTAGTATGATTTATATTATCTATCACATTTTTTTGGTTTTATTAAATATAGGTTTTTCACGAAAACAAAATTCTTTGTTCGCACAAGTGGAAAAATAGAAAATTATCAAAAAATTAAAAATATGAGTGCACCGATAATATTGGAGTCCTTGATCCAACAAAAAAAAAAAGAATTAAATTATCGAGGATTATCATTTAAAGGCAAGGTGTTATGTACGAATTGTAATTGGTTTGACTTTTCAAAACTTGATTAAAGAAAAATATTCAATAAAAAACTATCTAACCAAAAAATTGGAAGCACTAGATATCAGAGTTACAAATCTAAATTTGAAAAGTGGAGTTTATTTCAAGGAAAAAAGTTATGCGTTATACGGTGTGCATCACTTTTTAAAAATGTTGTTTTTTGAAAAAAACCAATTTTCGTGGGAGATGGAAAAAGAAGTGCAATCAGATTCCAAAAAAATTGAAAAAAATATTTTTAGAATCTACAGACAAAATATGACAAGACTCTATTTTGCATCATCTTCAAATTCTTTACGGTTTAATCGCTATAGGTGCCCGAATGTGGAGATTGTGTTAAAAAAAATATCAGTATCCAGTTAGGCCAAAAAGTGTAAACCACTATTGTGCGATCACCCAGGAAAGAGTGAGAGCAGAATGGTGTATGACCTTGAGGTGAAACAAGAAAGGCTATTAAGCTTTATTTCAAAGGTTTCAACCCTAGTCACAAGAGCCATGCAATCTCAGGTTGTCTTCTTATAGCTAGGGAAATTTTCCTTGTTGTGATCTTTTGTGGGGGTAGAATCCTCTGGTTCATTGACCATAGCATTAAATTATGGGAATAAACTAGGACCTTCAACACACTATGAGCCACTTCTGCTACATTGTCATCATCACTTATTTCCTCACCCCTCTTATCCCATTAAGAGTCACCGGATATTTCATCAACTATTATCTCAGTGGCCTGCTTTTCGACTAACCTATGTGATCTCTATACACTAAGGTTCTCAGCATTAGTTGTAAGGTTGGCATCTTTTGTATTATCCTCTTTTTTTATGTTTCAATTATTTGCATTAGTCTCCTACTGTAGACACAGTAGTAGGGTTCCAGAAGGAATGGTCTCGACCATCTAACAATGAGTTAACACAGCAAAAACAACACAGAAAATAAATATGCAAACATGAATTTTCATTAACACAAAATGCTTACATGCAACATTAGCCACAAGGGAAAATATACAAGGCTCATAGGCCTCGCCATATAGGCTTACAACATACCACTGGCCAACATGCCTTATTACACACTCCTGAAGGGTTATTGAAAAAATGTATTGATCTAAAACTAACTCTATTGAATGATTATTCCTAAATGATCACAATGCTTATAAATATTATTCTCAAGCTCCAAGATAAATTTGCATCAGCCACAAGGGTTAATAACCCAATGAATGCTCAAATACAAATTTTAGCCTCAAGATAAGAAGAATTAGCTCCATGCGAAAATGAATCAACTTGGAATCTCTGGGGTAGGTCCCAAATGAACCCGTGGTGTTTTTATGTGTTGACAAAGATTTTGGCACCCAAGATTCTCTAACACTTCTAGAGTTTTTCACTTAAAAGGAGAGAGGTAGGCCAAAATGGGTAATGTCCCCACTCAAAACTAATGCAAATATGAATGAAATATGCCTAAATATAATGTCCTAAATGTAATTTAAACTAATTAAAGATATTGATTATTAATGTAAAACTAATGATATGCAAATTGTTTGAAAACACATTGTGATATGCAAAATGACCTAAGAATGTAAACAAACAATAACAGAAATGAATGAAACTGGAGAGGTGCACCTGGAAACTCGAATGTGATGCAAAGAGGCTCTAGAATCCTATAGAATTAGTTGTTGAAGCCAACTAGGACACTTACACCAAGTTGGGTGACTTAGTCTTGTTTCAGAGAGATTCTACCAAAACAAGTTTCAACCAAAAGGGTATCCAGAAATGCAGAAATCACTTTTTAGTGGAACTAATTTTCCACAAATGGCGACTTAGTCCACTTAAGAATCTTGAAAAATTTGGGGCAAGAATTTGTAGCCTTTGATTTGTACTTTAGTTCTTGACAGGTGTCTAGTTCTGAATCTGCAGAATTTGGGTTGTAAGTGATCTCCAAGCTTCTCTTAAGACTTTGTTGACTTGAATGACTTTGATGAAATTATGATACCTTTTAACACCTTTCTCTTTAACAAATCTACACACAAGACATGTAAAACGCACATGCAAAGAGGGGGAAAAGGGTTAAGGGTTAGTGAATAGGGGTTTTCCTTGTTCAAATGCCGATTTGGTAATAAAACCCTTGAAAATGAAATGAAATGGAAAGAGAATGATGAATGAACAACATGAAATGCTACAACTCACCAAACCCTTGATATAAAAAATTTGAAGATATGCAAGTGGATGCTCCAATGAAGACTTGATAATGCCTAGAATGCTTTTGAATGATCAATGAGGGAATGAATGTATGTATGCTAATGTATGAATGAATCAGGGGTGAAAATGAGACAAAAACCCTTTATTTATACTTGATTTTACAAAATTTCCCAAAAATAACACATCATAGGATGACCTCAAGGTTAAGAGAATAATATCCTACCAGAAATTTAAAATAACTTTGATTTTTGTGCCTGTTGATGTGTTTTTTATGCACTTTTCAACACAGACAGTGCGTAGGTGCACTACCTCTCTTGAAAGACAATCTTCCACAATCAGATTGCAGATCACTATCCCAAGGTCTCTAATGTCAGGTCTTGACAGTGCTTGGAATATCTCAGTTGTTTTATGTGATTTGTTGGAATCACAAGGCGGTCTTACCGATGAGTTACAAAGCATGGAAGTTGGGTTTGTAAATGCAGTTTCAAAGTGCTGAAAGTGAATGAACAGTGGTTGTCCACTCAAAATAGCAAGTTGAAACTCATCAAGTTCATCTGATTTCGCTTCATGGTGATGCTTTGGGTCCTACTCTAACCAAGGATTAAAAGAAACAGCAAAAGGAGAAGGGTTAAGAAAGCTATTCTAATCCTAAGCTACGAATGAACAGTAACAATGGTGGCTGCTAAAGTAGACAGGCTTCATAAACTGAGTTTTGCTTGACCAAGAGAAACCTACAGCTACACAAAACCAGTGCAATCTTCTAAGGTCTGCTGATTTTCAGATTGCACATGCACATCATGAACATGCAATTGAACTAAGTTGCAACATTGGAATAAAGAAGCCCAGGCTAACTTTGCACAACAACTTGTCATCAACAAGTGCTAAAAGTATGGGCTGAAAGCTCATCAAATACCAAAACAGTAATTTCCATTATCACTTCCATTCAAGAAACTAACATTAAAACTAACATGGAAGGAAAAACCATGCATGCAAGATAAACAAAATCAAAGAAAACATCCATAAAATCATGCAATGTTGTCTTATATTGCTGCAAATGTTTTTTACAACTCTCCAACCCTTACAAATGAGGGGCAGGCCCCTATTTATAGTTTTCCAAAGCCCAAATGAATGGCTAGGATCAATTTCCAACGAATGGCTCATATTCATTACAAGTTAGGGCTTCACCTACCCCCAATATCCAACAATTTAAAATACATTCCTTGTCTTTTCTCTATTTTGTCATCTAGTGTCAGTTACTGTAGCAAATTTGTCTTGTAGTTGATTTCTCTTTTTACTGTAGCAGAGACTATTTGAAGGCTGCCCTCCATCTGGTGGACTTGCAACATTTTTGATTGGATCAAACAAGTCGGTCGATGACTTGCATCAATGGATTGGTGGCCCCTGATTTGGGCGGAAAGCTCCTTAGAAATCATCATCATCTGGAAAAAAGTAGGACAACTCCCTCAATGGGCCTCTTCAATAGACCTACAGAAGGCTTCTTGACTCCTACAAACACGAAGTGTCGTAAGTGCATTTATACATGAGTTAAGGAAAATGTCTGTCAAACCTACAAATTCCCTGTTAGATCTATCCATGCATCATCAAAATATCTTGATATTCATATTTGGAGCTCATTTGGGCCATAAACATTAATGTGTGCTTAGAGGGTGCGAGCACCAGAGGGCGGAAAGATGGCGGAAGAAAGCCAGAAGGAAGACAGCGGACGAAAGCCAAAATAGCTAGGAAGGAGGCGGGCTCCCGGATGTTCAAAACAGTCGGGAAGGAGGCAGGCGCCTAGATGTTTAAAACAGCCGGGAAGGAGGCAGGCTCCTGGATGTTCAAAATAGCCAGGAAGGAGGCAGGCTCTCGGATGTTCAAAACGGCCATAGAGAGGCGGAACCCCGAAAATGGCCATGGAGGGGCCAGGCTCCGGAGGCCGAGAAGGAGGTGGCCGCTGGATGTTCCAAAACGGCCATGGAGAGGCGGAACCCCGGAAACGTCCATGGAGGGGCCGGGCTCCGGAGGTCAAGAAGGAGGTGGCCGCTGGATGTTCCAAAATGGCCACGAAGAGGTGGAACCCCAGAAACGGCCACGGAGGGGCCGAGCTCCGGAGGCCGAGAAGGAGGTGGCCGTCGGATGTTCCAAAACAGCAAAAGGGGGACAAAGCTCCGAAACCATCGAAACTTAACCAAACTTTGACGAAACCTTGGTAGTTCATTTAAGCACATCAAACACATCCCAAATCCAAAAAAGGGTGACCCCAAAGTCAAAAATGAGGAAACGGGAGCGACGGGGGTCCGCAGATGTTTCCAAACAGCCAAGGAAGAAGGGAATTCCGCAGGTAAAGTTCTGAAACCATCGAAACTTAACGAAATGTTAATGAAACCTTGGCAGTTCATTTACGCACTTCAAACACATCCCAGATCCAAAAAAGGGTGACCCCAAAGTCAAAAATGAGGAAATGGGAGAGACATGGGTCCGCGGATGTTTTTCCAAATAGTCAAGGAGGAAGGGAATTCCGAAGGGAAAGTTCTGAAACCATCGCAACTTAACGGAACGTCGACGAAACCTTGGCAGTTCATTTACACACTTCAAACACATCCCAGATCCAAAAAAGGTTTCCCCCAAAGTCAAAATTGTGGAAATGGGAGCGACGGGGGTCCACAGATGTTTCCAAACAGCCAAGGAGGAAGGGAATTCCAGAGGAAAAGTTTCGAAAACATCGAACCTTAACGGAACATTGACGAAACCTTGGCAATTCATTTACGCACTTCAAACACATCCCAAATCCAAAAAAGGTTGCCCCCAAAGCCAAAAATGTGGAAACTGGACCAACAGGGGTCCACGGATGTTTCCGAAACAGCCAAAGCAAGACAAAACGCAGAAAGGGAATGGGGGACTTTATTTCTCCGTGGATTTGAATACCCCAAGTAGGTGAATTTGGGTAGCGGATTTGATCGTTTGAAGGCACATGACCAATTTGGGCTTGGATATGGGGCACACAAAACAAGACAGGAGCAAAGCAACCTATCGGGAGCAAAAAAAAAAAGGGGGATCCTTGCCTACAGCAGGGCGTGTGTGCAAAACATGCACAACAGTGTCCAGTGGGACTAAGTCACCCCAAGTAATGACTTGGTCTCACCAAGGCAATTTTAATGCGTGTCAAGAATTAAAGTGTATTTAATGATGTTTAACGGGATTATTCTCTGAAACACACTTAATTAGGGTTGGAAAGTGTATTAAGGGGTCATTTAAACATAAGAAATGGTCAAATTAGTGATGACAAGCCTAGAAAAGCATGAAATTTTGTTACAACACTTTGAAATAAGGCTTGGTAAGTGATAAAAAGAGGTTATGTAGGTGAATTATAATGAAAAGTTCCTAGAAAAATGTGAAAGTGGGTTACAACACTTCACAACACTTTTACAAGACATCATAGAATTCTTATTGATTCTCAAGGACCCAAGACCTAATGTGAGTGTGTTGACCACATTACAACATTAAATCAAGGCAAAATCAAGTCAAAAATCACTAGGAGGGCCTAAACATGAGAAAAAGTGGAAGGGTTACTTTTTCTATGTCCATAGTATGATGTCGCATTAGGCTTTGCACGATCTAGAATAGGTCCAAAATAAGAAATCTAGACCAAGTCAACCCAAAATGCTCTAGCTGGTAACATAGTGAAATTTTGTGAGCAATGGCTTCTGGTAAGCAAATGCAAATGATCTAAAATCTAGATATGTGCTAGATGTCAATGTGTAGATACTATATCCTGCTTCGTGGGCTAAGAAATAAAGATACAGTCAAATTTGAAATGAACTACTGAGACTGCTACTAAATGAAATGCAAGAAAATAACTATTTTTAGTTTATATAGGATTGCTTTACAACCAAGGATGCTCCTGCATTAGACACCCGAGGTTGGAAGAAAAGTGAATCCCTCACTTTCTAGGCTAAGAGGGAAACCAAGACGATCCACCTCAATCTAAGAAATCCATGATGAATCCTCCATTGGTATGCCTTTCCACTTCACGAGATATTCTTTGTACTACTTGTTCCTAGTGCTTCTTTTAGTTCTAATATCTAAAATCTATTTAATCTCCTCCAGTTCCTGATCTGGTAATTGCTCCTTCGAGTCTACTTCATCACTATTGTCACTTGATTCTCCTTTATAAAACTCAAATAGGTCTACAATATTGAAAATAGGTGATATACCCAATGTCTTTGGTAACTCCACTTCATATACATTTCCAAAATCAAATCTCCTTAGGATCCTACATGGTCCAAACTTCCTCATCTTTAGCTTATTGCATGTACCAAATGGAAATCTCTCCTTCCTTAAATATAACATTACTTTTTCTTCAACAACAAATTACTTATGTCTCTGGTGTTCATTTGCCTTCTCCTTATACTTACTGTTCATGTCTTCCAAATGCTTCCAGACCTGATTATGCAATGTCTCCATGAAATTTGTAAACTCTTTTGCCTCTGCACTTCTCTTGCTCTCCATGCTGATGTTTTTTTAATTTTGCAACACCTCTAGGATTTACTCTGGTAACAATTTGAAATGGTGTCTTCCCTGTACTTTGATTTACTAAATTATTGTATGCAAGCTCTACTTGTGGTAAAACTATATCCCAACTTCCTACCTTATCTCCAACCAAACATCTTAACAAATTACCGAAACTTCTATTTTTCCATTTGTTTGTGGGTGATAGTTGAACTGAACTTTAGATTTGTCTTCATCTTCTTCCAAAATTTCCTCCAAAAGTATCTAATGAATTTAGTGTCTCTATCTAAAACAATACTCTTAGGTAATCCATGTGATCTCACAATTTCCTTGAAAAATAAATCAGCAACATGCACAGCATCATTAATCTTCTTACAAGGAATAAAATGTGTCATTTTAGAAGATTTGTCCACTACTACCATGATAGAATCATAACATCTCTATGTTCTAGGTAATCCCAAAATGAAATCCATGCTCAAGTCTTCCCAAGGTCTCTCTGGTACTGTTAAAGGTTTGTACAATCCATTATTTTGACTACTCCCTTTTGCAACTTGACAAATTTTGCAACTTTGAACATACTTCCTTACATCCTTCTATATTTGTGGCCAAAAGTAATGTTCACTCACCAAAGTTATTGTCTTATCCACTCCAAGATTTCCTACTAGTCCTCCATTATGCTTCTCCTTGATCAAATTATCCCTCATTAAGCTCCTTAGTATACACAACTGATTGCCTTTGAATAACATACCTTCTTGAATAAAGTAATCCAACCATTAGCTCCATTCTATCACTACTGGTTCCTTACATGCTCTCCATGCTTCACCATAATTTGCATCTTCTTCATACATATGCTTCAATTCTTCAAATCCCAATACTTCCATTCTCATCTCTGTCAACAAATTCCTTCTTCTACTTAATGCATCTATAACTTTGTTTGACTTGCCACTCCTATGCTTCAACACAAATGTGTAATTTTACAAGAACTCAACCCATCTCATATGCCTCTAGTTCAACTTTCCTTGACTGTTCAAATACTACAATGCTTGATGATTTGTGTACAACACAAAATCCTTAAGCAACAAGTAATGTCTCCACTTCTTCAAAGCTTGAATTATGGCATAAAATTCTTGATCATAAATTGAGTATCTTCTTCTGGAATTGTTCATTTTTTCATTGAAATAAGCTATAGGTCTTCCTTCTTGACTCAACACTACTCCAATTGCATTTCCACTTACATCACAGTCGACTTGAACTACTTTGTAAAAATTCAGTAATGCCTAACCCTAGTTTTTTTGTCACCTTTTCCTTCAATAATTCAAAACTCTTTTGTGCTCCATATGTCCACTTGAAATCTTTCTTGTATCCTCTCATTGTCTCTATCATAGGGTTACAAACACTACTAAAACTTCTGATAAATTTCTGGTAGAAACTAGCTAATCCATGAAATGATCTTACTTCTCCAACGTTTATTGGTGTAGGCCAATCTAAAATTGCTTTCACTTTCTCTAGATTTATCTTCAGTCCTTTAGTAGAAATAAAAATTCCAAGATATATACCAACTCTATTTTCATGAAATTACATTTCTTAATATTAATTAGCAACTTCTCTTCTCTCAACCTTTGTAAGACTTGCCTAATTTGCAATAGGTGTTCTTCTCTGGTTTTACTGGAAATCAGAATATCATCCAAGTAAACAATGACAAACTTACCCAAGAATTTCTTCAATACCTCATTCATCAATCTCATGAAAGTGTTTGATGCATTGGTCAATCCAAAAGGCATCACTAACCACTCATATAATCCTTCATTAGTCTTGAATGCAGTCTTCCATTTATCTCCTTCTCTAATCTTGATCTGATGGTATCCACTCTTTAGGTCAATCTTTGTAAAATATTTTGCTCCACTCAAGTATTCCATAATGTTGTCCATCCTCAAAAATGGAAATCTATACTTGAAAGTGATCTTATTGATTGCTCTTGAATCTATACACATTCTCCACTCTCCATCCTTCTTCGGTGCTAGTACAATAGGTACCGCACATGGGCTCAAACTTTCTCTGATCAATCATTTCCTCAATAACTCTTGTATCGACTGGTTCAACTTTGCATGCTTGGTTGGTGCCATTCTATGTGCTTCTTTATTTAGCAAGTTGGCTCCTAGAAAATTAAATCTATCTAATGTTTGATACTTCGGACCTCTGGTAAACCATCTGGTACATTGTTTGAAATGATGTCCTTATACTCACTCAACAACTCTAAAACTTCTTCATTCTCTCTGGTGGGATTCTTTATCTCCAGACCATTGCTTTTCTTTGGAATCAATGCTAAACACATGTTCTTATGTCTCAACCCATCAAGAAATTTCCTTCCATCTACCAAAAATATTCTAGCAGTGCCACACAATTCAATCTTCTCCTCTTCCTCCAAAGGAATCACCTTTATTCCTTTTCCATTTGATGTCACAGTATAATTGTTTCTTTTTCCATCATGAATTGCTTTCTTATCATAAATTGCCATGGTCCTCCTAGTAGTAAATGGCATACATCCATAGGCATAATATCACACAATACTTCATCCCTATATGATCCAATATGAAATTTCACCAAGCATTGTCCATTCACCAATATCATATGATCATCTTGAATCCATTCTATCCTATAAGGGTTTGGATGTTTCAGTCTCTTCAAATTCAACTTGGTTACCATCTCCTCTAAAACTAGATTATCAATACTACCACTATCAATGATAACTTTACATAACTTTCCTCCAGACTTACATCTAGTTCTAAATAGTCTTTTCATCTGTGATGGTTCTTTTGTTACTTCCTCATGCATCAAAGATCTCCTTATCACCAATGATTTGCCTCTCTAGTTTTCCACATGAATTAGGAGATCCAACATGTTCTTCCTCCACATAAGTTGTTCTTATGCTCAAGTTTCTTTTTGGTACTTCCTTGATGATACTCAAATGTTCTATGTCCTTCACCTCCAAACTTGAAATAGGTTCCTCAAAATGGTCTTCTCTCAGATCTTCCTTCATTCCTTCGGTATCCTTCGTTATGGTAAGAATTATGACCTCCTTTGTTACTGGGGTAGAAATCTCTATCTTCTCTTCCTCCATGGTATGAATTAGCATCCTTTTCTTCACTCCGATAGGGTTTTGAATCTTTGTTTTGTTCTACATAGGGTCTTCTTTCTCCAAATTGGTTTTCATTCTTCTAAAATCTTCCTCTTGCACTTATTTGTCTTTGTTCAAACTTCTTGTTTAGTTTCTCTTCTATTTTCAATGCAAACTGGTATGCTTCTTCAACAGATGTAATCTTGACCAGGTTCAAATCTTCTTGAATGTTTTTTCTCAATCCATTGATATATTTGGCAATCTTTTCTTTGCTTGCTTCACTATGACTAGTTATGATTATCATCTTGTACAATTCTTTGAAGTATACTCCTTCACAGATCTTTCTTTTTGTCTCAAGTTCTGCAATCTTTTCAACAATTCAAGTTCATAATTTGTTGGTAAGAATTGGTTCTTCAATTTTGTCACCATTCTATCCCATTTAATGATTCTTTCTTTTCCTCTCCTATTTTTATCCAATTGAACTTCTTTCCACCATAATGCAACATGTCCTTTCAACTTTTTTTTCGCAAATCTACCTCTTCTTAGATCTTCAATTTCTTCATATTCAAAGTATTCTTCTATTTCATTGATCCAATCAATCAGTTCTTTAGGATTCAAATTTCTTTTGTAATTTTGAATTTTGACTCTAGGTCACTTGCCAATTTTTGAAATCGCCTTCAACATTTTTACTTGATTTGGTTCTTCTTCTTCTAGGGTTTCTACAATTTGGTTCGCATGTTCTACTTCATCATTCTACCTAGGGTTTAGGCCTCGCCTTCGATCTTCTTCAACAGCATCCAACTTAACTCGCATTTCACACATCATCTCTAGAATTTCATCCATTCTTCCAATGAAATTTTCCATAATAGGCATTCTCCTTGGCAGCATCTCTCCCCTCAAATTCAATGCAACTACCTCAATTTGGTGATCTGGCTACAAGGGTTTCAACTGCCTCACAATTGGCAATCGATTGAAAACAAATGTAGTCTACCTCTAGTCAATGATTTGTTCACCTCAAGGAATGCCTTCAGGAATCAAATCTCACTTTAATACCACTTGGTTCAATCACCGTAGGAGAGTTCTAGAAGGAATAGTCTAGACCATGTAGCAATGAGTCAACACAGTGGAAACAACATAGAAAATAGATATGCGAACATGAATTTTCATTAACACGGACATTTGCTTACATGAAACATTGGCCACAAGGGTGAATATCCAGGACTCACAAGCCTCGCCTTATAGGCTTACAACATACCACTGGCCAACATGCCTTATTACATGCCCTCGAAGGGTTATTGTGAAAATGTATCGATCTGAATCTAACTCTACTAAATGATGATTCCTAAATGATTATAATGCTTATAAATATACTTCTCAAGCTCCAAGATAGATTTGCATCGGCCACAAGGGTTAATAACCCAATGAATGCTCAAATACGAATGTCAGCCTCAAGATATGAAGAATTAGCTCCATGTGAAAATGAATCAACTTGGAATCTCCAAGGTAGGTCCCAAATGAACCCACAGTGTTTGCATGATGTCCCATTAGGCTTTGCACAATCTGGAATAGGTCTAAAATAAGAAATTTGGACCAGGTCAACCCCAAATGCTCTGGCTAGTAACATAGTGAAACTCTGAGAGTGATGACTTCCTGTAAGCAAATGTAAATGATCTAATATTTGGATATGTGCTAGATGTCGATGTGTAGATACTATATCTTGCTCCATGAGTTGAGAAACAAAGATACAGTAAAATTCAAAATGAACTACTAAGGCTGCTACTAAATGCAATGCAAGAAAAGAATTGTTTTTGGTTGATACAGGATTGCTTTACAACCAAGTATGCTCCTACATCATCTCCTCATCAGAGGTAGCTTCCATCACATAAAAATTAACAATGGCTTTTTTGTTCTTTTTATTGGGGATCTATTTGCTAGGCTTTTTGGGAGGTGTGTTTTTTAGCTCATATTTCCCAATAGCCACAGATTTTTTATTCAAGGTTTTATGGGTTTTAGCCTTTTTGGGTTGCTTGGTTGGGGGTTTTGGATTATGACTGGGGTTGGTTTTCTTAGCAGGTGGAGATAACTTTCTTTTAGAAGGAGGTTTAAAAGAATCCTCAATGCAAGTTCTCAAGGAGTCTTTGAGGGGAGGAGGGATAG
>VDFB02379711.1:88034823-88080370 GCA_007258455.2 Sequoia sempervirens | reverse complement strand
GGGTTTAAGGGTTTAGGTTAGAGGGGAGAGAGGGAGAGGGGGTGGGAGGCAGAGACTTGAGAGAGATAATAATTTTATAATTTTATAATTAGATAATACTTAATTTTAAAATTTACATTGTTTCCCATGGAACAATTCAATGGAATAAATTATATAAGTTTTATATAAGTGTATATAAGATTATTGAACTTAAGAATTCCATTAAATAAATATAAGTTGTATATAATTGTAATTTAGGAAAAATGATTTTAAAAAACTTCACTACGTTTCAAATAAGGATTGAAAGCATATATGTGGGTTTTCATGCAGCCAAAAAAAGTGAGAGATGATGCTATCAAAGATTCTTGAACTTAATAATTTTCCATGGAACAAATATGTACATATAATTGTAATTTAGGAAAAATCATTTTAAAAAACTTCACTACGTTTCAAATAAGGATTGAAAGCATATATATGGGTTTACATGCAACCAAAAAAATTGAGAGATGATGCTATCAAAGATTCTTGAACTTAATAATTTTCCATGAAACAAATATGTACATATAATTATAATTTACACAAAATGATTTACAACTATGTACAAGTTACTATAAGTTCTCATTTGAACATGTATAGGGTTACAAGTGAACTTGAAAACCATGGATATAATCTAAGTCAAAGATTTTGGTTCAGCTCGCTCTTCAATAACATGTAAAAATTTTTGATGATCATCACTATCTAGTCTCCATTTTTTTTGGCCATGTGCATGTCGAACTGCATGAAGATGTAGAGTGGTAGCAATTATTAAGTGACTATATTGATATACCTTGTTATTAGGTTGATAGTCAACAAAATGAATCCCATGCTGAACAACTTTGACTTGTTTTAAATATTTCCCTTGCACTACAATAGAACATGCATGGTAAACATGAACCTAAGGTAATACATATGAACGCACATGCAACATTTTTGTGCTCAAGGTTTGTATAATATATATTTAATATTTATAATGTAATGTTCACATGTGAATACAATGTATATAAAATTTTAAATTCAAACTCACCTATGGGAAATGGCATTCCATCACTTGTTTCAGGTTTTGTTAGCTTATTCCTCTCTTCTGTGCAAAACAATAAATAATAGCTAACACCTTTAATGTTTCCAGGCTCTGCTATGATTGCAAAAACATCTCCTATACACCAAATTTACACAAAAAAATTCTAAAAAAATTAGAAATGTCTCTAAAGATCATTAACTAGATATATATAATATTTAAATTATTAAAAACTTACACATGTGTACCTTTTCTAACCAATCCTGAAATATGGTCATAATCAATTGAAATCAAAGGAATGTGTTCAAATCTCTCTTCCCTGTTTTCATGATATGTTTCTGAAACAACTAGTGGCACTGTATCCCATTTACCAACATATCCAAGTTCATGATTGTTGCATGCATAATCAGAGTTTCCCATAATGCACTTAGTGCAAAAACAAGAGTAATCCCTTGTGTCTAATATCCATCCATGGCGACTATCTGAACTACTAACACAATGCAAAGATCTTGTTTTTTCTACCCTCTTGCATCCATGCATCGATCTTCTATCCACACCTAGATACATATGTGCAACAAAAAACTTATGTGAAAAAATATGTATATATATATTTTTTAAATTTAAATAAATTCAAATTTTTGATTTAATGTAATTTATACATACCCAATATCTCCCAAAAAACTCTATGTGGAATGTGTTAGTTTGTTCTTGAAGATGTGCCGACCACATTTGATGCAAAGTGTTTCTTGCACCATTCAACAACATCATGTGCATTTTCTAGACGATATTCTAGATAACTCATTTGATGCTTTCTTAAAGCTTGTTTGATGCAAGCTCCTGCTCCATCATGCTCACCCTTTCCATGCCCACTCTAAAAAAAAATCCAAACATGTGGTATTTTGTAGATTTTATGATATCAAAAAAGTGCATAGAATGGCCGTGAAGATTTGAATTGTGCCACACATCAATCTGACCATACAAAATGATTTTCAAATTTTACACCCCTACTTCTCAAATTCTTAAAAAATATTGTAAAGCAATGCTGGATAAAAAGTGTCATGCTCTTTATCATCACTAATATTAAATTGATATTCTTTCTTAATGGATCGTTCTTCATCTATACTCTCAACACCATCCAATTATGATTGTGCATGTTGATAACACACATGAACCATAATAGTGATCTACTTTGAAAAGTAATACTCTAATTGAATCTCCTTTTGATGTACAAAGGAGTAATTTTCTGCAAAGTCAACTACTAATAGAATGGTTCCACATGGGAAAGTATCTCTCAATGTTTGGAATTGTTGTGCTTGCCACTTAGCAAAAAAGGAATGATGTATGTATGGTCGTATCAATTTTAAAAAATCTTCCATAAATTTTCCAATGGGAATCTCCTCTTCTACATAGTTCAACCTTGTGGATTCTTTCCCAAAATTTGTTTGCAACTTTACATACTTGTACCTGTGTCAATAAAATATGTGAATAACTAATAAACCAAACTTGATCAATGAAACATTACATCAAAGAGAATCCAAATAACAATCTATGAGAAATTGAAACAAATAAACTCTCTAAAAATAATACTTACCTCTTGCAATTTACTATCTTTGTTAGGTTAGTATCGTCAATTCTTGAAGGAAATTTAGCCAAATTTCCACATGTCTCACAAATTCCTTTTATGAAGTTTATTTGAGGTCCATTTTCATGATCACATAATATAGACTTTATGAACAAACTTTCCTGTTTAGGAGGTGTATTTTGAAACCCACATCTTTCTTCTCTCATCTTTCAAAACACCTAATAGTAGAAGATCAAATTCAATATGATAATGACAACAAGAAGTTTCAAAAAACTTGTTTATCTTCACATAATATGGCTTTAACCTTTGAAACATTGTTTTCCCAATCTTTATATGAGGATATGCATTACAAAAGTTCATATAAATCTCAAATTGTGTTATGTCTAGCAAATTTTTGATATGATTTTCATAAATACTAGGTCCAATCCTGTGTCTCATAACATCTCTAGTATTTGATGATAGATGAGTCTGATCATGCCAAAAACCTGAGACCAAGTTCCTAACATCTTCAATCCTATCAGAATGGGGAGCTCTACACATAATTTCCCAATTGCTTTCTAAAATATCATCCAAAAACTTTCTCTTTTTCTCATATTTTATCAATGTGGTTCTACTATAACCATTTTCAGTTGAAAGTGCAGACATTTTTCTTTTTCTTGCTATATCTTGATGTACAATAGATGTCAACATCACCCTTCTTGTAGTGGCCTTATCCACTAATCGAGATCCTTTCCCAATGGAATCTAAACCCTTTTTAACATTTTGAACAATATCCTTTTGTAATCCCATGTGTTTCTTCTTATTTGATGTCGAATGTACACCCAACAATTATAATGACTCTTTGAGCTCATCACAAAGAAGCAAACGTGATAACAATTGGGTTTTTTCAAGTGTATCAAGATGATTGAAATGATGATTGATCATTCCATTTATAGATTTAGTCATTGACCTCTTTCTCTTATTATAAGGCTGGTTGGCATAATATTTCCGTTTATCCATATCCATTTCAAGTAAATGATCTAAATTTCTATGAGAAATTTGTTTCCTCACCTTCTCAGATAGTTTTATATGCTCATCCATACTAGTAGGAGGAACTGATCCTAACCCCTCTCCAACATGCATTGTTTGAACTTGTGCCTCCTCCCTATCTTCAAGGACCATGCATTCTTGAGTGGATTCATTTGATCCAATGTCTAGATTTGGCCTAACTTGAGCATGAAAACTTCTTGCTTGTTGAACCCTTCCTACATGTCACAAAATATTTTGCAAAAAAAAGTGAGAGCTGATGTTATATAAGTGAATTTTATGTATGCAAGTAAACAAACTGATAAAACATGATGCTATAAGTGATAGAATTTTGTGCTAGTTTTATATTCTCATCCATACCAATAGAAGGAAGTGATCTTGACCCCTCTCCAACAAGCATTGTTTGAACTTGGGTCTACTCCCTAACTTCAAGGTCCATGTGTTCTTCAATAGATTCGTTTGATCCAATATCTAGATTTCACTCGACTCCAACTTGAGGACATTTAAAAGTATTTATAGTCATTCAAGTGCAATGACATGGTTATAAACCTTCAAAACAAATGTGTGTTAAGACATAATTTAAAGAATAATCTATCATATATAACTATTATTCCTTGGAACCATATAGATTGAGTTTTGATGTATACATGTGTTAGTCTCTAGAAAACCTAACATTGCATTGGCTTTAAGTATAATTTGATTTCTAATTTTCAAATAATTCTAGAGCTTAGAATTGGGCATTTATTAAAATATTTAAAAAATATTTTTAAGGAACTATTGATCATTAGATTAAATTCAATGGGAGTTTACAAAAATCTTAAGCTAATTAGATGTTGCAATGTAGATTGGATAGGGGATATTTATCACCAAATATCAACATTAGAATTCTACTTCATTGTACATGAAGGTGTAGTTTCATGAATAATTAAGAAAAAATAATGGTTTCTTTCAAAGTGCAAAGTTAGAATATATAGGAATTTGCAAAGCCATAAAATAATTAATGTGGTTGAAAAAATTATGAAAATCAAAGTGGCATAGTGAGGGACACAAAATTTAAGGTTTCATTGGAGAACTAAGCATGTATTGAAGTACACTATCATTTTATTCATGAACAAAGTAAAGAGAAAATTGTGTAGATGCAATACTCAACAATGATAATGTGATGACAAAAACATTAAACAAAGCTATTGGTAAGAGATAAGTTTAAGGTTTGTAGGGAAGGATTTAATGTACAATATTTTAGTTTAAGAGTACATTTTAAGTTGGGGTATTGTAAGTTGAAAAATGGTCATACATTAAACATTTCTAATTTTAATAAGAAAGACACTGCAAAATGTTTGCACATAAAAATTTATGTTTAGGTGTACTAACCAAATTATTGGGTGGAGTAATGCACAAATTATGGATTCCATCCCATAAAATGAATACTCATGTTTTTTCAAAGTAAAATTCATAAACACACGCTTGAGAGTGAGAGAGAGAAGAAACAAGCATGTACCTTGTTTCTTTCTATGATAATTTTCCAAGTTTTGTTCACGCCTCTTATGTTCTTTCTCTTTTGACAATTTTCGTTGAGACGCATTTTTTTCTTTTTCTTTGTTGTCCTCATTTTCTTCTTCAACTTAAAGATGACTCAAAACAAGTCCTCTACCAACTTAGTTAAATTATCCTCCAAATTTTTCCTTGATTGATAAAAATGAAAAGTTGTTGAGCTCCAATATTTGCCTCCTTGATAAATGTGTAAAAACTTCTCCAAAATATGTGCTCCAAGTGATATAAATGACAATTAATCTTGCAATTTGATATCCAAAATAATGAAAAATAAGCTTCTATTTATATGCATATCCAGGATGGGAAAAAAATTATTCTAGTGTACATGGAATAACTAGATCCTAGTTTAAATGAATCAAGTAGTAAACAAACAAGTTATTTCATTGTGGAGTTTGTTGTTATTTAATTCATAGGTATGAACAACATATCTAGTAATTTTAGAATTTTGTTAAAGTGTCAAAAATGTATATTAGAGGTATAATTTGAATTGAATTTTCTTAATTATATTTGAATTGAATTTCAAGTTACTTGTCAAAAATGTATAATAGAGGTATAATTTGAATTAAATTTTCTTCATTATATTTGAATTGAATTTCAAGTTACTTGTCAAAAATGTATAATAGAGGTATAATTTGAATTGAATTTCAAGTTACTTGTCAAAAATATTATATCTTGTTCTCAGCTCAATGGTTCATGTTGCTTAAGTCATTTTTAAAAAAAAAATTATTGTGGTCATCATGAATGAACTTAATTATAAAGTGGCATTGATTTCCCTAAAATTCTACTAGTGATCAAATGTATATTGACTATAAGGAAATGTAAGTTTTAAGATATCATAAAATAAGAAAACATGTATGTATATTGAATATTTAAAGAAAATGCATACATATATTATGTGTAAACATGTTTAAACCATAAGCAAACACATGTACATACATGTAAAGGGATTCAATATATATAAACATAACACATATTATAAGAAAAGAGGAAAATGTATGTATATATCATATAAGAAAATATATGTACATATCATATAAGCAAAATGTAAATTAAAGATCATCAAATGTTGAATACTAAAGATCAGCAAATAAGCAAATGTAAGTTAGAGATCATCAAATCTCAAATATTAAAGATCATCGTGTATAGGAAAATTCATGTGGTAAAGATCAAAAATCTAGTGTGTGTGGCCTAATATGAATGTATACTCCTAGTTGAATGGCCATCTGAATGAGAACGGTCCTGCTCCGATGGATGTGTTGAGCCCTACAAATAAAATTATGTATAGGATGTGTTAAATACATATAATTTATATTAAATAAATTTTATGAAAGTTATTTTTAAATGAACTTGTATTTTTAAATATCAATCTAGATCTATGCATACATAAATATTGCATGTACATATACACGTGTGATTATATAAAAATGAAAAACTCACATGTCCACTGGTAGCAGATTCATCCACAGAGTCACATTGATCATGCATACAATCTAGACCAAGGCTAGGAGTGATATGAGGTATGTCCACCTGTAACAATATATATACATATATATATCAACTTACATGAATATCTAGTTAAAATAAAAATTAAAAATAATGAAAAAAGAATTTAAACATACACATGCACACATACATGAATATCATCTAATATCGGATGACCTAAGTCCTCTGAAACAGTCGCCTCCACCATATCCACCAAACGGTCAAGGGATGAATCAACATCTGCATCCATTCGATCTATCCCATGTCATGCCAGAAATGATGAATGTAGAGGACTATGAAGGTGAGATGGCATCAGCGATGATGAACCAAAACCAATCAACATATCAGTAAAACCCATAGTCTGTGCAGCTTCTGAATGAACTGTAGGTGGATCCTGATGCACACTAGTGCTCGGCTGAGAGTGATGGGATCCTGGAACTGAACGACATCTGCATCTCAAATGATCTCTAACATGTTCTATACCAATCCCATTGTCTGATGCAATGTTGGCATATGCCTCCAATAGGTCCTTAGCCAAACAATGCAGAGTCATGTGTTACATCTCCTATAATTGCATCAAGTTGTGTAGGAGTAGGGATGTCGACCATTATATAAGGATCCCTAGTGGTCCACTATGCTGAAAATGGTGTGGATCAGGAATGTTTGGACATCAAATACTGACCTACATGATCATCAGATATCCTAGTGGTGGCAGCCGCAATGTCACCTATAGTGTCAATTGCTTCCTTTTGGGAAGCAACGACAACCCCATCTACTATAGGGGCTAGAGTTGGGGTGAGAGTAGGAGACCTCTGATGCAGGAGCATCCAATGGTGTAAGGGCAATCTTACATCACGCAAAAATAGTTAAATTTTAAGTTTCTCTATTTTCATATATTTTTACATTTTTGGATACCCTTTTCGTCATAATGAAATTGCCAATTTATGGTTTTTATTTTCTATTCCTGGGTTGAAAGATATTGCAGTTTTAGTTTCCTAGAATTGCACCTAAAAATCTTTTGAGTTGGATTTGAGGCACTTAGAGCTCCTAGAATGGCCCCAAAACTTGCAGAAATCGGTGTAGAAAATTATAAACGCATTCTTGACTTTGAGACCTTTCCAACGGTTCAAACGGTTCGTGAATCAGAGCCTCGGATCAAAAGTTATGGCCCTCGAAAGTTGGCACACTTTCTAGAAGATACAATCGCAAATGTTCTTTTGAAATTTGAACTTCAAGTTGTAATTTTTTGGTGCCAAACCACCTAAACTAAAAATTTTAAGTTGGTTTGGCTCCAAACTAAAAAGGAGCTCTATTTATGGGTGGGTTTCTAATTTTTGGGTAACTTTTTAGGGACAAGCTCGCATATTGCAAAAGGGTTATTTTGTAGCTTTCTGTAGCTTGCATGTGTTGTAGAACTTGGGGATTTGAGATCCTCTGCATGTAAGAAGCTCCATCTTCTAAATAATAAAATTATTCTCTTATTTTTGGGTTATTTTTTGTGTCTCGGGTTGCACCCTCATCAAGTGGTATCAGAGCGGGTTTTCTTGAGTGTGTGGACAGATCGCTAATCATGAGGCAGTTCACACCAGGACCGTGGTTGTGGTCGAGGTCAAGAAAGATGCCTCCAAGAGTGATGCCTGGTAGGCATGGTGGTGCCAGAGGTGGTCGAGGCAGCATAGATGCTGGTGGAAGAGATGCACTGGCAACCCTCCAAAGACAGATTGATGCGTTACAAGAGCAGTTGAGAAGAGGGTTAAACCCGAGGGAGGAAAGTGAGGATGAAGGAGAGGAAGAAGGTTCATATGTAGAAGAGGAAGAAGAAGCAATTGATCAAGACCAAATGTGGCTAATAAGGGCCATTTCAAAGATCGGGAAAAGACCCAGAGCAAAAGTCCCCAGTTATTCCGGAAGTTTGAACCCAGAAGAGTTGATCGACTGGATCAACAAGCTAGAAGAATATTTTGAGTATGAGGAAATAGAGGACCCAGATCGGGTTAAGTTTGCAAAAATGAAGCTGAAGGGCCATGCCGATTTGGTGGAAAGAGGTCTAGTTGGAAAGAAATCAAAGAGGAAAATTCAAGATCACCAAATGGGATCGCATGGTAGAGAAACTGAAGAAGCAGTTCATACCAGTGGACTACGAGTTAGATCTGTTGAAGAAATTGCAAGGGTTGAAGTAGGGAAGTATATCTGTGAAAGAATATACTGAAGATTTTCACAAGATAATCATCAATGGGTCACACAGAGGCCAATAAGGAGAAGGTAGCCCGATATCTTAATGGGTTACGACCGAGCATTCAGGAGGAGTTAAGCCTAGTCAGAATGACCACCATTGAGGATGTGTATCAGTTTGTCTTGAAGGTGGAAGAGAAGCTGAACAAAAGATTTGATGGCAAAGCAAAAAGGATGAGGAGGTCAAAGCTAAGGGGCAATGGAAGACCTTCAGAAAGCTGAAATGATGATGAAAAGAAAAGTGAAGATGTGGGTACCAGCCGGCCAAAAGAATGACAACTTCTACCACCCTCGTGATCAAAACATGGTGATCAAAGAGGTAGAGGACGAGGGAGATATGGACAAGGATCTAGAAGAGGTGGTTTCAGAGGAACGGTTTCCAAAGTGGTGAAGAAGGGCATCAAGCCTATGAATGTCCACAACACCGCGAAGGGTAGACAAAAGGCCGGAAGGTCAGCGGAAGGGTTGGGCGATGTAGATGAGGAGGTCTAACTAACATTCAGATGATGTTGAAAGGAGAAACCCTAGTGATTAGGAGAGCCCTAGTGACTCAAAGAAAAGAACTGAACAGAGGAAGAATCTGTTTCACACAAGGTGCAAGTGTGAAGGAAAATGTTGTGATGTCATTATTGACGGTGGGAGCACTGATAATCTGGTGTGAGAGAGATGGTCACAAAGTTGAAGCTAAGAGGGAAAGGCACCCGCATCCGTATCGGATTGCCTGGTTGCAGAAAGACCACAAAGTTTTGGTCAATGAGCAGTGCCTAGTAAAGTTCAAGATCGGGAGCTACCATGATGAGGTACTCTGTGATATCATCCCCATGGATGCATGTCACATGTTGTTGGGGAGGCCGTGGCAGTTCGATAGGCGAGCTATACATGATGGCCATGCAAACACTTATTCCTTGACAAAGGATGGGGTTCGTCACAAGTTGAAACCCCTGAAGGAGACCGAAGAAAAGGTATGCAGTAGTGCTAGAATTTGTTATGTAGATGGAAGAAAAATTTTAGAAGGTATGAAGCATGAGCGTGTGTGTTATGCATTGATTCCTAGAGTGAGTAAAGAGGATAGTGAGAAGGTTCCAAAAGAAGTGTCTGGGATGTTGGATGAGTTTCAGAATATTGTTTCTGATAATGTACCTGAGGGTTTACCACCAATAAGGAAGATCAGTAATCAGATTGACTTGATTCTTGGAGCTAGTTTGCTAAATAAGGCAGCTTATAGAATGACTCTAGCAGAAAATGAGGAGTTGAACAGACAAGTTCAAGAGTTCTTGAGAAAGGGTTTGATACAAGAGAGTTTGAGTCCATACACAGTACCTTCAGTACTAGCACCAAAGAAGGATGGGGAGTGGAGGATGTGTATAGATTCCCAAGCCATAAACAAGATAATAATCAAGTACAGATTTCCCCTGCCAAGGATGGATGACCTGATGGACTGTTTGAGTGGAGCTCAGTACTTCACAAAGATTGATCTAAAGAGTGGATATCACCAGATCCAAATTCGAGAGGAAGATGAATGAAAGACTGCCTTCAAGACCAAAGAGGGCCTATATGAGTGGTTTGTTATTCCTTTTGGGCTAACCAATGCACCGAGCACATTCATGCGGCTCATGAACGAGGTACTAAATGAATTTCTGGAAAGTTTTGTTATTGTGTATTTAGATGATATTTTGATTTTTAGTAAGACGTTGGATGAGCATCTGATGCATATTCAGATAGACTTTGAGAAGTTAAGAGAAGAGAAACTATTGATTAATCTGAAGAAGTGCAATTTTGTGAAGAGGGAGTTAGTGTACTTGGGGTTTGTTGTCTCAACAAAAGGTCTCAAGATGGACCCAGAGAAGGTGAAGGCTATTCTGGAATGGCCTACCCCAAGAACTACTACCAAGGTGAGATCTTTCCATGGTTTGGCTAGTTTTTATAGAAAGTCCATTAGAAACTTCAGTAGTATTTGTGGACCCATGACTGAAACAATGAGAGGGGATAGAAAAGAATTCAAGTGGAGCATTGGAGCGGAAAAAAATTTTGAACTATTCAAGCAGAAGGTGACAGAGCAACCTGTTCTAGCCCTCCCAGATTTCAACAAGGTGTTTCAGGTGGATTGTGATGCTAGTGGTTGTGCCATTGGAGCAGTGTTGAGCCAAGAAGGTAAGCCCATTGCCTATTTCAGTGAAAAGTTAAATGATGCCAAGAGAAAGTATTCTTTATATGATCAGGAATTTTATGCAATAGTTCAAGCATTAAAGAAATGGAGACATTATTTGTTGTCGAAGGAATTTGTTCTATATACTAATCATCAGGCCTTGCAGTACCTAAATAGTCAGGGAAAATTAAATCAGAGGCATTTGAAATGGGTAGAGTTTTTACAGAGTTATACCTTTGTTTTGAAACATAGGAGTGGGAATTCAAATAGGGTTGCAGATGCCTTAAGTAGGAGGCATAATTTGATGACAAAGATGCAGATTGAAGTGGTTGGGTTCAATGAACTCAAGGCACTGTATGTAGAAGATCCTGATTTTGCAGAGGCTTGGAAAGCTTGCAAGGAAGCTGTTATAGTGGACAGGACAAGGTGGTTGGATTTCATAATCCAGGATGGCATCTTATTTAAGGGAAGTCAATTGTGTATCCCAATGAGTTCCATGAGGGAGAACCTAATAAAGGAGAAGCATAGTGGAGGAATGGAAGGAAATTTTGGTTGGAATAAGACCATTGCCATTATCAGTGAGCATTATTATTGGCCTCAGTTGTCATAGGATGTGAAGAGGTTTGTACAAAGGTCAGGGTATGTCAAATGGCTAAAGGAGTAAGCAAGAATACAGGCTTATACCGGCCCTTACCTATACCATAGAGGCCATGGGAGGATATAAGTATGGACTTTGTTCTTGGTTTGCCAAGGACACAACGAGGGAATGATTCAGTCTTTCTGGTGGTTGATAGGTTTTCGAAGATGGCACATTTCATTCCATGTCAAAAGACCCATGATGTAGTCCACATTGCTGACTTGTTCTTGAAAGAGGTGGTGAGGCTACATGGTCTGCCAAAGAGTATTGTTTCAGATCATGACACCAAATTTGTGGGGTACTTTTAGAGGACCTTGTGGAAGAAGCTGAAGACAGAGCTGAAGTTCAGTTCTGCACACCATCCACAAATAGATGGGTAGAAAGAGGTTGTTAACAGGAGTCTGGGTAACCTACTGAGATGTTTGGTAGGAGATAAACCCAAGGGATGGAACTTGATCTTACCCTAGGTAGAATTTTCTTACAACAATTATGTCAACAGAAGCACCGGTAGATCACCATTCCAGATTGTGTATGGAGGTAGCCCCAGAATAGCTTCAGAATTGAGGAAGATGGACCAAGAGAAGAAAATAAGTGCTAAAGCTGAAGATTTTGTAGAAAACATCAAGGATATACATGAGAAGGTAAGAGAACATATTAACAAGATGAATATGCAGTATAAGGCTAAGGCAGATCAGAAGAGGAGGTATAAGGAGATTTAGATTGGTGATGAAGTGATGGTCCACTTGAGGAAAGAAAGGTTTCCAGTGGGAACATATAACAAATTGAAGATGAAGAAGTTCGGTCCCTGTAAAATTTTGAGGAAGCATGTTTCAAGGAATGCATTTGAGGTAGAGTTGCCAGATGGATTCAATATTTCCCCTATGTTCAACATTTTAGATTTGACAGAGTATCATGAAAGTGGCACAGAGGAAGTACCAACGATGGAACAGTGTGGGATTCCAGCACCTACTTCAGAAAAGGAGGAGATTGAGGAAATCTTGGATAGTTGTGTGGGAAGGAGTACGAGAAATAGGCAGTATGAAGAATATCTGGTGAAATGGAGAGGAAGGCCTATGGAAGATTCATCCTGGCTATCTAAGGCAACGGTTGACCGATTGGGTTTTCCTCAACCATCTGAGACATGACGGGGTCACTTCTCAAATTACCCTGGGTGTCTGATGTAAGAGCATCCAGTGGTGTAAGGGCAATCTTGCATCACCCAAAAATAGTTAAATTTCAAGTTTCTTGGTTTTTAGATGTTTTTACATTTTTGGATACCCTTTTTGTCATAATGAAATTCCTAATTTATGGTTTTTATTTTCTATTCCTGGGTTGAAAGATATTGTAGTTTTAGTTTCCCAAATTTACACCTGAAAATCTTTCGAGTTGGATTTGAGGAACTTAGAGCTCCTAGAATGGCCCCAAAACTTGCCAAAATTGGAATAGCGGATTTCAAGCGCATTCTTGACTTTGAGATCTTTCCAACGGTTCAAACAGTTCACGAATCAGAGCCCCGGATCAAAAGTTATGGCCCCGGGAAGTTGGCGCACTTTCTAGAAGATACAATTGCAAATGTTCTTTTGAAATTTGAACTTCAAGTTGTAATTTTTTGGCGCCAAACCGCCTAAACTCAAATTTTAATGTCGTTTTGGCTCCAAACTAAAGAGGAGCTCTATTTATGGGCGGGTTTCTAATTTTTGGGTAACTTTTTGGGGACAAGCTCGCATATTGCAAAAGGGTTATTCTGTAGCTTTCTGTAGCTTGCATGTATTGTAGAACTTGGGGATTTGAGATCCTCTACATGTAAGAAGCTTCATCTTTTGAATAATAAAATTATTCTCTTGTTTGTGGGTTATTTTCTATGTCTCAGGCTGCACCCTCATCAACCTCTCACCAACCAATACCCTAAACACTAGGGGTGGTCTATCTACTCGATGATAGCTGGGCCTATCAGTAATCCTGCCATGCTCCTAACCAACATATGGTGGAATGTCCAAGTAGTTAACTTTGAGGCCCAAATGGACCTCAACATACAACTGTTGAACAAAATACAATGGAATCTGTTGATTGTTTGGGTATAGACCATGTGCTGTGAGAAATCGTGGGTAGATCAATGAGGCCATAGCATGATCGAGACATCTAGTGACCTGGTATCCCCTAACCTTACGTACATTTTGATAAAATGGAAAACAAGTGGCTTTTATCATTTCTTTGGTGACACTATCATGTATTTGTTTAAGGGGAATGTCACCATGTACTTCTTCCCACATGCGGGAAAGAATAGCAGTCACTCTATCTGAGGAATATGCACTAGTCCTCTCAAGTTCATCTTTTAGTTTTTCTAGACTATGCAATATTAGCATGCATGGTTCACTATATATCCCCGGGTTTGCACCTTGTGCTAATTAATCTCTCAATTTTTTAATCTCATTACTAGTATTTGCAAACAAAGAATCTGGCACAGGTGGAACATGATCTGGATTTTCCATGTTATATATATACAGTACACCTAAAAGAGCAATGAGACTTTGGTAAATAATATATCTAGATAAAAGTAATACAAATCTAAAATAGTTGTAATAATTCATCTACTCATCAATAATATTTTCATACCATTAACAATTTAAAAATAATTGGAAGACAACTATAATCTATAACATAGCATCCTTAAATGGTTCAAATTTTAAATGAAACAATGAAAGAAAGAATAAGAATACAAAGATTAGTATAAAATTATTTGAAAATAATTGGGGATAAAAATATTTAATCTAATAGTTGTTAACATAAATGAACTTCAAAATAGGATTATGTAAGTGAAAAGAAATTTCTATTGCCTTCATTGAACCTAAATTTATTTAGTTAAGATATGTCTAAAATTAAGAATTCACACTAGAATATCAATATTCCATAAGAATCTCATAAAGAGGATGAATTTAATGGAAGAAAATATAAAATTCTCCATATAAGGATGAATTTTATCATTACAATATGAGTGAATCATCTCAATTATATAGCCAAGAACATAAAAAAATTATAGATTGGAAAGCAAAATAATCAGACATTTATCATATTTTTATATGTATAAAGTTTAGATGTCGTCAAACTATTTAAACTTATAGATTGCATAAACCTATAAATTGAATCATTAAAACTAATTTATTAATAATCAAATCTAATAAAGTTTTACTTCATATTGCATACTTGTTATAAATATCTCACTAATCCAACCATACATTTTATATATGTTAAAAAATATATAATTGTTATGCCCATAATTTTTCACTATATCTTGACGTGGATCTCCTTCAACTAGATCAATTAAAAATTATTTGTAATGTTGGAGGAAAATAGATTTAATATCATTAGGTTTGTCATGGAACTACCTCTCTTGATCAACGATAGATATTATCGACTCTTGAGAATGTAAATATGTTTGAGATAACTAAAAAATAATTTGTATCCCTTATATCCTTTCATCCAATGTAGCCTATCTCTTAATTGAGATCTTCTACTACAATTAAGTTAAAATCTTCTAAGTTTTATTTCAACGGAAGCAACCACTCATTGTAGAAAAGTTATTATTAAGTGCTAAACCCAAAACATTTTTTTTTTTTTTTCTATTTGGATCCATATTTTTTTTCCATTCTAGATCTCTTTCTATCCATATTCTTATTGTAAGATCATAGTAAGGTAGTGCAATAGATTTAATCACATCATTCCACAATTGTATCCACTTACCATTTTGATGAGGTCTAGGAACATCAACCAAAGGGATATTAGGGAAGCAAGGTGATCAATTTGATTGAGGTGGGAAGTGTTGAGCTTGAAGGATAGATTATTAGGTATGAGGAATAAGAAGTTTGAAAAGTTTAAAGAATTGGGAGGTGATATGTGAGATAGGTTTAATAGAATCTACTTAAATAAGGGTGTTTTGTGGAGAGGGGACAATGGAAAGAGAAATAACTAAGTTTTAATCTATCAGTACAACTAAGTTTCCCTTAGTTCACCATCTCTTTAGTTGGTCCAAGTGAACTAGTGATTAGTATAAGAATATTTTTTTGTCTAAAATGGGATCTAAACCCCTCATGGTATTTCTAGATATCATATTCACCTCCTTGTAGCCATTTATTCATAGGGAGGGCATAAAAATCCATTCTGACAATTTAACTTGAGATGAGGAGTCATTAGGCATACAATAAAGAAAAAATGAATATGTATTCCTTGGAATAGTAGTAACCACTAAGCACAATTGTTGTTGGGATCCACTCCTCAATAGATGATAAACTTAGCCAAGTATTAGGAAAGGTGGGTCAACCTTGCATCCTAATATTTTGATTTATTATTTTGTCCTCATATTAGGAAATGAGGCATCCCACTTTTTGTTGGTAGTTATTTGTCATTTGTTGAATGCTTCAAGGGAGGTGTCTAAGATGTTCTAAATGCATATAATATTATTATAGATTTATAAGATGAAACCCTCTTATGACATATTCTTATGACATTTAAGAGCATGACTATAGAATATTTACAATAAAGTATTGCCCAACATTATGAAAAATCATAAGAAATCTTTTAAGAAATAGCAACTATGTCAAGGAAAAAGATGTGGACATTTACAAGAACTTTTTTTTTAAGCAAAAGTGGGAGACCACTTATAATTTTATTTATATATAATATTTTACATATAGCTGGTTCAGGCGGACCAACTGGCGGGAAAGAACTAGCAAGAAAACCCCCAGTTGTAGTTCGAGTAACAAATTTTACAAAATATCAAAAGACCAGTGAGGTCCTAGTACAAATGACCAATTGTCTAATTACAATGTTACAAAAGCACATTGGTTGAATACATTAGTACATATGCACATTCTCTTATGCACCCAAAATACCCAAAAGAATACATCATACTAGATATACCCGTGACCCGAATACATAACACAATGGAGATTACAAAACCTTACTAAACATAAGACTGATAAGCTAGGAAGCCACTTTCAAAAAGATGTAGATTTTCCACCAACATGTTGAAAGCCATTAACCGAGCTTTCTTTTGTTTCCACTAATTTACCTACAAGTTAGCGATCATGCTCAAATGGAGGTTTTGATTTGTTTTAATATCAGGCACATAACGATAACAAAATTTATTTTTGGATGAAGATGGAAGTTGCAAATCATGAATGAAAGCATGACTTCTCAAGAAAGAAATGGCATGATATTTTATTTTTAAATCATCAATCTCCTCCATGGAAATGGTAGATCTGTATCTATTTAGAACTTGGTAGAGATGTCAAGAAGTTTCATGCATTTTGGATAATAACATTCCTTGGAATATGTGAACATAGGTCTCTTCTTATGAAACAAAACCTTCTTTGAATAATTAACACTAGAAATTAATACAGTTTGGCAAGCATATTGTATAATCACAATAGAAACCAAAAATGGAAGATTGAGAGTCTCAACTAAGAATTCCACCTTATAGATAACATTCATACTAGAAGCCAACAAAAAAAGACCAAATTTCATAAATAAAGTTCATGTGTTATATATCATGCCTTTGAGCCTGGGTCCACAAGTACCATGAGCCTTTTGAAATACTTCTCCATCTAAATGCATCCATTCCAAGACCATTGGGAGGTGGGTATACAATATGAGCCAAGTATTAATTTCTAATGTTAATTATTGAAAGAAGGTATATAAATTATTCGAGCATCTTAATTCTCATACAGAGTTACATCTTAGTCAATGTCTCAATGTACGAGTTCCATACATTTGTAAATTTTTCTTCATATAAAAAAATATTGTATTTCATTAAAATTAACCTATCTATTCCATGTTACAAAGGATGCTCTTATTTTAAATTATAAGTATATAATTCAAAATTAATTAGTACTTTTCAAGATAGAGTACACACAATTTCTTTAGTTAAAATAAAATAATAATTTTATTTCCATGTGAGAGTTATGTAGAATGGTAGTTTGATGTCTCAAAAATATTTCTTTCATATATTCTAAATTTTTATCATTGTACATTATGAGTGAATCATCTCAATTATATATCCAAGCACATAAAAAAATTATAGAGTGGAAAGAAAAATAATCACACATTTATCATATTTTTGTAAGGTGTTCGAAAAGACTAAAAGTTTCCCTAGAAAGAACTAATTAAGGAATAAAAAAAATGAAAAGTGTCTACCTCATTGTATGTTGACCTTGCCCATATAAAAAGATCATGGAAATGCTAAATGAGTTGACATAAGAATTTTTAAGAATGAAGGCACAAAATTCATAACACTAATCCTAAAAGCAAAAAGAAAAGCAATGAATAAAATCTTCCTAGTTATTTTGAAAGAAACTTTAAAAGGTTCTAAATCCCCTTAACACCCCTTTCTAAATGAAGATAAAATAAATAAGTTACCAAATATTTCTTAGAGCTTAAGGTGGTGATTTTAATATGATTTGAGAATAAATAAGATAAATTAGATTAAATCAAGTTTTGTTGTAAAGGTGATGAATTTTGGGGGAATAAGATGAAAATAATTTTGAACCTAGTTGACTCATTAAATAGCAATAAGATAGATTTTAAAGGGGCTTTATTTAAAATATGTAATAGTTAGATATGTACTAATACATTATATTCTCTATTAGATAGTTATTTCTTGCATAAACATTTCTTACAATCTTATAATTTATTAATAATAGTGATGTGTGCATCCCTAGACACTCTTTGATAACCACACTATTAATGTTTCTATTTTTACTAGAGGATACTCTAATTGAAAAGCATGTAAAGAGGAAGGGTTAGTTAACCTTGATATTAATGCAATGAAAGGTGGGATTATCTTGATGGTATCAAAGTTATCTTAAAGATATATTGAAGGTTTTTCTTCTATGCCTGAACACATTTAGTGAAATATAATGAATATGTGTTATCCTAGAAAAATATGTATAGCATTAAGGATAAAATTTAGACTTTAAGTTGAAAGAAAATGTCAAATATTTAGAATAAAAATGGTGGGGATGGAATACAAGCTTCAAGAATCTCCTTGTAATAATTAATTGCAATAATAAATGATTAAAACTAAACACGAATGGATATGTCACCAATAATTTTTAGATAAAATGACTAAAATTAGAGCCAAGATATCTTAGTTCAAGTATCAAGATAAAGGTATCAAATTCTTATTCAATGTAAACATAGCCGAGTTTGATAGATAAAAAGTTGGCCCCATTAATACTAGGGGAGCATTGTCTAATGAGATTAAGTTGACACTATTCAATTTTTAGAAGTTAGAACCCTAACATTTATATGAGGCTTGTAAAATAGAACCTTATTAGGAAGAGTAGGAGAGGAGAAATGAACCCATAATAATTATACTTATACAAATAAAAATAATAATAATGTTTAACCATTTCAAAATGTTAAATTTGTTTCACTATGATGATCAATAGCTAATTTGTACAAGGAGGCCACAATTTATAGGGAAATGAAGACTACATAAGAGGAGAATTTATAACATAGTAGCTTGGTTGTAGTTGTTTCTTTAGCATTAACTATTTTCTCTTTTTTCTTTTGTTGTTGAATATTTTATTTGATCTCTTAAAACTTATCAATGGTACTTGATCTTCATAATGATTATTTTCTTCTTTTTCAATTATTATCATCTTAGAAGGAATACCATTTCAATTTAGAGCAGGGAGAAATGTATTTTTCTTTTAAAGTATTTAAAATATTATATTTATTTGATAGTTCATTCTTAACCTCTTCCACTCCTTGGAAAAAATTATCCAACCACTTGAATCTCCTTATATTAATCAATTTACTTCTATGATTTATGTATGTGTTTTTAGTGATTTACTCTTTATCCTTTCAATTTATTCATGATATACTTTAATATAGTTATAACAATATAATAGTTTTTCATAATTGGATATGCCTTAAGAAACGTGAAATTATTTAATGAGGGAAGATATAAATTAAGGTTATTATTTCTTACTTACCTCATGCTCATCCATATTTTTTGTCCATAAATATCTCAAATCAAATTGGATTTTGCAAAGAGGATAGCTATATTTTAAATATTCGCTCTTAGTCAAAGTCATTTATTTCTTTGTACAAATTTAAAATTGATTTGTGTAATTTAATTTTTAATAGTTTTAACATGGATATATGAATAATAGTTTTAAATATATATATATAGTAAAGTGGACACATTTTTATATTTTCCTAATACTATAAAATTTAATAATACCTTAATTCCTTCTAATCCTAATAGAACTATTTTATTATACATTTCATTCAAACAATCTAGTTTCTTTCCTCTAAATTTATTCTTTGATTCATACATTTAGTTCACCGACCATTTTTGGAGTAATGTCATAAGACTCAAAGGAAAAATATGAAGAATTTAATCCAAGTTTCCATTGTATGCACCCTAAATTTTATATCATGAATTGTTTGATATAATTTCTCAAATAAATTTGTTAATGAACTGTTTGATATAATGCCTCAAATAAATTTCCAATAGTGTTTTTGATAGAGTATGATAGAAATAGTGTTTTTGATACAATTCCTCAAATAAATTTGTTAATGAATTGTTTGATATAGGGTGCATACAATGGAAACACTATTTCTATCATACTCCATCAAAAATTACCATGAACTGTTTGATATAATGCCTCAAATAAATTGGAGGTTCCCTAGTAGAAATGTATGCAAAATGTGGAAGCATAGACAAGGCATGTTAATTTTTCAAAAAAATGTAGTTTCAATTCAACAAATTTGAAAAAATTCGCATTTAGGGTTTCAAAATTTAACAAACAAATGCATTTTGAACTCTACAAAATTCGAATTTGATAAACTTGGTGCTCGATATGCAAGTTGGGTTGATGAACTTTGGAGAGATGAAGTTGAGTTTGAGTTCGCCAGAGAGATGAAGTCGAGTTTGTTCACCATTTGCAGATCACATTCACCATTCATCGCACGCACAAGCACAAGGAAAGCAACTGGTAAAAAGCAAAAATGACAGTGACAAATTCATTTTTTTTTATGTTTTATTTGAGGGGGTTCAATCAAACCCATGTTCAACCAAACCCCTTAAAATATTATTTTTTTGTTTAGGGTTTGGGGGTTCGGTCAAACATATAATGTGGTTTGGCCGAACCATTGAGTTCAACCGAACCCATTGAGTTTGGGGAAAGGAAAAAAAATGAAATTTCCTTCCTCATAAAATTTTTAAACCACTATTGTGGTTTGACCCCCTATCTCCAAAGATTTATCAAGTTACAGAGGGCTCTCAGATTTGTAAGCACCGTATCTGTTTAAAATTCCTATCTAGAGAATGGAATTGATGCTAAATGCAATGATGTGATGATTGATAATGAAACTAAAAAGATATGATGCTAATGTAAATGAAGCCTAATGGATGAAAGCTACAGTAAAAAACCATGGTATTGTTGTGATGTGAATTCTACTAATGCTATGATGCTATGATGTTATGCTTAAGATGCTTGAGTACTAATTCCTATAGAGTATGTTTGCATAAAAGATGATAATTCTCAAGATCCATTTCCTGTGAAAAGAAGTTGTATTTATAGATTTATGGCAATACATTTCCACAAAGGCAACACAACAAAGGTTGAGATTCAATCTAGAGATTTCAATGGTAAGAGATTGAAAAGATGGAGTTGATCATGGGGATTGTCTCTCCCCATGAAAACACAAGGAAAGATGATAGGAAATATCAGAGGAAGAAGATTAAGAGGATTGCCTATAGGTTTGTCCCCAAGGCTTTTCCCATGAATGTCATTTGCATTAATTGGATTAAAAAAATCTAATTTTATTGGTGAGTCAATAGAGGAATATTGATTTATGCTTTTATTTGAATATTTTGATTTATTTAATTTTAGTAAAATAGGAAGATTTAATTAAATAAAAAATATATTTGATATTTTCTTATTTAATAAAGAGGAATATGGTTAATTAAATAAAACTTTAGGATATATTTATTTAATTAAGAGGAAATATAATAAGATAGTTAAATAGCACAAACTTATTGAAGTTGTATATTTAATTTAAGATAGAATTAATGGATAAAGTATAGAAGAAATGATAATAATAATAATTAAATAAAACAAAGTATTTAATTTTTTTTATTTAATTAATAGGAAAATAATATGATAAAATAGAAGAATTAATAGTGAACATAATATAAATAAATATTTCTATTTATTTACTAAGTAGATGAATTTAGCATTAATTAATTAAATAAATCATATTTAACTAATTATATTCTCGAGACCATTTTTAAGTGTATACAACTTCTATTGCAAATATGGATTCCATATGCCTTGTGCTTTCTATTGCTGCATCTTAGGGTTGGTTAGTGTATCAGATGGATGTGAAGAGTTCTTTCTTGCATGGTGATCTTTAGGAGGAGATATATATGGAGCATCCACCAGGCTTTATGCAAGACCCTTCACTTGTTTACAAGCTCTGATGTTCATTGTATGGTCTCAAATAGGATCCTAGAGCTTGGTATGAGAAGATGGATAGTTTCTTGCTTACTTTTGGATTCACTAGATGTCACTCTGACCCTATAGTTTACATTCAGAGGTATGGGGGGATCTTCTCATTCTTGTTCTTTATCTGGATGACTTGATTCTCATAGGGATTTCTCCTACCATGATTGAGTATACTAAGTGAGCTTTGATGGAGCATTTTGATATGACAGACCTTGGTTTGTTGCATTACTTCCTTGGTCTTCAAATCCATCAGTCTTTTGTTGGTATTTCTATCTTCCTGCAGAATTATGCTCTTGATTTTCTTTAGAGGTTTGGGATGGATGATTGCAAGACATCCACTTCTCCTTTTCACTCAGGTGTAGTTATTTCCACCAGTTGCACTACTCCATCCATTGATGCTACTTTGTATTGGTAGTTTGTTGGAAACCTTTTGTACTTAACATATAGTTGTCCTGATATTTTCTTTGTAGTTGTTCTTGTCTCATGTTTCTTTCAACACCCTCATGGGATTCATTGGAAGGAATCCAAGCATATCTTATGGTCCATTCAGGGCACTACACTATTTGGAATTCACTACACATCAAGTGCTATTGAGATTATGGGCTTCACTGACTCAGATTGGGCTGGTGATGTTGATGATTGAAAGTCTACTTCTGGCTTTGTTTTCTATCTTGGTTTTTCTTTGGTTGCTTGGTCTTGCAAGAAGAAAACTACTATTTTATTATCATTAACTAAGGCTGAATATTGAGGAGATGTCTTGGCTAGTCAAGAGGTTCTTTAGCTTCGACAGTTGATGGCTAATTTTGGCTTTCCTCTTGATAATCCCACTATTCTTTGGTATGATAACTAAAGTGCCCTACATATTTCTTTCAACCCCATGGAGCTTCAACACACTAAGCATATTGAGATCCACATGCACTCCATTTAGCAGCTCATTCAAAATGGTTTTCTTGCTTTGGAGTATTTTCCTACAGATCAGCCGGTTACATAAATCTCCACTAAACCTTTGGCATCTCCTCACTATATTTAGTTGTGATCAATGTTAGGGGTGAAGAAATTTTTCCTTGGGGGGTCTTGAGGAGTCCTCCTTCCTTTCGCTTTTTGTAACACTCTATCTATCCTATAGATAATAAAAGAAAACCAACCAACCACTTTCAACTAAAGATGTAATTAACATGTTACAAAACTAGGGCTTTCTCCATTAAACTTAACAAAAATAATTTTAAAATAAAGTAATTTACATAATAATCAATTTTTCAAATAACTTTAAAGTTCAGCTCAGCTAAAAATAAACGTCTAACTAAATTAACTAAAAAGAAATGTCTACTGATTTCCAATAACATAAAAAGGAATGAGATAAAGCTAGCTTTTCAATGCTTCCAAATAAAATTACAAATCATCAATTTTTAAGCTAAGTAACCATTTCAATATTTCAAGAGAGAGAAGGGTTTCAAAATTTTACAAATAAGAAGCTGAAGCATTTCATTTTGACACTGTCTTCATGGAAAAATGAAATATCATCAAGGGCTTTACCACCCATCTGAAGACCTACTAGTCTCCCATGTTTCTTCTACTGAAGAAACCCATCCCTTCACAAAGGTAATCAACAAGGATCTTTTTTTATCATAATTCCTCTAATCCTGGTGTCAAGGACATATACCTCCTAATCTAGCCTTACTAAGGGTACCTTCCAACTAGAAAGGTCAGTCTCATCAGCGATATATCTAGTACTTGATAGCTAACAAATGTTGAATCTAGCATCGTACCTTGGCCAAGGATTTTATTTTCATTACTGGCACTCTTTTTCCATCATCACTCTCACCATTGCTCGACATGATTACATATGTCTCATGTTTTAAATTTCAAAATCTGGTTGTTTAACATTTTACTCTTAAATCCGGGTTAAATCTTAACCAATAAATTTTATATAAGAAGAGACTAAATTTGCACTAAGGATTTTTAAGAGTTAATTTTTTTTCATTCCTTAAGGAATTCAATGAGAAAAAGATTTGCACAAAGTCAACATCTAAATAGAAGCAAGAAAAGAAGAGAGTCTCTCGACTTCTTCAGATAGAATAACTTTTCCAAATGTTTTTAAAATATTCACTCAACTTTCAATTCCAATTGTATAACAGTGGATAGAGGTTACTTGAATGCAAAGAGAGTTCTAGATTCGGGTTCTATGAAAGATTGCGCAAATTACATAATTAAGAAAAAAATTATAAATTACACAACTCAGATTGACCAAGTATAGTTAAATAAAAGAGGAAAAGATGGAGCTTTGACTTGGGTCTAAGAAATAATATAAAATAAATAGGGCCATTGCTAAACAAAGCTAACATGACTAAATAATTGATCCAGGGGGATCTTTAGAACCTGAAAATTGAAGTGTTCCCATTTCTCCCAAAAGCAGTGCCATGGCGTACAACTCAGAATACTGAATCCAGCGCAACTTGAACAGGCAAAAAAGGAGTCTATTTGCTCAAGTTACGCGTAGTCAAAGTTGGGTCAACCCTTGGCCCAGGAGGCCATCAGAAGGAAAAAAGTTGATGGACTCAAAACCAGTCAGAAGTGATGTCACTTTGAAGGGCTTGACGACACGAATCCAATGATGTTCGTTTCATCAAAATTTGAATCCGTATGTGTGAGATATCGCCGGTCAAACTTTGGTCAAAGGTCCGTCAACTTAGCGTCCGGGGATGAGAGAAAAAGGATGGAATTTTAACATTATCAAAAATGATCGAAGGTGGCATCATTGCGAAGGTCTCATCGTCACAATTCCAATGGCATTCGTTTTGCGCAAATTGGAGCTCGTATGCACGAGATATAGCCGGTCAAAGTCTTAGTTGACCAAGGTACCATGTGGTACGGTTGCTAATGTCAGCATGACATCATCATGCTGACTTGATGGACAGGTCATCATACAGATGCTGAGCTGAACCAATCAGATGCTGACATGGCTGATGACGTCATCATGGTCAGCTAATTGAGCGATGACATGTGTCTCTCTAATGACGTGGCATCGAAGTAGCAGGTTGACGTAGATGTTGACTTGGATTTTCTGGCGAATGGCTTTCTGAAACGTGGCAACTCTGCAGGAAGACACATGGCCTCGGCTTCTTCCTCCGATATTGAATTTGTTTTGGTAGTTTAAAAACAAAAAACTTTTAAGGAGTTTGAACCCCACACCTCCATGGGGCATGCCAACGACCACGCCGTACAGGCCGTTGCACCGCGCGGGCACTTGTCAATTATATATAAGTGGATATTTGTTTTGTTGATTGGGAATTTGGTGACAATAAATAGTGGTCAGCATGGGTTGAATGTTCAACCCCGGCCGACCAAAGTGGATTATTGCCATCGCGCCACGCAAGGTGGCTTAACTTATATGTGAGATGGGTTTTTAATAACCCTTAATGAGGCCCGAAAACATAAACTAAATAACCATTTTGGTTATTAGTTGTGTTTTAAATTTAAATAAAAACAAACCTCAATAGCCCGAAATATGAATATGTCAAGGGCTTAAAAACAATTTGATTGTTTTTAATAAGGGGGGTGTTATTGTTTTTTTATTATAATGGGGGAATTGGTTTTCATTTTTCCATTTAAGGGGAAAATTCCAAAATTGTTGGTTTTAACCAAATAGGCCCAACTTCAAGTATAAAAGGGAGACTAGGAGAGTCTTCCTCACTCATCCAACTCAATTCAACTCATCCATTAGTTGATCATTCTCCATTGTATCCCTTTCTCTTGGTCTTTGAGAAGCTTTTGTGAGAGAATTTTTAGAGGGAATTAGGAGAATATTTGAGTTGATGATGGAATGATGTTCTAATCTTGTAGTAGATCCTTTAGGCAGAGTCAGTTTCCTTACTCTTTGTTAATCATCCCTAGCCTTGAGAGCTTTTGAGAGGGGTGTGAGTGAGAGAATTTTTGTATGACTTTGTGGAAAGACTACAAGATATTGTAAAGCAGTGTTGCAAGAGGCTCCAATGGAGATTGTACTGCCATTTAGAACATTTCAATAGATTGATCACTCGATTGAGCTCAGCCTGGAGACGTAGTCACGTTTGTGGTGAACTCCGTAATCAAATTGGTGTCTTCTTATCTCTCTCTTGGTTCTATGTTTTGAATTCTCTCTGATTAATGTTCCTACTACTCCACTGTTGATGTCTTTATGCCTTTGTTCATAATCACTTAGCAACATTTGTCATAGATCCCTTCCACTTTACGGATCAATAATGGTCACCACACAAAGATAGGTGATATGCTTTGATTCAACATTACATTTCCTTTAATAAAAATTCCATTAACAAAAATGAATTCCTTAGCTAATTTCATCTGGTCAAGAATTCATAATAATATTTCTTTTACAATATTTTATTTTCTTTGATTTCATAGTAACATAGTAGGGGAAAACATATAAGATTCTACCATACGTGCCTAAATGAGTAACTCAAACTTGATGAAGCCCACTCTTGAATTCTCCCAGCGAAAGTTCTACAAGCTCAGACTCAATCGTGAATACCTCTTCTACCTAACTAACAAGAAATCAATATTTCCACCTTCTTAATTTGTTTTTTAGGAAAAAAAATCGCATATAGGACAATAGTAAACACCCAATAGAGAGAATGGAAAATTGAGTAAAAATTGTGAGCCAGAGGAGGAGGGTTTTCTAATATGGGAATGATTGATAAAGAGTAGGGGCAGGTTGTGTATCGATAATAGAGCCAACCAACTTAATGTCTGAATAGGACAAGAATGCCAAAATAGAGGAATTCCCAAATAAAAATGATTTCCCACGAAAAAAAAATAGAGCTCCAAGCAATGGAAGAAGAAAGAATGATGAACCTCTAAAAGTGAACTCCATAAGAAAAGATATCACCACTCAAACCCCCATCGCCAAGAATCCCTTTGACTGCCCCTAACTTGGGAATTTCAACATGCAAGGTGGTGAGCTAATAGAAGTTTTCCACCTCCACAATCTAACTCAAATCCTATTCATTTCATTTCGATGCTAAGCCTTTCCAAGGTTTCAAATTTAAAATAATGGAATTTAAATTATATCTTTTATTATCAATTTAAGATTTGATTACCTCTTATATATATATATATATATATATATATATATATATATATATATATATATACCAAGAATGGTTCACTCAATTCCAAGATGATATAATAAATATTTTAATTATATCTATTATTTTAATTCAATATTTATTAACTATTGTGCAATCTCCTTTTTAATATGATTATTGATTTATATATAATTTAAATTGACTTATTTAATAAATAATTATATTAAATTATTAATGGCCAAGTTACATTTTTTATTCCTTGTCTTACACCGGCTCAAGGAAAGATGAAAATTTATAATCCTTTGTTAACCACTACCTCTCCCTAATGACATCTCCTTTTCCATTGTGACGTCATCATTCCTACATCTCTTGGCAGGTATTGTGGTTAGATTGTTCACAACGGCTTCATAAATATGCATTTAAATATAATCTCATGAACACATTCAATTTCACGTGAACAAGAAGTTCACTTGCAAATAAAAGGATCGTTAACTTATAGTTACAATAAATAAAGCATATATTCTATTCACAATTTCACATTCACATGAAAATATAGTTACTTGCAACTAACTTTGCATCAAAAAATACATAACAAAATTCATAGTCTCGATGTAAGGGATGTAACATACTCCTCCCCTTAAGAATCATCATCCTCAATGATTGTTTATTCTAAATTTAATCATAGACATAAATATAATGTTCTCAATTGTTCAAAAAAAGATAAGGAAATTTTGAAGGATTTCTTCATAATCCTCCCAAGTGGCATTTTCTTTAGAGTACTAGTCTCACTGTACCTTGCATTGTATAACCTCATAGTTACTTAAGCACATCCAGTGCACGTTGAGCACTCTAAGCGGTTCAACTGTGATCACCCCTAGATCCCGCATATGATGTTTCATTTGCAGTAACCTAATACTATTCTTGATGGTTGTCTACAACTATATGGATCCTCTATTGAAAATTTGTCTATTGGGATGGTAATGGGCTTCATTGTTGTTTTCCCTCTTGATTCTTATTAGGGAACTGATTAACATAGTGTTCTCCACCACAATTGAAGCATCCTCCTAATGGTCCTTTCTTTTCTATAGCTTTTCTTGTGTTGGATTCATCCTGATTATTCTTGTAGTCCTTAAAATTATTGTGTGACTAATCCCACTTGCCCTTGTTACATTTTCTATCTTTGAGAGAATCATCCTTCTTTAACCTCCATTCTTGCCAAACTACTTTCTCATAAGCCTCATCCATTGTACGAGGTGCCAAAAAATCTACCAGACCTCCAATGTGGTTGTTCAAACCCAAAATGAACTTTCAAACTTTAAAATTTTCATCTTCCTAATATTGAGGTACATATTTCTATAACTAGGTATATTTTTCCCAATATTCATTTACTGATAAAGGCCCCTGCTTAAGGTTCTCAAAATCTAAAAATTTTATGATCATGTAACAATTGTGGAAGCCATCATTGTCATAATATTCTTACAAACTGCTCCTAGGTCACATCTGACACCTCAAGACCTATTTATGCTCTTTTCGTTTCCCACCATGTTGCAACTTCTCCCGCCAACTAGAGGGCTACCCAAGCAGCCTTGGAAGTGTCTGGGTAGTCTCTCAACTCAAAGTATTTCTCCATCTTAGTTAGCCATGCTTCTATGGAATCTCCTAATGTGGGGCCCTCAAACTTCAGAGGTTTAATCTTTTTCATATCCTTGACCAATTCATTAGCCAATCGACTCCTTTTATTACTCAAGCTTATGGTTTTAGAACTTTCTTCATGTTGGTCCCTACAGGTCTCAGAACTTTCCTCATGCATATCAGTCTGACTATTCACTTTCCTTTCCAAATTTAGCAATCAATTTTGAGTGTCACTCATTAAATTCAAGAGTTGATCTAGTTTGGCTATAGGGTTATCATTGTCTCGATCTCCTTTGAACCCATTTCTAAAATTCTCCATTCCAATGAGGTTTCTGAAGTTAGGTATTAATTAATAGTCTATGTTAGGTTTTATTTCCATGGTTCATTCAATAAAATTCATAAATAAATTTTTTCTGAAAGATATCAACATGATATGCAATCAATTAATTATTGGTTCCATTCAATAATGATTACAAAATATCTATCACTCCCTATGATATATTCAATTACAAAAGGATTATAAATAACTATCACTCCCTGTGATAGATTTGATTACAAAATGAATAGCTATCACTCCCTATGATAGATTTAGTTACAAAATGTTTATAAATAACTATCACCCCTATGATAGGTTTAATTACAAAATTGATAAAAAAGGAATCTATCACTTCCTATGATAGGTTTTCATTACAACTGATTGGATTTTGATATCCAGAGGCTGGTTTTCATCTTCAAAAGATTCAGGCAGCTTGATTCCAATTTTGTTTAGGTTTATAGTGTTGGTTATCTTTAATTCAACAAGGATTGTTGCTTTAGTGGCTTCCTTATTGGAAGGTGTCCACTTCTTTCTCTTTCACTGAAGTTTCCTTAGAGCTTCAGCCATGGTCTCTGAGTCCATAGGCATAAAGCATCTAGAATAATCATACTAAAGTTTGATTTTCCATATCCATTTGGATACCAGATCTCAGACCTTCTTTTGGGGTGTTTTTTGTATCCACATCTTGGAAAAACACCAAGGATAGATTTTATTTTTCAAGGTTCACATGATGAGCCCGAGGTTTACATGATGATCTTCGTAGCTCTGATACCATATGTGACACTCTATCTATCCTATAGATTAAAAAAAAAAATGAAAACCAACCAACTAATTTCAGTTGAAGATGTAACTAACTTGTTACAAAACTAGGGTTTTCTCTTTTCAATTTAACATAAATAATTTCAACATAAAGTAATTTACATATCATTCAGTTTTTCAACTAACTTCAAAGTCCAGCTCAGCTAAAAAGAAACGTCTAATTGAATTAACTCAAGAGAAATGTCTACTGATTTCCAATAACAGAAAAATGAACGAACTCTAACTAACTTTTCAATGCTTCCAAATAACATTACAACTAATCAATTTTTAAGCTAAGTAACCATTTCAATATTTCAAGAGAGAGAAGGGTTTCAAGAGTTTACAGATAAGAAGCTGAAGCATTTGATCTTGGCACTGTCTTCATGGGAAAAGGAAATATCATCGAGGGCTTTAACACCCATTTGAAGACCTACTAGTCTCTTGTGTTTCTTCTACTAAAGAAACCCATCCCTTCACAAGGGTAATCAACAAGGATCTCTTTTTATCATCAAGCATCTGATCTTGGTGTCAAGGACCTATACCTCCTAATCGAACCTTACTGCAGTATATCTCGTACTTGATAGCTGACAAATGTTGAATGTAGCATCATACATTGGCCAAGGATTTTATTTTCATTACTAGCACTCCTATTCCATTAGCACTCTCACCCTTGCTTAACATGATTACATATGTCTCATGTTTTAAATTTTAAAATCTAGTTGTTTAACATTTTACATTTAAATCTAGGTTAAATCTTAACCAATACATTTTATATGAGAAGAGACTAAATCTACACTGAGGATTTTTAAGAGTTAACTTTTGTTCATTCCTTAAGGAATTTGGCACAAATTTAATTTCTAAATAGAAGATAGAAAAGAAGAGAGGCTCTCAGCTTCTTCAAATAGAATAACTTTTCCAAATGATTTAAAAATATTCACTCAAGTTTTAGTTACAATAGTATAACAGTGCACAAAGGTTACTTGAATGCAAAGAGGGGTCTAGATTTGGGTTCTATGAAATATTGCACATATTATGGAACTAACAAAATATTTGTAAATTACACCACTACAATTGACCAAGTATAGTTTGTTATCAATCAGATATACACCCTATGTTAAATTTGTAGAAAATTAACTATCTATTGACACATGGAAACCTTCTTCAGATGTGGACGATTTGAATGAGGAAGGAATCTCCATATAGTGAGTTGGTTCTCCAAATAATAATCCTATTCTAAATGATTTTTTGGGGTAAAAATAAGGATAAACTGAAATTGAAACCTATGACTAATAGATGATCCACTAGAACTTATGAAAATTTATACTTCATCACTCACAATAGTTTTTGTATCACAATAGCCCTCACAATCTCATTAGCACATGTTTGAATCATCAATGATTTGCATGAAGATTTAAAAGAATTGGAAACAACATGCAACCTGAAACCAAGTAATTCTAAACAAAGATTCACAACAAGACATATAAGGATTCAAATTTGAAACACAAAGACATCAGCTTGTCATTACAAAACTAAGACAAGAAATAAGAACTTTGCTTCTTTATTGAATTTAAAAGAGTGTATCTGTCTAAACATAGTACAAAAGAGTTTACAATCTCTTAGAATGTGTATCAAAGCAAGAAACAATAATATGAACCAAGAGAACTCTAAGTTTTCTTCAAGATATATCCCAAAAACCCTAATATGAGCTCAAGAAGAAAGTTCAAGGAAAAGCACCAAAAGCTGCTCCAAAATGTGGCATAAAAGTGGAAAACTCTCACTTTTTGCATGTACATGCTGAAAAGCACCTAAAAATAGGTCTTCTTTGCATTAAAAGAAAAAAGAAGAGCTTATCCTTATGCCATGATCCTCAAATTCGCCCACCAGAAAAAATCGATCACCAATCAACTAAAAATAGCAATGAAATAAAACAATTTATAAAGCATTTTTTTATTCTTGCTTTACAAGATCTGCAAATTTTTATTCTCTCAATTTAATTTTTTTTCGCAATTTAAGATTTGGAAATCTTTGCAAAAATAATAAACTTATTACTCAATTTACAAATTTGATTTTTCTTACAAAACAATCATAGAAACATGACACATTTTCATTTATAATTGATTTCTATAAAATTAATTAAAATAAAGCTAAGGCATGAGTAAACGTCATCAAGGTATAAGCACAAAATGACTTAGGCATTTATTAGACAATGTATCAAGTTAAATCCTAAGGGGCTAGGCATATTCATTGACCACCATAGTGTTTGACTTGGGCATTAATAATTTTTAAAATCCAAGGAAAAAATACCCCTAAGTCGACTTAAGGTTGGGAGAAAACCCTAAGTAAAAAAACCACCATTTTTTGAATCATTTACATCATTTGGATTTTGAAAGCTTGCTCTGCTATGAAGAGCGCCACCATCTATGAGCTAGGGTTTTGGTTTCTTGATGAAGATTTAAGCCTCCATTTTTTCTACTCCTATTGAATCCATAGGTGGTAAGTTGATTCCAAGCCTCTTGTGGGCTTTTGTGAACTCCTTTGCTTCATTTTACACAAGATTTTGGCCTTAAGGCCACGAAATCTGTGTTGTTTCTAATTATTTTTTTAATATTTGTGTTTGTTCATTGATTCATCCATTCAGCTGCCATAGGTGAGATCAATCTTTGTATTTTGAGAGCTCTATGAGAGCTTGGCCGCCATTGTTTTCTTCCTCTATAGTCATGAATGGTAAGCTCTCATTCTTACATTGTTTTTTTCTTACCAAACAAAAGCTTGTAAAGGATTCTATGAAGAGAGTGATTTTTGTTTTCATTTTTTAAAACAAATACAAACCCATTATAGGTTGTGCTTTGCTCATGCACAAAAAGGGGTGTTTTAATATGGTAATTTGCATTTACTCCAAAGGATAAAAGGAATGCTCCTAGAGAAGAGTCTTGTTGTTCCATTTCTCTGTAAACTCCTTCATGTACTAGGGCTTGACCCATGATAGCACTATATGTATTTTGCATTTTTATAAAAACCCCTACATGGGTAAGTCGAAAAATGGTGAAAATAATGTATTTGTAAGCAACACCCCATGTGGGTGTTTTGAAAATAATGAAGAATTTACATTTTAATGAAAACCCCCATGTGGGTATGCTTTGTTCTAAAAAATATTCACTTATTTCTATTCTCTATCAAAAACCCCATGTGGGTCAGCTATAACAAGAGGAAAATTTTTATTTTAAATAAAAACCCTCATGTGGGCATTTGTGAAAGAATAAGAAAATCTCTTTGTTATCTTGTAGCAGCATTGCACTTGTGGATTATGACTATTTTGAAATGAACACCACATTTTGATTGTATTGAGAATTTTGAGTTGATAACCCAACATGGGTAACCTGTTTTCCAAGAGGACAAATACTCTTGATTTATGTGCATTAAACTTTAGAGACTGTAGCTTCACATCTGTACATTGATTCTTCACACTTCCTGTAGCTTTTACTCATAGATACTTCAAGTTACATGATAACTCCAAATGGATTCCTTTTTAATTTGAAAGCAATTTTAGAGTTTTTGCAAAATGATTCAATGCCATTGCACAATGTGAACTAAAAATGACATCATCCATTTAAAATTACTATCAAAATGACATCATTTGTCTTCTTGGGGGACAATATAGCTCTATCTTCTTTCGATACAACCAACTGTAACTTTATTTACTGATTCTAAAAAAATAAAATGCAACACTATTATGAGTTCACATATTAGCTTCTCAATCCTTAACTATTGAAGTTGTATTTGTATTTCAAACACTCTTTCAAAACCCCATGGTGCATTCTAGCTTGACATCAAGCTTTCATTTTTTCCTTCATGTTGTGCATCAGGGAATGAAAACAATTATACTTTCATTGCTTAGTGATTGCCTAAACTGTGATAAAACAGTGACATCTATGATCAGTATAAGTTACCTATAATGCTATCCTTTCATTGATATATTTCTTGAACAATCCTCAACATTGTTGGCCTCTTTCCTCATAATCCTTTTTATCAATCATACTTGATCACTGTACCTTGCACTTAAATATGTTGCTTCTTTCACCACTTTATTAGATGACTACTTGTGAACAGAGACTCTTAGTCTTCTTATTTATGTTTTGAATTTTATGCAAAGATCTCCTTTACAAGACATGAACAATCATTATAGTTCAATGGTTTGTATTTTATGAACACATTTACCAGTCACACCTCTTGTTCTTGAAACAACAACATGATAATATGAAACTATCACGGTTGAATGATGTTCTGCAAGCTTCTTCAAAGTTCAATGTTGTTTTAAATTGAATGAAACTACACAATTTCTTTTATGATTACTTCCATGTTTTGTTGATGAGGCATTATGTATGCATGTTCGCTATCACATTATGAGCATGAAACAAAAGGTTGAACAACATGAATAAAAGTGGCCAAAACACTATATAGCAACAAAGAAGTAATTGATTTGACAGTATTTAAAAGATGCATTTTAGCTTAATTGAATCTATTAAGTTCATTGTCCACCTATAGCTTTCACTTCACTGCTCCGATTTCATTGTTATGAGTGAACAATAAACTTAATTGTTTTGATGACTAAAATTTTTTTTTACTCCTTTAGTTGAATAGCTCAAATGAGCATGATATTTGTACTTTCCTTATTCATCCCACTTTTCGGTTTAAGGTAGCATGTCGAGCTCTACCCTTGTGGGAGCCCGTTTTCACTCCACATGCTTTTATGTTTTCATAAGATGACCAGCTTCATGACATTTCCTATACCTGTATAGGAAAAAAAAGGAGTTAGAAAAAAAAAAAATTATTATGATGTTTACACTTCCAACTCTTGCTTCTGCACTTTTCTTTTAATTGATTTCATGCATCTCGAGGAACGGATTATATTTCTGTTGGTAGAGCATGTAGTATAACTCATATCCAAAGCTCTAACAGGACCTTCCCAATTTTTTCAGGTATACTGGGGATCTAAAGCATAATGGAGTAGGATGCCAACACATGGACTGAAGATCGTAACACAGGAAATGATGGATACATCTTTTTCTATTTGCTTTCTTCTTCTTTTCCACCTTCAGTTGTAGAATTTATTTTTTGCAATGAATGGAATTAGCTAAAACCATGGCTTGTGTGGATCCTTTAGTTTTTTCTTTCATTTCCATTCTAAAAGAAATGCATCAAAATGCAAATTTGTACCATCATTTGTATTCTTGCAATCAAATGAAATTATCTAATGAAAATAGCATCATAAAATAAATGAAATAAATTTGATATGATTAATCATTTGTACATTCAGTTTTGTACTCCATTTGATTTGTAAAGCATTGAGCGATACTTTTGAAACTCCTTTTACTAAAAACACTTTCATAACTGGTACTTGATGAATGCAATGCAAACAACACTTAATGCACATTTAGAAATAACTAAACTTTCACTTTAAAATATAACAAAATTTAATCAACTCCACCAATTGAGCTGTAGTGAAAATTGGTAACATTTTGGTGATTTCTATTGAATGCTTGCTAGCTAAGCATTAGATTAGTTGCCTTTTAAAACTTAATTGGACGTGGAGTCAAATCTGGGACCCTTCATGAAACTAAAAAAATTGAATATCAACACTCCAAATAGTAGCAAAACAAAAAAAACAATGCAAAAAGTGAACTAAAAGGACCTGATGGCTAACCAAAAACACGTGCAATAGTGCTTAGGGAAACCAAAACAAACTGAAATGAAATGTGTGTTAAGCACTTATTTGTAGTAACTACTCTACTTATTTACAAGATAGAACTTATCTCAGAGGCAATGTTTGAGGTGGATCCCATTAACTAGGACAGACAACACCTCTCCAGTCAACTTAGAAAGTTGGAAAGCATTGTGCTCCTTACACTCCATGATCACATAAGGCCCATCCCAAATTGCATCAAATTTTGAATGTCGTCCAGGTTTACTTTTAAACTCATTCCACTTGAAAACTAGATCTCTAATGATGAAATCTTGCGGCTTTTCCCTTTTGTTAGAAGAATTCTTCATCTGAGCTTGATGTATTTCAAGCTACCCCAATGCTTGTTTCCTAGTCTCCTCAAGCTCCATCAATTGTGCAAATCTTACTTCAAGAGGATGTTCATTAAGCAATTCCAATTCTTTATCATAACTCAAAGTCAAAAATTTAATAGAAACAGGCAACTTAGCCAACCTTCCATAAGTCAGAACGAAAGGAGAACAACTAGTGGCTCTTTTAGGAGTTATTCTATCAACCCAAAGGGTTGACTTCAGCTTTTCATGCCATGTTTGCTGGTTTTCTTCTATAGTTTTGTTGATTATCCAGATCAAATTCTTATTCGTAGATTTTCCTGCCCATTACCCTGTAGATAATAATTAGTAGATGTGTTCAGATAAATGTTATTCTTAACTGACTAGTCATAAATCCTTAACCCAATGAAAGCTAAACCATTGTCAGAGATTATTGAATCTGGGATACTAAATCTCGACACCAAGTCTTGATAGAAATTAAGTACAAAAGTCTCATTTGCTTCTTTCAAAGCAACAACTTCGATCCATTTAGTGAAGTAGTCTGTCACAATAAGAATCCACTTATGACCCACACTTGAAGGTGGGTTGATGGGTCCAATGAATTCTAAACCCCACTTGGAAAATGGCTACTCCACCTAAATGGGATGTAAAGGCAAAGCTGCAAGTCTCTGTTTTCCAGCAAACAAAGCACACTTTTTACATTTTTGGACCTAGGCAATGGCATCTTTAAACAAATCCAGACAATAATAACAAGCCCGCATGGTTTTCAAGGTTGTTGTTCTTCTAGAATATTGGCCTCTTGAAGTCCCATCATGAAATTTTGCTAACAACTTGTCAACTAGAGTAGGCTCAACACATCTTAATAAAACTCCATGAAAATCCCTCCTATAGAGGATACCATCAATAGCATCATAATGAATGGATGGAAATATGTAGTACCTTCTTTTTGCTCTATCTAAGCCTTTGGGACACTCACCAGTCTATAAATAATGCATCATCTACTACAACCAAGTAGCAGCAAGGACTAGAACAATAGTTGCATCATTATTGTTTAGCACTTTATCAACATTTTCAGCCTCTTTTGAGTTTTTGTCCCCATTTTTTGCAAGTTTTTCACACAAACCCTTGCCCCTAAAAAGCTTAGTCACTTTAATATCAATATCAAATTCCATAACTCTAGTTATCCAACCAACACGTTTATCATTGATATCTATGTTAAGTAAGAAATCCTTAACAATTGAATGAGCAACCAATAAATGGATTATGCTATTTGATAACATATGCATGAATTTTTTGAGGCTTCTTACAATAGAAAATACATGCTTCTCAACAAAATAATAATTCACCTCATAATCATGCAATATTTGACTAAAAAGTCCTACAAGTTGCTCCAAGCCTTCATCATTTTGCTGGCACAACATAGCTGAAATAGTAGCTACCCCTTCAAAGGAATAAAGAATGAAATCTTTGTCATAGTTTGGATTAATGAGGGTAGGGGAAACTATAAGGGCTTCTTTTATCTACTCAAATCTTCTCTTACCCTCCTTGGTCTAGCTAAAAGGAATATTCTTTTTAAGCATAGTAGTGAGGTGTTGCAACAAAGTTGCAATATTTGGTAGTGGCAACTCAAGAATGGAAGAGACTCATTTAGGGTCTATAGAAATACCTTGCTTTGATACTATGTGTCTGAGGAACCTACTCTCATGGACAGAAAAAATGCTCTTCTTCGGATTGAGAGACACTCCAAACTCTCTGTATCTTTGGAAAAAAAAATTTAAATGTTGAAAGTGTTCATTAGCATCTTTTGAAAAAAAAAGTGATATCATCTAAATATACCAAAACAAATTTGTTCATAAGACCATGGAAGGCCATGTCCATTACTCATTGGATTGTTTCTCTAGCATTAGATAAGCCAAAAGGCATCTTCTTGTAGGCCATAGTGCCCCATTTGGTTGTAAAAGTTGTTTTGAATTGATCCTCTTGCTTTACCAGAATATGATTATAACCTAAATACCCATCCAACAAAGAAAATATGTCATAACAAAAAACTACTTGTAAAATTTTCTCTATGGAAGGAAGTGGATAGTGATCTTTTAGGGATGCTTTATTTAAATCTCAAAAATTGACACACAATCTAATTTCCCCACTTTTCTTCCTAACTAGAACTAAGTTAGACACCCAAGAAGTATGCTTGATAGGAAAAATAATGCCACTCTCAATTAACTTATTCAACTTAGCCTTCATAAAGTTCTCTAACTTGGGATTAAGGGGTCTCTGTTTTTGCCTCACAGGTTTTGCTCCAAGCTCTAATTCAATAGTATGTTGGACTAGTTATGGATAAAAACCTTTTAAATTCTTGTACTCCTAAGTAGAAACATCAATAAATTCTTGAAATAACAAAATAAATGCTTGTTGCTCCTCTTTAGTACATACCTTTCCTAGCTTGAGAAGTTTACCTTTGAAAATTTTGATTGCCTCATAGTGTTCTTCCTTGACAGTCATGATGCACTTATCTTTTTGTACCTAGTCATCTAAGTTGAACATAGATTCCAAGGTCACCAAACCCTTTGTTAGCTTGTTTGTTTTTAGCTACACAATCTAGTCATCATATTCTCATTGCCACTTTTGCTAGTTTTCATCTACAAACTTAGATTCAACAATCAAAAAATTCACGACTATTTCATTTATTAAAAAAAACACTCGATTTGATTTGATAAAATATTTTCTTCCAATTTGTCCAGTAACAACAAGAAATCATTGCAAATAACCTTCGTAATATTTTTCTATAATTTTGGACAAGTGTATATATATATATTATACATTCAATGTCACAATTTAAATTAACATTATAAAAATAATCCACATAATTATATCCCATATAAATACACACACACACACACACACATATATATATATAATAATATATACATATATATATTTATATATATATATATTTATTAATATAAATTAACAAATTTAAATTGAATTAAATTTAATAAATTTAAATCTTTAAATAATAAATAATAAATGAATTTAAATAAGTCTTTTTTTTAATAAAACAAAATGACGAGCTGGGAGGTGCGTACCTCCCTGTGTGGGGAGGCCCCAGCCCCACCAAGGCTACGCCCAGCAGCCTATGGCTACTGTGCGCAACCATGGTGGATGCGTACCACCCATGGGAGTGGGGAGGTACGGCAGCAACTGAACCCCACCCCATATTTATATATTATTTTAAAAAAATAAAAATTATATATATATTTTTAAAATCTCTAGTAAAAAAATACACTTCCTAGAAAGCTTGAGATTAACCAAGGGTTTTAACAAAATAAATTAAATTCTCTACAAGGAATTAAAAACCTAGAATAATATATAATGTATATATATATTTATATAAACATACATAAATTAATTGAAACAATTACTTTGACGGCAATTTCACAAATTTTCTACAGGAAAGTAGATTTACTATTTAATCAGAGAATTTCATTTTACCTAATATATATCAAAGAATCTCAATTTCCTAAATTTTGACAGAGGGTTTCAATTCAATTTCTAAATTCTTAGAATATTTTCTACAGGAAAAATTCTTACAGAGGTTTCCATTTTCTTAGTTTAACCAGAAGATTCCATTTGCAACCTACAGAGGTTTTCTATTGTTTTCTTTTGTAGTTTTCCTACTATTTAACAATAATTTCCTATGAGGCTCTATGATTTTACTATAATTTTTTCTACAGAGGCAGTAAAATAATCACAGCAAAACTTCAGCAGCCGTCAACAAAAATTTTCTACAGAGGTATTTTTAACAAACTTTTTTTTTACACAAAAACTTTCAACAAATTTTCTACATAATAAAATTTGTACAAACAATATTTTCCAAACAATAGAATAACTAAATATAACAATAAAGGAACCTATTTTTTTTCCTGAAACTTGAAGGAACAAGAGTTGGAGCAAAGCTTCGCCTTTAGAGTTCAACTTCTAAGCCCTTTATGGAATCTTCACTTCCAGCAAAATGCAAAATATGAGCCCACAAATATATTCCTGAAAACCTCTTCTAATTTTTAACCAGAAACCCCCAAAAACCCAAAAACAGTTCTTCCCCAATTTTTTTCCCATGAAGTGACTTCCTGCCTTTCACAGCATGCCAATATTCTGTCCAAGAATATTTTTTAAACAAGATTTTTTCATTCAATTCCCACTCACTCCCATAAATATTTCAATTATTGTCTAACTATTTTTTTTAATTATTTTCTTTTGATAATAATAAAGCATTTATGCTATTTAATTAATTTAAAAATTCAAGAACTAATATCATTTACCTTATACAAATTTAAAATTCTAATTCGCATTATAGCATCTAATATTTTTATTTAAACTATTCACTCAATCAAGAAAATTTAATCAATTAACTTTAACTACAATTGCCTACAAATAATTATATCAACTAAATAACATTAATTAATCACACATAAAATAAAGATTAATTAAATAAAAAACATTTACAAACTAAAATAAATAATCAACACTAACCCAAACTTAAACAAAGACGAGGTTGAGACAAAGACACCGTTGGACTCACAACAAGGTGACAAACTTGGGATGGGGCAATTCCTTATCAACTCCCTTTTCAACATCATACCTGTTAGGTTTATGGGACACGCTCAAACCTGTCAAGCAGGTGGAGTCGATGTCCAATACCTACATCCTGCATAGAAACAAACGTCAAGTAGCATGTAAATCTCCATTGCAGACACATCATGAAAGGTAATCACAGGGTAGTAAGGCACTCATGAGCAAGTGATGCCACTCCGTCCTTTCACCAAGACTCACTAGCAAATACATCAAAAACCATAGCAGCATAGAGTCACAACATCACCACATATATTATTAAAGAAAACCATAACATAACCAAATAACATAATCACCATGTAATGTATCATCATGCATCATAAGTAATGTCAAGTGCAGCAAACCAACCAAACTATGAATCCACACACAACCAAAATGGCGAACTAATCACCATCACAAACCAAGTATAAAACCAACACAAAAGAGTATCAACAACATGATGGGTATTACACAGGGGATGAGGGATTAGGGTTTAAGGGTTGAGGGTTGAGGGTAGAGGGTTGAGGGTTGAGGGTTGAGGGTAGAGGTTGGTTTAAGGGTTTAGGGTTTAAGGGTTGAGTGTTGAGGGTTTAGGGTTTAGCTTTGAGTGTTTAAGGGTTTAAGGGTCGATATATTAAGGTAGAGAGGGAGGGATGGATGGAGTGAGGGATGGAGGGAGAAGTGAGATAGAGAGAAGGAGAGAAGAGGAGGGAGGGGCAGAGATATATGAGGTTTGAGGATCCAATGTATAGAGTAGAGGGTTGAGAATTAAGGGTATAGAGTTGAGGACCTATAGGGTTGATGGTTTAGGGTATTGGGTTGAGGGTATAGGGTTGATGGATTAGGGTTGAGGGTAGAGGGTAGAAGGTTTAAGGGTTTAGGGTTGATGGTTAAGAGTTGAGGGTAGAGCGTTTAGGGTATAGGTTTGAGGGTATATGGTTGAAGTATTAGGGTTGAGGGTCCAATGTATAGGGTAGAGGGTATAGGGGTTGAGGGTTTAGGGTTTAAGGTTGAGGGTTGAGGGTTGAAGGATTAGCGTTGAGGATTGAGCATTGAGGGGTCTTTTGATGCAAGTGAAATGTAGGCAATCAATTGAAGGCTAGTGAATATTGGGAAAGGATTTTTTGTTCTAACATTCCTAATCCCTTAACCCTTAATCCCTGTTAGATCAGAACAATTAGGTGCTAAATTTGGCGCTAAATCTGGCACTAAATCTGGCTCTAAATTTGGCACTAAGTCTAGCACTAAACCTGGTGCTAAACCTAACACTAAACCCAACGCTAAATCTGGCACTAAATAGCACCTAATTTAGCACCTACTTGTTCTGATTGACACAAAAAATGCCAAAAATAGTGCCATCCCGATAAATAGCGCTGACTTTTTAAAAAAATTGGAGAAAAATACATTAAAATAGTGGGTGGAAGCAAAAAAGGGAGCTAATCATAGGTATTTGTTATAGTGTGATGCGAAATTAAGTGTAGAGATGTGAAATGCAGTGCATGTTGAATAAGACAACTAAGAGGGGGTGAATCAGTTGTGACAAATTTTAACCTTTAAAACTTCCACTGGAAATTAGATCAATCACAAATTCTTTACTCTGCTAAAATGACTAAACTTTAAGTGCAAAGGTAGAAACTAAAAAACATCACACATACACATTAACACTAGATTTATGTGGAAAACCCAATAAGGGAAAAACCATGGTGAGGATTAGCTCACAATATAGAGAATATCAAAACTGATTAGAAAGGCTCACTGCCAGAGAAGGCTCACTGCCAAAATAGGACTTACTATCTGGATTAGGACTCACTATCCAACAAGGGTTAACCACCTGAAAGGCTCACTGCCACACAGACACAAAGAAGATAGAAGAAATTTGTTACATAGAGAATACAATCTAAATGCAATAGAGATTTCCACCACAATATGCTCAAACACTTGCAGTCATACATGAATGATATAGTACACCTTCATCTCACTGCTTTCAAAAACTCAGCACTTAGATTCTGCACTGATCCACCAAACTTGCATCACATACATTGTTTCACATCTATCTCACATCTACCTTGCTCTACTTCTTTGCATTGCATTTCACCAATATCTCATCTTGTATTTATGCCATCTTCAACTTTGAAACATATCCAAAGTTGGCCATACACCATTTAAATTCAAACTAAGTTGATTCCAAAACATTCTAGGGTAGAATTAGAATGAGGGAGACCCAAACACATGCTTCATGAACTTCGCAAGTAGTTTTTAACACAAGGTCATCCAAACCAGTGCAAAACACATAAGCAATTAAGCACACGCAACCTTAACATGATCCAATATTTCCAGATAACAAAATTTATCTTCAACATGATCATAACAGCTTAACTCCAAAACTACAAGTCATAAGACTTGAAAAAGAAGAAATCTGGAGCAACTATATTTCCCCCAAACCTTAGCTAAATACCTTGAAAAACACATTTCACAACTAATGAACATAACTCACACTATACAACAATCTAGAAACCCAGAAATTAGATATAGCAACTTCCAACAACCATTATCAACATATCTAAACCACACAAACTTAGGAGAAAATCCTGGAGCAACCACTGAATACCTTCAACCTCTCTTCATTACAATTTTCTCAATATCCTTGACATATACAACCAATAACCAATATCCATGACATCAATGACAACAACCAGTTGAGAACCAATTGACCAGTTGACATCAATGACAACACATTCATACTTGCAACAATGTGAGCTATAATGCAAGATTGTTGAATGCAGTGGTTTAAGGATATCTTGGTCTCTTGAGAGATGTGAGTGTTGTTGAATCTATTATGTTGGATTCGTTGTTGCATTGAGATCATGTTCTCTATGTAATGTTCTATCTTATTTCTTCTTTCTATTTTGATAGTGAGTATGGGATGTGATCCTTTTTGGACAGTGTGTCCTATTCTAGTAGTGAGCCTCTTTGTACCAGTTTTGCAATTACTTATATTGTGAGCTAATCCTCACCATGGTTTTTCCCTCCTAGGGTTTTTCATGCAAATCTGGTGTTTTCTTGTGTATATGGTGTTGTTATTTCAATTTTTTGTATTTTCATTTCATGTTTAAACATTATAGCATATTAAGGGTTTATTGAATTCCTATGGATCTAATTATTGTTGAGGGTTTTGATATTTTAATTAAATACAATTGATTAACCCCCCCTCTCAATTGTCTTGGTCATTCAACAAGAGGAAGAGGAAGAGGAGGAGGAAGAGGAAGAGGGAGAGGAAGAGGATGGGGAGTAGGAGGAGGATGAGGATGAGTAAGAGGAGGAAGAGGAAGAGGAAGAATACGAAGGTTAAGGAGAATAAGGAGAAGAAGAAGATGATGATGATGAAGAAGAAGAAGAAGAAGAAGAAGAAGAAGAAGAAGAAGAAGAAGAAGAAGAAGAAGAAGAGGAAGAAGAAGAAGAGGAAGAGGACGAGGAAGAGGAAGAGGACGAGGACGAGGACGAGGACGAGGACGAGGACGAGGACGAGGATGAGAAAGAGGAAGAACGAGAGGAAGATGATGATGAACAAAAACAAGAGGAAAAAGATGAATAAGAATAGGAGGAGGAAGAATAGGGAGAGAGAAAGGAAGGGGAAGGGGAAGAGTGTAGGTGAATGGGAAGGGGAGGAGGATGAGGAAAAGGACAAGGACAAGGATGGGAGTTGGAAGGAGTGGGAGTAGGAGAATTATGAGGAGAAGGAGGAGAAGAAGAGGAAGATGTAGAAGTAGAGGAGGAGGAGGAGGAGGAGGAGGAGAAGGAGAAGGAGGATAAGGGAGAGTAGGAGGAGGTGAAGGAGGAGGAGGAGAAGGAGAAGGAGCAGGAGTAGGAGCAGGAGTAGGAGCAGGAGCAGGAGGAGCAGGAGAAGAAGGAGGAGAAGAAGGAGGATAAGATGGAGGAGAAGGAGTATGTTGAACACCAATATATTCTCTTCAATATCTTTCTAATTTAGCTCAAACATGCACTAACACATAGGCTCAATAAAGTGGGGGAAACATTTAATGGTGTAAAATTGCACCTAGCAAAATATCCCATTATATTACTACATTTTAGCCTTACAAACTCGATAATGCAAAAACTTGCCATCTTTGCCTTGTATTTCATGCATTTCCTTGTCATTTTCTATCAGTGATGGAATTCTTGTTAGGGACACTTGCACGCCACGTGGATGTCTACATGTTGTTCTTCTATCCTTACAAGATCCTTGGGTCAGTGGATGTTAGGGGCATTATGATTCCCTATGAACCTGTGAAATGTAACATCCCTACGAATATTGACCACCCAAAAATAGCCCTTTACCTCCAAATTAGCCTTTAAACTTCATTCCATTCATTCTATCATCTCTCTCTCTGAATTTTACTTTCCTTTTATTCACTTTCTTACTCTCTTCACTTTACTTCTACACCATTTTGTTGCTTCCACACCCTTGTTTATTGTAGGTTTTCAAAGGTTTACTCCATTAGTGTGGTTGTCTTGCTCTCCACCTTTCTCTCTTGACTTCTCAATCAAGTAGAAAGGAGGGTAATATCTATCAATTTACTTACTTGCATTGTCTTTTTTTGTAGAGTGACATTTAGATTATCTTTGGACTCTACATTTTGTGTCTACTCTCTATATTCTTTATCATTTCTATATCATATGGTCTATTGGTTGTTCGTGGAGGTGGAAACACCAAAATGAGGACTTGAATGAGGCAAGTTCCAAAACATAGCCACAACATTTTCCCATTGTTTTGTGTGTAGGTAAATCTGTTTGTGAGGGGAGCTTGCTAGAGAACTGAACCTTCTATGAGTTGGTATTCTTTTCCTCTCCTTTTGTCATT